>CM038796.1:104029578-104384007 GCA_021764765.1 Vicia sativa | reverse complement strand
TCTTCAGAAACTTCACCAAGGCATTAGCATGAGCCTCGGAGCACAAGAGCAGAGCAAGCATGGAGATCTTGGACGGAGTCTGTCCCAATTGTTCCACAACATTATAGTCACTTTTCTTGATTATCTTCAGAATTTCCTCCATTTCTCGTTTGGAGGTGTCCTCAATAACTTCCTTTGGTACTTCTGGTTGAGCAGGATGGGCCACTGGTTCTTTCCCTCTAGCTGGGGATATTGGTGGAGTAGACGGAATGCGAGCTGGAGTCGTAGTGTCTTTTGGAGGAGAGATCTCTGGAGAGAATACCCTTCCGGTTCTGGTCACCTTACTGGATCCGGTGATGTTGTCGATGTCAGGAATAGAAACTTCAGCAGTAAGATCTTCAATGGTCAGAGGGTCTTGTTTGACGCCATGATAGTAAACATCAGCTCCATAGTTCCAAGGGATAGCCTTGTCAGAGGAATATGGAATTGGCCCTGGAGAAGTGATAATGAGAGGTGCCACTCTGAGCGCGAGGATCGGCGAGGAAATCCTTATAGTTTAACATCGGCATAGTCTTGGAAATCGTCACCCCTATCCGGTCGCCTTAACATCTTCAATAGGAATCTTGTAACTATCGAGGACGATGTACTTCACCATGTAATCATATTTTCCACTGGCTGCCCCAAGGTATCCCACACGGTGGTCTTGTTTCATTCCATCCGATCTTCATCTTAGACATATCTTCACAGCTTACGCATGGGTGGTTTGAAATAGTATCTCACGGTTATTCATCATGCGAACGTCTTCGACCAACACAACCATCAGGTGCGGATGGGCACCAACGACAATTCTCCGGCATCTGGATTGACACCGCTTGCAACAAATTCTTCTTAACCATCGGAGGAATGGTCAAGTCATCTATGTTGAAAACATAAGTATCGTCATAACAACATTGGAACCCTTGTCATGGTTAGGCATAGGCGCGTTGATCATTCGGTCTCAGCAGGAGGATCAAATTCAATCCTAGCTTCAATCATATCTTGAATCTTGTTCTTGAGCCCAACAATTGTCGGTGTTATGTCCGGGCTATTGGAATGGTAAGCACACTTAGCATTAGGATTGTATTTGGGAGAGGAAGTGTTGACATTCGAGGAGGATCCCTCAAGGTAATCACTCTGCTTTCAACATGTGTTGCAAGGCTTGCGACAATGGCATGTTGATCTTCGTGCTTGTCTTCGTGGCGAGTTACGGTTGCGTTGTCTCGCTGAGGTTGTCTTGATGTAGGATTGGAGATCCTGGCCTTACAGTTGGCGCGGTCGGTCTTGGCTCGGCTTTTCGACCATACAGCATTGGCTTCTTTCTTAGCACCAAAAGATCTTTGCGACATTTGAAGATGTCTCTACTTGAATCTTTCCACTCTTGATACCAGCTTCATGTGCTGCTTTGTCAATATCACTCGGTGAATCGGTGAAGAGTTTCAATCAGATGATTGAAGAAAGGGCTGTCATTGTTCCCATAAACATATCAACCAACTCCCTATTGGACAAGGGTGGTTGAACTCGCACTAGATCTCTCTTACGAGCATACTCCTTGAACTTCTCGTCACGACCCATAGACATGCTTTGTAGTTGCATGCGGTGGGTGTCAATTCGACATTGTACTCATCGCATGCGTGAAAGCATCAACCAAGTCACTCCAAGTATGGATACGGTCATTCTCCAGTGATAATACCACTCCAATTGAGTTCGGACAAACTCTCTTGAAAATAGTGCATCCACAACTTTACATCATCGGTGTGAGGATTGATCTTACGGACATAGGACTTCAAATGCAGCTTTGGGCAAGACATGCCATCATACTTGGCAAAGTTGGAACTTTGAACTTGGGAGGAATCACAACACCGGAGAACAAGACTCGGTCATCAAAATTCAGCCGGACATTTTGAGTTTTCCAACATTAGGCGATCTTCAAGTTGCTTGTACTTGTCATCTTCCTCAGTCTTGGCCATAATCGAATGATCCTCTCCTTCTTTCTTTGGCTCACGGCGTTCACTTCATCACCTTGGTACTCCCCTCGGTATGGACACCCTCAGAGAGAGCTCAATACGGTGACCACTTTAGGACCTCCTTTGAAGCGTCTACCCATGTTGAGGAGACCAACAACCTTCTTCTTCTTGTTGATGAGCTTCTTGGATCTTCTTGGCCTTGGACCAAGTTGGTGAACATCTGCGGCCGAGCATTCGAGCACAGAGATCTTTGACAGTCTGTTCAAGAGCCATTTCCTCTAAAATAAATAGCGAGCAAATGAGAAACCAATCTCAATGTACACATGATGCAATGTTATGATATGCTATGCAATGTTTATGTGGATGCAATGCAATGTTTTCAAGGACCTAAAGATTTAAATTTTTAAACAAGCAATGAACAAACATTTATTAGTACTTCTCATTATTCTTTTTTTCTTTTAAGTACAAGAGATAGTTCAAAGCAATAAAAGAAAACATAAACATCCTAAAGCTAAAGTCTCCCATGGGCTTCCTCTTGGTGCCGATGTGGCGTTGATGTTTCGCTCCTCGTGAAGTAGCTTGGTCAACTCTAACACTTTCTTCTCGCTTGCATAACATTGAGCTTCAAAGGTATCTCTCTTCTTTAATCGAATCCAGGATCTCTTCAAGTCTTCAAAATCGGTAGGCATATCGGGATGGAGAACGATGGGTACGTCACCTATAGCAAGGTTCCATAATTCTTTGTAAGCAGTGAATGGCATCATGAGGTTTTGAGCTCGAGCTCGCACACCATTTGAGGTAAGGTTCCCAAGGAATGGAGTTCGGTGCCCCAAAGTCTTAATCAGTCTTCTTTACCATGCCCCAAGCATGTATAAACCTTAAATCGGTAATGCGGAGATCGTGATTGTAGTCGAACACAACATCTTGGAGAAGCATATCATGTGGACCATCTCTTGGGCAAAACCAAATTAACGTAGAGCTAGAAGGGGTTGTAAGTAATACCTCCCTTATGCCAAGGAGTGGTACATTAGGAATTTTCCTGGCAGCTCGATGAATGTGAAGTCCTTTTGAGAGAAAAGATTCCAACGGATATCGAATGAGAGTGACATCAATCTTTGAGACCATCTCAACCTTTGTTCATTCTTCAAAAGATGGAGGAAGGTGCGAAATAAACCACCTTGAGTAACGGTATACAACACATGAGAGTTCCTTGTCGCTTAGTAGTATGAGTGTGGAGAGAATGTAGGATGTCTCCAAGTAAAGTAGGCACGAGGATTGCGGGTAAGGAACAACTTGATGGCGTTGACATCTATGAATTGATCCGAGTTAGGAAATAGAACCAAACCATAAATTAGCAAGGCCATAATGTTTTCAAATGCATGGAAACTCATAACTTTGAGGAATTCTCGGGCTTTCTTGATTAAGAACTTGGAAAGTAAACCTTAACTCCCTCTAGTTTCCCAATTGGCTATGTCGGCGCTTAAGATGTAAAGCGATGCAATGTCTTCGAACTTAGGAACCTTTTCTAAACCGGTGAATGGCATTTGATCAAGAATGGTACCCCAAGTAGCTTAGAGAACTCTTCCAAGGTAGGAACCAGCGATAATCTGGAAAGGTAAAGCAATGGTGTTTGGATCAAAGAAGCTGAATAGGACATGCATCATATCTTCTTCAAAACCGGAGATAACCAAATCAAGAGATAACCATGCCTTTTGATGAGCCGAGCATGGTCGGGAATTTCGAAACCAATTCTTTGAGTTGAGAAGGGATACCCATGAAGTTGATTCGGATAGTCTTTCTAGAAGCCATAATCCTACAAAAGCAGAGCAAAGATAAATCCTAGGTCCTTGAAATAGTTAGAAATGATATGCAATGCGAATGATGTCATGATGTCATGTTTAGCACACACAACAATTCACACAATGAGCCTAGGGTTAAGGCTTGCATGAGGTTAGGTGATTACCCACCAAAAGTTTGAGTTGGTTCATCCTGTCCTATAATAGTAACCGGGTTCTAGGAATCTCATATCATAGATCTTTCTCGTAGGCGCTTATTTCAATCTGACTGACCAAGTGGTCGATCAATGTCCCAAAGTCTAATCTCAGATAGTAGCATCGGTATCAACCAACCTCGGTCTACACCAAAGTCGGCCATCGCACTACCTTCTAATGGCCAAGATGGGTCAATTAAGGTTCTAAAAGTTTAGTTGGCTTGATGACACCGCGAAGCCAAATACTTTCTTCAACTTGGGAATGATATGGAGCAACAAAGTGTCACGCTAACGTAGCCATCATGTTGACCGTGAGTTATCGTCTAGCGGTCGCGATGATCTAATGCCACTTACCTAAAAACCCGGATCGGGTGCAGGATCCCCAACAATATAATACCCAACAACCCTTAAAGATAAAGCATACAAGTCAAACAAGCGATAAAAGTTATCTAGAAATCCCTAAGGCAATTCTCTCTTTTAGGGTCTTCCCATAGTCGATTACGTGATACGGTGAAGCGACTTTGTAGGATTTTGTGTATCCAAATGTGCGGATAGCAAGAGTCGCCACCGACTTTTATTTTATCCAATTAAGGGAAGGTAAAAGTAAGAAAAAAGACCTTCGTTAGATTACGAGTTCGGGAGAATGGTTATGAAAGGGAAGGTATTAGCACCCTTTCCATCCGTAGTTATCTCTGGCTCTTAGTTGCTCTAGATCACTTTTTAAAATTGCTTTACGTGTGTTTGACAAAGATGTTTTGAAAAGGCATTTCGCTTTGACTTTGTAATGACTCATGTAGGAGTGTATACAAAGTGTTGAGAAATGTTTTGTTTTGAAAGAATTTGAACTTTGAAAAAGTGCGTGGTGTGAAAAGCATTTGATAGAGCAAGCAACTAAGAGACTTATTTACTCGAATTGGTCGTTTTGTTGTACTTCTACATTCCTTTAGAATAGCGCTAGCCATACCATTAGTTAGTAGGTAGCTCCATTCGTTGGATGTAAGCGGGACATTCGAAGGGACATCGGATGGTCATAGAAGGCAACTTGTAGGAAGTATCCTAGCACATTCGAAGGGACTATCATCATTTTCGTGGCGACAATCGAGGTCAAGATCATGTATTGGAGGCGACATCGTGGGTCTTATGATCTTTGTATCGAAGGGACTATGATGATTTGTTTGGAAGGCAGCGGTGCTAGAATACCTCGTTAGGGGACATGACCATTTTGAATCGAAGGCATCGAGAGAAATTACCCTAAGGGTGCGTGTGTGAAAAGAAGTGTTGATTTCGATATTTTATCTTGAAGATTAGTGTGAGCTATGTCCAATTATTATCTTGCCATACACGCTAGTTACTAGCAGTTTATAGGGTGCGGAAAGTAAAATGCGGAATGTAAAGTGCGGAAAGGTAAATCTCGCTATTACATGGCTTTGGGGCAGATACATAATTTAAAATGCGGAAAATAAAATCCTAGATTAAACTATTACACCCATGAGCAATTACATTATTGGGAAAAAATAGAAAGCAGTAGCGTCCGAATTGGAACAACACAGTGAAGAATGAGAAATCGGAAAATCGAGGTGAATTGAATAAGAGGAAAAATGTTAGAAAAATGCACATTTTAATATGAGAAAATTAATATATGCTGGAAATAAGGTAAATAAGTTAAAATAATTTTTTTGGGATTTTTTGGAAAAGATTTAATAATTAAAATGCAATTTATAATGATTTACAAAAAATAAAAATAAAATAAATATGCATGCAAAATTATATTTTTAATTTATTAAATTAAATAAAGGTTTTATGAAAATAATGTAAAAATAAAAAATGTTTTGGTAATTTTTAATGCAGAAATAAAATTGTGAAAACAATTAAAATATAATGCAAATATTAAAATAAAAGAAAAATGAAAATATTGAAAAGTTTGAGTTTGTGAAAAGAAAAGGAAAACCGGTAGGGAAGGATCGAGCAGGACATGGGAGTATCTTGGAACAGGGCGACTTAACCACCGCCATATGTCATATGGTGTTATGGAATAACGTGGGATCAAGAATTACTGCAGCGTCGCTTGGGAGGTCAAAAACACGGTCGTAGGTGGGTCCTTTGACTTATGGATGAGCGGAGCAGTTCTTACGCCGCTTCCTGCTTGGTCCCACATTCAGACGCGCGGAGCCCGCTCAGTCGTCTTCTCCGATGGACGATGATCAAACACGCAAAACACACGAAATTTAAAGAGCAAGGATACCCCCTAACGGACCCCTCTGAATCCATTGGTGATGTCTGTTTGCAAAATGCCGTATAAGCTGCTCGATTCAACGGCTCTATGCTAAACTATGGTGATTTGAGTTCACGTCTAAGCTTGCATGTAAGGCTTCATTCATGACTAACAATGGATCGATACAAACACACAAAAACGTTAACAATGCATGAAATATTGAAATCAATTTAGAAAAATTACAAACCGGTGAAGGTTCAACATGATACGGGTTGTTGTAGCTTGAAAGAGTATGGTTCGACTCACGGGAACCTCACGAGCAAGGCGGATGGCTAGATCGGGTGAGAACGGCTGGTTTAAAATTCAATTTCTTGGATTCTTGAAAATTTTGCAAGAGTTTGGGTTTGTTTTAGGTTAGGGTTCGGTGGTTTCTTTGGCTATGATGCTTGGTATTTATAGAGAGGATTGGAAGGGAAAAAGGAATGGAAAAGATTTGATTTGGAGCATTCAATATTTTTCAAATAAAATCAATTTTCTTGAAAAATTTGATTTCTTCTTCAATGCAAGATCAAAACGAATTTGGCAAGTATATTGGGCTATCTTGGACTTCAAGGAACATATAAAATCAACCCTTTTGGAAAAAATATGATTTTCATATTTTATATAATTTAATTTTGAATTAAATGTTCTAAAATTCAAAATAAAATCAATAAAATAGAAAATTGCCATGGCTTATAGGTCAAAATATTGTCATGAACAAGTTTGGATCAAAAGATTATAGGCCCATTTGGAAAATTTTGCATTTTGACAAAATGTCCTTTTTGCTAATTCAAAATTGCCCAACTTCGAATAGTGTATCTTGCTCAATTTTCCACATTTTGAGTTTTCTTGGACTTTTGAAAGCTCTAAGAGTCCTCTAACCAATGTCTTTGGTATCATCTCATTTGGGTTACCATGCTCAATATATCTCAAAAAAAAAGTTGACTTTTGTTGACTTTGAAAATGACTTGTAATGTTTTGAGCTATACCTCTCAAATGAAGCATTTTTGGACATTCTTGTGAGACATGAAGTTGTAGAGAATTGAATTTCCTTCAAAACAAGAGGTGGTGGAAAAATTTCGAGAAAGTATGAAAAGTTATGATCGGTCAAAGTTCGATTGACTTTTCATCTAGAAACCCTAATTTAGAAAGTTTGACTTTTGGGCAAATCTTGAGTTTTCTTGATGAGTCATGATCAACCCTTGATCAAATGATGAATGTAACTTCAAAATGAGGATGTTGACCAAAAATTATGAAGTTTAACGTATGTTGACCACAGTTGACTTTTGTGTCCATACACAGATTTTCAACCATCGAGCAATTGTGCGAAACTTGACTTGAAGCTTGAAACTTGACATGGAGAATCTTTGAAGCATATGAGGAGGCATGAGGGCCATTGGAGATGTTGAAATCCATCTTGACTTGAGAGATACCAAACCCTAGTTTGGGTTGATTGTCTAGGAGAGAGTTTGTCGATCAACTCTTGAGGAATCCTTGAGTATGGATGTATGAAATCTCTGAGCAGATGGAGGGAAAATTTTGGGGTATGACAACATGCACCATCAAAGAAGGAAAATTCAAGGCACCATGCTCGGTATAGGATATCGTTGCACCCAAAATTTACCTTTCAATTGATTGGGTTAGACTTGGTTGTTGTTGGTCTATCATACAAGGACCAGGGTTTGTATCCATATACAAAGATACTTATCCGATTATTTGTCATGGAGTTAAGGCATTGAATTTCTCTCTTGTAACAAGTGTTTCTTTTGAATTTTGCTCAAGGTTAAGTTCAAGATGGGACATAAGATTCATCGGGTTATTAAAGGGACGCTTGAAAGAAGTGTTACAATTTTAACTTGATTAAATCTTTAAGGATAATTTCAAACTCAAGGTTGATTGGTGGGAAAATAACATTTTACTACCAAAGAGAAATTTATATGTCAACTTTGAAGTTAAGAAAAGGAGTTGAAAGATCGTCATCATAAGCTAGAGTTGCATTTTGTCATGTGGTGATGATTTTTTTAATTGTTACGTAATGTATTTGCCACAAGTTATTACAAGACATAAATTTTTAATGACAAGGAATGACATTAACTTATTTGGTCCTCATTCAACGATTAAGATGTTAAAGGGTTTAAATGTCTATTCTTAAGAATTCCATCAATTTACAAGGAGAAGATCTAAGAGTTCTTTGGCTATTATTTTTAGACACATTCATCATTCAAAAGATTACTTGTGATTCAAGATGTTCAAGTACTCTTACTTCACGTTCAAGGATCAAATAATCGTCATTCAAGTTGCATTCAAGTTTCAATATAATGGTTTATTGATTCATCATGACATTAAAGTCTTCAAACATTTATTTTTTCAAGATTTTTGATTCGTGATAAAGAAGGTAGATTCATCAATGATTGGTTTCTCGAAACACAAATTGCAACTTGGCCAAAGAAAAAAGAAGACTTAGTGATTACATTCATTCAAGATGCTACTTTTTTACAAGACTTTAGCAAAATAAGAATCACAATTCCAAATTTGGATTATCACTTTACAAGATTTTTGCAAAGGTTTCTTACATTCAAGCTTATTTCTCTAATGTTTACCACAGAGACAATTCCTAAGTATTCTATTTACAAGCTCTATGCTTCTACGATACAAGAAACTCTAAACTAATCCTATGGTCACTAATGGCAAATCTTCTTCCTTTGAAACACAAAAGAAAAGATTGGTTAGTAAATCATCAAGAATACTCAAATAAAAAAAAGAATTCAAGGCAATTTCTAAGCGAGTTTTATACAAATTATTTTAGGACTTCATCATTAGGGATCTATGGCAAGATCGAATTCATGGTTTGGTTTCAATCATATTCAAACAATCTCAAAGCCTCGACAAAATCGATTTTTAATCATCGGCATACACTATTCCTATTGCAAATATCAAAAACAAGTTTTGGTTCGAGAAAGGAGGTGTTAAAAGAATAACTCATAATTCATCATAGTTATAATAACAAATTCGGGGACAAAAAAATCGGAAATTTAATATCAATCATAGGCATATTTCTCACTATTACAAATCGCAAAAAAACCTTAGTTCACAAAGGGAAGTGTAAAGGCAAAAGTCGGTATAGCATCATGATTTAACAAGTCTGAAGACCATATGTACATGTCGGAAAATCAAATTCGAGGCCAATCACATACAATTCGTAAGGCCTATTACGGAAAATTCAAGCCCACATCACAAGTTCTGAGTTCATAATGCGGAATTTGTAACACACACATATAAAAATAACAATCATGTTAAGAGCCCAAAAATGAAATGTGATAAGGCACACTTCTCAAGTCGGAAAATAATACAAAAACCTCAACATTGTCGGTATATAAGGATTCAATGCACAAAGTTCAAGGGGACATAAGCATGTTCACAAAAAGCAAAAGGTCAAAACCCTAATCCCGGATCTAAATCGCAAACCCTAAATCATCATCATCATCTTCCTACCTAAAGTTCCATTCGAAATACAAAACAAATCGGAAACAAGAAGAAGAGGGCAAACAAATCCTAAGTTAGAGAGAAAAGAAAGATCTCACCAAAGGTTGGCAAAATCAATGATTCCGACCACGTGGCTTTGTCTCCTTCTCCTTTTAATTTTAACTTCCATTTTAGCATTATTCCAACATCATCATCGTTCTTTTCCAGATTTGAACTTAGGGTTTCCATCTTTCCCTTTAGATCTAGGCGAATCACGAGCTTTCTTGTAAAACAAACCATAGATCAGAAGGAGAAGAGGAACAAGAATATTAAAAAATTCAAATTGGATTACATTTTGTTGGGGCCGTAAAGCAAGCAAGCAAAGAGTTGGTATTTATTTTTCGGGTGATATATATAGGTTAGGTTATATCGTATCATGTCCCAGATTGGTTATTGGTTCATCGTTAGAAATTGTATCGTTAATGAGTTTGGGATTAAATGAGTTGAAAATAAAAGACAAAAAGTAAATGAACAAAAGTATAAAGGATAGGCGACTTGTCGGAATGAATGCACACTACCATCAAAGACTTAAATCTACCATCGGTTATACTCGACCTCGATACTTGTTACGTATCATCACATACCTCTCACGATCTAAGCTATTTCTAACCCAATTGATAATTCAACTACGTCACCTCAATATCCATCTTTGGCATATCTCATCACACATAGGCATTAAGATCGGATACTCTAAGTAAATGTCGGCTCTAAACCCATTTCTAGCATTTAGATACTATCGATAATCATCTTAGGGAAGAATCTAAGTAGTCTATATCTAACAAAGCTCAAATCCCAACATAGAGTAAAAACCTAAGACAATCTCCAACACATATTCGTAAAGCAAACTTTATACAATGCCAGGGCGACAAATATACATGAGTAAAAGTAGATATACATACATAACCAACAAAATAGAAATACAAAGAAAGAGAGAGATACACTACTCATTTACAGGTTTGTCAACTCTATTGAAGAACAATCCACCTCAATCATCCATAAGCAAGACCTAGTGTTGTTTTCTAAGTTAATCTATCAAAAATGTATGGTGATGGAATTTGGGAGCAAAACTTCCCAAAACCATAACCTAAAAATGTGCAAAATAAAGTTATAAAACAAATATCGGATGACCGCGCTCGGTAGCGTGAAACGCTTCTGTGCCATCGATATTTACGTTAAACATTAATGTCTCTTAGCGGCGAGTAGGCGAGAGGCCTCTAAAACTAAATTTCTTTTTAGGAACAATGCCAAAGAACTCAACGTGCTCAAAGCGTCTGAGCGGACTTGCTTCGGCCTCCCTGAATAAAACTTCCCAAAATGGAATTTTATTGCGAGAAAAGCGCATCTGGATCCGGTTTGACACTTTATTCCTCGATGCTCCAAATGTGCAACAAATACCTAAAAATACATCAAACTAATCAAGCGGTACATTATGTACACAGAACACAATAAAATGTATTTATAACCAAAATGGGTATATTCAACAATTATTAACAAACAAAAACGGATAAGTGCCACAAAACATAGATACAAAATAACTACATTTTGGAACTTATCAACTCTCCCCAACTTGACACATTGTTTGTCCTCAAACAAAGTCAAATAACTCAAAGAAACAAAGAATGATAATCAAATAATCACGAATTAACATGTTTGTAAAACGGAAAATAAATGTATGGTTCAAACAAAAACGTACACGACAAATACATACTTACCACTATCCTACAATGGTAACATATAAACAAAACAAATACTAAGTACAAAAATCATGCAAAACATTGTAAAACAAAACAAGCTCGATTATGAATCACACCTAGCAAAAATTCATCGGTTGATGAAGAACACACAAAGGTGAGGGATAAAAAACACTCCTCCATAATCTTGCAAATAATAGACTAAATTATTCATTCATCCAAAAATATATTGAAAATACAAATGCAAGAATCACAAGGGCTTTTCAAGGTTGTAATGTGGCTTGGTTAATAAACAAGTGATAAGTCCTAAAGCTAATCAAAACAAAAACATGCCTAAACCTATGGGAGTGATCAACTCACAAAGTGTCAAACAATAGAACTTCAATCAAACTTCTTCTTCATCACAAATTTCACACTGAAGCCCCTTACTTATTAACACAACATTATTCATACTCTTTTTGTTTTTCTTTCTCAAAGCTTTTTTCTATTTTTTTTTCTTACTTTTTCTAATCGTTCTTTTTCACATTTTTTTTCTTTTTTTCTTTTCTTTTTATTTTTCTTAACCTCATACCAATCACAACATAATCACATAAACAATTCTCTCCTCAACTTGAATTCAACCAACATTATTATGTGAATACTCCCTTCTTTCTAAGGCAAGGTAAAAATTCATACAACAACATATAGTTGAGGGTTCAAGAAACAAAGAAATCAACATCCATAAAAAAAGTGAATTGACACTCGTAGACAAGCATCAAGTTCAAATAAACATGGATATTGATAAAAGTTCAAAGGTGCTACAAAGGTTCACACACTCACAAGGTGAATTGAATATTTGGCCAAGGTAGTTATGCTCAAAATAAAACAAAAATATTTTGATCCTTTTTATGCATTCATACAATCAACACAAAATAAAATATTAAGCATAATAAAATCTAGTTAAAACAAGAATGTGGCCTCAGGCATATGTAAACAATGGAAAGCTTCCTCACATTTATGGGTAAAAAGGGAACTAAAGTGATTGAAATCATGAGCAAGTAATTCAAAAAGAATGAATGACATGGTAATTATACAAATGATAAATTTCCTAAACATGTTATGCTATAGAAAGCGATAAATGAGTACCTGACGTGTACCAACTTTGAAACTATCATTACCATACATCCGCGAGTTGAAAAGATTAAACTCGGAGAATCACCAAATGAAACCCCAAGATACCAAACCAAAATTTGAGTCCAAACAATAACAAAAGAATTAGAAAAATAAAATTTACAACATTTACATCCAACAAAACTCCTCAAGCTAAACACGACGAGCTTACAGATAACACAATTTGACAAAACAAAACGAATACAAATAACAATACGAAAACGTGGTGAAATTGAATTAACAAGTTGAAAAGTGAAGATTTGGAATTAAGAGCAAGTCATAGTTCAACTTGTTTAAGCACAAGCCACCACACACATAAATAACACAAACACAACATGCTTGTTTCATTAAGTAAGCTCGGCGCCTTTATTATGCGAGCACTAGTAACCTCCTCTTGTCATGCCATGGTATTGCCACACTGCGTAAACCTAAAGAAAGTGTCCTAACATTCACACAACAAACCTTACGAATATGAGACAATTTACAACAATACTTGAAAACAAGGAAAACACACATATGTACAAATATGGAAAGTAAACACACAACATGTACAAATAACAATATACATGTTCATATACAAAGTCTATACAAAATATACATTAATTAAAAACTCAAAAACTGCGGAATTATCGTGTCTGAAACAATAAAACTAATCCCCAACAACGGTGCCATTTTGTTGCGGCGGTAAAGCGAGCAAGCAAAGAGTTGGTATTTATTTTTACCGGGTGATATATACTGGTTAGGTTATATAGTATCGTGTCCACAAAGATTGGTTATTGGTTCGTCGTTCAACAATTCTACCGTGTTTGGGATTAAATGAGTTGAAAATAAAAGACAAAAATAAATAAACACAAATTATAAAGGATAGGCGACTTGTCCGGAATGAATGCACACTACCCATCACAGGCTTAAATCTACCGTACAATTATACTCAGCCTATGATACTCATCCGTGTCATCACATACCTCTCACAATCTAAGCTATTTCTAACCCAAATTGAAAATTCAACTGCGTCACCTCAATATCCATCTTTGGCATATCTCACCAACACATAGGAATTAGGATAAGATACTCTAAGTAAATGTCAGCTCTAAACCCATTTCTAGCATTTAGAAACTAACAGATAATCATCTTAGGTAAGAATCTAAGCAATATATATCTAGCAAAGCTCAAATCCCTAACATAGAGTAAAAACCTAAGACAATCACCAACACAGTTAAGTAAAGCAAACATTATACAACGAGGAGAAAACATGAGTAAGTAGATATATATATATATATATATATATATATATATATATAGTACCAACAAAATAGAAATACAAAGAGAAGAAAAGAAATACACTACTCATTTACACGGTTTGTCAACTCTATCGAAGAGAAATCCACCTCGATCATCCATAAGAAAGACCCTAGTGTTGTTTTCTAAGTTAATCTATAAAAATGTATGGTGATGGAATTTGGGAGAAAAACTTCCCAAAACCATAACCTAAAAATGTGCAAAATGAAGTTAGAAAACAAATCTCGACAACACGCTCGGCCATCAAATATTTACGTTAAAGCGCCTAATGCCTCGGCCGGAGGCTATTGAGCGGCCTCTAAACTAAATTTCTTTACGCGAATAGTGCCAAAGCACTCAACATGTTGAGCGGACTCGTGAGAGGCCTCACCTCGATGGCCTCCACTAAACAAGACTTCCCAAAATGGACTTTTATTGCAAAACGCTTCAGCCGTGTCTTGACACTTTATTCCTCAATGCTCCAAATGTGCAAAATACCTACAAAAATACATTAAAACTAATCAAGCGGTACATTATGTATACAAAATACAATAAACGTATTTACAACAAAAAGCGGGGTTATTCAACGATTATTATCAAACAAAACGGATAAGTGCCACAAAACATATATACAAAATAACTATATTTTGGCACTTACAAAACCGCCGCCGTCCCCGCCGCTTGGATATTTCCGGCACGGCCGATCTTTCTTCTCCGACGATCCAACTCTATAGAGAGGCGAGAGCATAAGCGTCTTGAGAGAGAGAGAGAGAGAGAGAGAGAGAGAGCGAGTTATTATGACTTGCTTTGTGTTTTGATTTTATTTTAATTAATATTTTTAATTATGCTAATTTGATTCTAAGTGTCTTAAGGTGGTGGTGACAAGTGTCACCACCCTTATATCTCATGTGTCGCTTGCCTATGTTGCTACCGTGCACCTCCATTACTATAGCCATCAGATCTGGATCATCACATCTCAGCATTATCTAACGCGCCTAATTTCATCTACATGGCGCACCATCAGAATAATGTTGCACTAGATCCCCTTTATTTGGGTCTGCGCTTATTTCCTTGCTAGATTTCTTACTGTACCCCCCGGATTCTGCTCCAAATAGGCCCATTTCTAAACTCTCTTCTTTATTTATTTTATTTAATTTTGCAAATAAATTATATTGTTTTGTATTAAATAATTATTAGTCTTAGGATAATTTTATTTGATAATTGTTGATTAAATTATTAGTTGATTTTATCGAATAAAAAAGATCTTTTCTAATAATTATTTAATGTTTGGAACCTGTATTGTGTGATTTTTGTCCATTTAATTCCTATTAAATTATGCCAATATATGTTGTTTTGTATTAAATAATTATTAGTCTTAGGATAATTTTTATTTGATAATTGACGATTAAATCATTAGTTGATTTTTATCAAATAAAAAAGATCTATTCAAATAATTATTTAAGGATTTAGATGTATTGTGTGTTAATTATTTACTTGCATCTTGCATGATTGTATGAGTTATTCACAATTGTACACTCCACACACTTGACATGAAAAATTCCACTTCTTATTTTGGCTCGTATGCCAAAAAGGGTCTCATAGTTGAGAATGGGCATGACCATTCTCACAAGGTTAATCAAAGCCCTTGTTACTTTGATTAACCATAACCGAATAATTTGGTCCATATACCAATCATCCATGAAAAATGATTTCATATTTGGGGATATGAGAACCTATCCTCACGAGATTAATTAAGTCCATATACTTACTTGGTTAATCATAACCCGATTCATCTCCTCTTGGTCCATATACCAACGCTAAAATACTTTCATAAATAAAATCTTCAAATCTCTATCCAACGTCGAGTTTATTTTCAAAATATTTTCATAAATAAATACTCTACTTCTATTTTCCCAAGCGTAAGGTAGTCAATCTGTTTAGACCCTCGATCACACGCTTGGTTTTCTTTAATTGAATCTAATTAAGCGAATTTTGTTTCGTATCACCCTTTTCTTAATAAAACTTTTGGGTAGAAAAAGATGATCGAGGATGGTTCATTCCTTCACCCGAATACTTGGGGCGTTATCCGGTTAGCGCTTATGGTCCGATGCTAGGCTCCCACATAATAATAACTCAACTCACTCAATTCTTTTTTCGCTCATATGTGATCATCAAAACTCTTTTCTTACAAAGAGTGCAATAGCCATTTCAAATACGACGAAGACTTAGCTTTTCAAACAAACTAAACAAGTCAAAATTCAAACATTTGAAATTTCTAATGCATAATTTTCTTACAAAATCAACAACCAACTTAAACATTTTAGAAGAACTACGAGTTTTGACTTTCCTATTGCACGAGGGAATACATAGGCACAAGGTTTTGAAACCATGGCAAACTCAAATAATAATAAATCAAACTACTTTTATTTCTCCTTTCTCCATTTAGAAATTAGCGAATATACACACAAACACTTAGAACTAAAGGGTCCCATCGGTACGACGGATGTAAGGGTGCTAATACCTTCCCTTGCATAAGCGACTTGATATCCGCATCTTTTGGTCTTCTAGACAGCCTTATCCGTCATTCGTGGGTTTTATCTATATTTTCCGTTCTTTTAGAAAAATAAAATTAGGTGGTGACTTCATTGTTTTAAAATAACCGATGCAAAAACGGTTATCACAGATATATTTAAGCAACTTCAAATAAATATTCCATTTACGAAGCATTGGAGAAAATGCCAAAATACTAAATTCATGAAGGATACCTCACCAAGAAAAGGAGATATACGGATAATGAGGCGATCTTGCTTGATGCCGTTGTAGTTCCATAATCAAAAGAACTCTCCAAGAAAAGAAGCCAATCCGGGAAGAGTTATCCTACCGGTAACTATCGTATTTACATTGAAATGGTCTAATTTATTTAGGGTCTAGCATTAATTTGATTCCTCTATCCATTGCCAAAAGATTGAGGAATTTTGAGATGAATTCTACTAGGATGACTTTGCGACTAGCCAATAAGTCTATTACTTCATCATATGGAGTTTCTCAAGATATGCTAGTGAAAGTAAAAAAATTATTGTTTCCGCTTGATTTCGTGGTGGTTGACATGGAGGAAGATAAAGACGTACCATTAATTCTTGGAAGACCATTCATGAAGACCGCTCGTATGATGATTAACATTGATGATGGGCTTATGAAAGTGAGAGTGCAAGATGAAGAGGTAACTTTTAATCTTTTAAAAGCTATGAAGCATCCTAAAGACAAGCATGATATTTTCCAAATCGATGCTATCGAAGAGGAAATAATGAAAGTTGTAAATTAAGTTTATATTTCTAATCCATTAGAGAGAGATCTCTAATTGGAGCTCACAATATTTCATCCAAAAATGAAGAAAAAGAAATCGATGCAATTTCGGATGAATTGAAATCTTGTGGAGAAATTGATCATAAAGAAGAGAAAATTTAAGAGTTGGATGTGGAAAAGAAGGTTGAAGAGGTGAAGTTAGAATTAAAGATGCTTCCCACACATTTGAAATATGTCTTTCTTGGTGATAATTTCACAAAAGCGGTGATCATTAGCAATACTTTATCACCAAAGGAGGAGCATAAGTTGATTCAAGTGATGAAAAAGAATGAAGGTGCATTGGGTTGGGTGTTGTCCAATTTAAAAGGTATTAGTCCAGCCTATTGCATGCATAAGATAATGATGGAAGATGATTTCAAACCCATAGAGCAACCTCAAAGGCGTTTAAATCCATCTATGAAGGAGGTAGTAAGAAAATAAGTGGTGAAATTATTGGAGGCCGGGATGATTTATCCTATCTCCGATAGTGAATGGGTGAGTCCGGTGAAAGTAGTTCCATAAAAAGGTGGTATGACGGTTATCGGTAATGACAAGAATGAGTTAATCCCAACAAGGACGGTAACCGGGTGGAGGATGTGAATTGATTATAGGAGGTTGAATCAAGCTACAAGGAAAGACCATTTTCTGCTACCTTTCATGGATCAAATGTTGGAAAGGTTAGCTGGTAAAAATTTCTATTGTTTCTTGGATGGCTATTCGGGATACAATCAAATTTTGGTGAATCTGACGGATCATGAGAAAACGACTTTTACATGTCCTTTTGACATATTTTCTTATCGAAGGATGCCATTTGGACTATGTAATGCACCGACAACATTTCAAAGGTGTATGCAAGCAATATTTTCTGATTTGATCGAAGAATGCATCGAGGTGTTTATGGATGACTTTTCAGTTTATGGTGCATCTTTTGACCTATGCTTGAAAAATCTTGATGTAGTGTTAGAGAGATATGTAAAGACAAACCTTGTGCTCAATTGGGAAAAGTGTGATTTTATGGTCACCGAAGGTGTAGTTCTTGGTCACAAAATCTAATCAAAGGGGCTTGAAGTGGATAAAGCTAAAGTCGAAGTTATTGAGAAGCTGCCCCCACCAATCAACATCAAAGGAGTGAGAAGATTTCTTGGACATGCGTGATTCTATAGAAGATTCATCAAGTATTTTTCAAAGATAGCAAAGCCTTTAAGTAATTTACTCAACAAAGGTACGCAATTTAATTTTGATGAGTCTTGTCTAAAAGCATTCCATGTGTTAAAAGAAAAGTTAGCCACCACACCGTAATCGTTGCACCTAATTAGAAACTTGATTTTGAACTTATGTGTGATGCAAGCGATTATGCGGTTGGTTAGTTTTAGGTCAAAGAAGAGCTAAAAATTTCATGCTATCCACTATGCTAGTAAAGTCTTAAATGAGGCACAAATTAATTATGCAACAACAGAAAAAGAATTACTAGCTATGGTGTATACATTGGAAAAGTTTAGAGCTTATTTGATCGGTTCAAAAGTTGTAATTTACACTGACCATTCGACTATCAAGTATTTGTTAACTAAACTAGATTCCAAACAAAGATTAATCTTTGGATTCTATTGTTACAAGAATTTGATTTGGAAAGAATAAAAAGGTTCAAAACTTGGTAGTGGATCACTTGTCCCGATTGGTCAATGTAGAAATTACAAAGAAAGAAGAGGAGGTAAGAGAAGAATTTCCGGATGAGAAACTTTATGTGATTCAAGTGAGGCCTTGGTTTGCCGATTTTGCTAATTATAAGGCAACCGGTTTGATCTTGGAAGACCTCACTAGTAATCAAAAGAAGAAATTCTTATCGGATGTCAAGCAATATGTGTGGGATGACCTATACTAGTTCAAGGTAGTGTTCTTGTGGCAAGCAAAGAGTTGGTATTATTTTACCGGGTGATATAAACCGGTTAGGTTATATCGTATCGTGTCTCAGAGATTGGTTATTGATTAATGGTTCGACAATTCTACCGTTAATGAGTTTGAGATTAAAAGAAATGAAAATAAAAGACAAAAGTAAATGAACAAAAGTATAAAGGATGAGCGACTTGTCCGGAGCGAATGTAAACTACCCATCACATACTTAAATCTACCACCCATGTCATACTCGTCCTATGATGCTCGTCCGTGTCATCACATACCTCTCACAACCTTGGTTATTTCTAACCCAAATTGAGATTCCTCCCGAATCACCTCGATATCCATTTTTGGGCTACCTCGACAACACAGAAGTCAACAGCGTCACCTCCATACCCATCTTTGGCATACTTCACCACACAGGCATTAAGTTCGGATACTCTATAGTGAATGTCACTCTAAACCCATTTCTAGAATTCAGAAACTAACAGATAATCATCCTAGAAAAGAATCTAAGCAATCTATCTCTAGTAAAGCTCAAATCCCTAACATAGAGTAAAAACCTAAGACAATCACCAACACAAATTCGTAAAGCAAACTTTATACAACGCCAAGGGCGACAAATATACATGAGCTATGAGTAGAAATAAATACAAACCCAACAAAAGAGAAATACACAAAGAGGATAAGAGATAAACCACAGATCTACACTGGTTGTCAAAGCCAATCGAAGAGCAATCCACCTCCAATCATCCATGAGCAAGCCCTAATGTTGTTTTCTAAGCTAATCTACCAAAAATGAAGGCTGATGGAAATGGGGATCAAAATCTACCCCAAAACCATAACCTAGAAATCTGTTTTGAAAAGAATTTATAAACAAAATCCCGCAGATCGCGCTAAGCGCGCTAGCCGCGCTAAGCGCGACCTACTTTATTACTTTATTACTTAAACCGCCTACAGCGCTACGCGCGAAAGTTGCTGTTTTTCTTCCCAAAAATGCATCTTCGGAGCCGTGTCTTCGACACTTTATTCCTCCATGCTCCAAATATGCAACAAATACCTACAAAAATAGATACACACGACTATCAAATGGTACATTATGTACGCAAAACACATTAAAACGTATTTAGAACAAAAATTGGGGTTATTCAACGATTATTAATAACAAGAACAGATAAGTGCCACAAAACATATATACAAAATAACTACATTTTGGCACTTATCAGGTAGGTGTGGACAACATCTTGAGAAGGTGTGTAACAAGTGAAGAGTCTGAAGACATTCTTTGGCATTGTCATAACTCTCCATATGGAGGGGCACTATAGCGATTTTCGAACAGCCACTAAAGTCCTACAAATGGGATTTTATTGGCCGTCATTATTTAAAGATACTCATGGGCATGCAAAGAGCTGTGACCAATGCCAAAGGAGTGGAGGAATAGGTAAACGAGATGAAATGCCTCTAACTAATATGTTGGAAGTTGAATTTTTTTATTTTTTGGGCATTGATTTCGTTGGCCCATTCCTCACGTCTTTTTCCAATGAATACCTACGTGTGGCGGTTGACTATGTGCCAAAGTGGGTGGAAGTAATTGCTTCACCCAAGGCCGACTCCAAAACGGAGATAAAATTTTTAAAGAAAAACATGTTTTCACGTTTTGGTGTACCGAGGGTGTTGGTAAGTGATGGTGGTTCATATTTTTGCAATGCACCTTTGGGAAAAGTTTTAGAACACTATGGTGTAAACCTTAAAGTAACCACTCCTTATCACCCCAAAGCCAATGGTCAAACCAAGTATCTAATAGATAATTAAAAGGATTCTTGAAAACCGTGTCAAGTGCAAGGAAAGAATGGTCCTCAAAATTGGATGAAGCTTTATGGGCATATTGCACATACAAAGCTCCCATCAAACTAACACCCTTCAAATGGTATATGGTAATACTTGCCACCTTACGGTAGAATTGGAACATAGAGCACATTGGGCTCTCAAACTTTTGAACTTTGATTCCAATCTAACCGGAGAAAAGAGGAAAGATCAACTTCATGAAGTGGAAGAGTTAAGGAATAATGCTTACCACTCTAATAAGCTTTACAAGGAAAAAATAGAAGCTTACCATGATGGAAAATTTAAACCAAAGGAATTTCAAGTGAAATTTGTGCAAGAAAGCCAATGTGCTCATTACTAATGAAGTCCATTACACCATCACCAGTGTTATTAATGATTACTTTATGAACAATTTTTGTTAGGCACCGTTAGATAAAGCTGAAGGAGTAGGCACTTCATCTTCCAGGCCTAGATCCCGTCGTACTCCCGCCTTTGACCAAATGGCGTTTGTGAGCTACTATTGTGATAACTTTGAGGCTTCGAGGAGGTCTTAAACATTACTATTTGATGCCATGCAACAGCAGTTTCAAAACACCTTTTTGGTGCCTGAAGATTTCACTTTTCCTACTCAAACAGAGTATTTGGCTCATGCAAATTGGCCTGAGGGCAGGCCAACTTTTATGGGGGGTGCGGGAAGTAGTGGCCAAGCTAGTGGTGCAGGTTTGGATGAGGACATGGAAAAAGCCATTGGACCCATGGGTGGTGGGGAATGATGAAGAGAATTGAAGACCGGTTTGGTAGTGTTAGATTTAGTTTAGTCTTTTAATTTCAGTTTTATCGTTTATGGAAATTTTATTGTATGATTGTACTCTTGATGGACCTATTTTTGGGTTAATTTCATGCTTATGTTTAATTGTGTTGATTAAAATTAATGAGTTTTATGGAATTTGAGGTACCTACTTTCTCAAAACATTTGTTTAATTGCTTTTGTTCGTTAAGTTAAGCTTGAAGGAACAAAGTGACTGTTACAAGAGAGGAATGTAAGACACTTCGGATGGTGATGATAAGATTGGTACTCGGCACTTTAAGGTACACTTTTACCGATTTCTAGACGTAACATGAATAGCTTGATGGTTTGTGCAAATTTCATATCATGAATGTTTTGAGATACATGTCCATTTTGAATCAAAATAGAACTTAACCATTTGTGAGGTAACCTTCCATTGTGCACTAAATGCGGGATACTGAAGTTTATTTCAACTCACTCTTATCATGCTAAATAATGCATTGGTCCATTTTTGTGGAAATTGTGAAAGTGATAGAGGCATTGTTTGTTATTGAGAAAAACCACTTAGCCAAAACGTTTTGAATTAACTAACCTTGTGAGGAGTGATCCTTAGTCATCCCCTTTGAGCTTGTGTTAGGATTCATTCAATTGATAATTTTAAATTCAATTGAAAATATTTGTTAATGAATGAATCTTAATTTTTTGTTTCATTTGACCCTTCAACCAGATTGGTTGCATTTTTTCCTTTATCCTATAGGGAGCATTATTGCATCATTGGTTTCAACGCTAAAGTTGGGGAGAGTAACAAGAGTTGATTAAAAAGAAAAGTGTGGTACTTTGAGAAAAAAGGAAATTAAGTGATCCTTGTTGAATAAGAACAAGAGAACACTTTTTAAATCATTGAGCAAGTGAAATGAAAAATCTTCTTGATAATTCTCAAGTACGAAAAGAGCTCTCGATTGTGTGTGATAGGAATGCTCCCTTAGGATAAGTATTTTTGTTCGATTTCCCTTGATATTACCCTTTCTTTGTAACCCAAACCACATTACAACCCACGAAATACCTCTTGATTCTCAATTTTACATGATTTGGTATTTGTTTTGATAGCCGCATGATTCGAGTTGTTGTTGACTTAATTATTTGGATGAGTGAAAGAAAACCCTCATGATTATTCATCATTACTATGATGTGTGTGTAGGTTTGATTAAATTATGACATGTATTGCTTTGAATTCCTTGGTAGGTACTTTTAACCTAACCAATATCTTGTTCATGTTTCATCTTAGTATTAAGGTAAGTGGATTTGAAGGGCCATTTACTTTTGAACCAATCGAGTGTTTTGAATGATTCTTGTTCACGCTCTTGTTGCGTTAATTTGGTTACTTGGGTGAAAGAATTTTGATTAGGGACAAAAAAATGGTAAGTTGGGGAGAGTTGTTAGGGACCAAATAGTATTAATTTTCATACATTTTTATTGGTCCCTTTAACCAAATTTCATTGAATTTCCATACTTTTATTCACACAATTTCGTAAATATGCAATTACTCTTGTTTTTAATTATATTTGAGTAGATATTTCACTTTGTTTGTTAGTTGTGTAGAAAATTAGAGACAAGAGCTAGTGGATGCATGAGCGAGTTAGGAAGGAGCTTAGAAGACGCTTGTGAAGTTAAAATAATTAAGCAAGCAATGCAAGAAAAAAGCAAGGCAAAAGAGCATTATTTAATTAGTTCACGCATCGACTGTTAGCACCGTGGTGTGTTTATTCTAAGTCAAGATTAACTCAGTTCATGATCGTCTCTTGTTTGCACCGCAAACCGTAAGTAGTTAGCTAGTCGTGTTTTAATAATTAGATCTGTTTTGGGGACATCTTTTGGGGTAGCATGTGAGGCACCTTTTAGGCTACTTTTTGGTTATTACAAAGTGTATGGTTTCATGTAAAAGTATAATCATTACACTTTTGGAAGATAGTAAAACTTAGAGAGAGGTTTTTGGAGATGAATTATCATTCATTGTGAAAAAACATAAAATTTTGGAAGAAGAGGAACTTTCTCTCTATCTCTTGCTGTCAACAATGGAGATGAGGAACTAAACCCCACCTTTGTCAATATTGGAGGTAGTAGCTATTCTTAAATTCATCATGTATTCTTTCTAAACTCTTGTATGTTAACAAATTGGTTTTGAATATAGAGTGAATATTTTATGTTATATTGAATATTTTGATTTGGATTTTTGTTGAGAAAGATGATTCAAATTATGTCCTAAAGTATTCTCTCAAGTAATATATGAATTGTAGAAATAGATTTACATATTACTTTTCTTTTGTATCAACCACTAAGGATTGTTAGATTAATATTTAGATGGAGAAATCGTCTAAAGATTAATATAATGAATATCACAATATCATTTAGAAATAAATGTTATTGAGAGGATACGAGAAGATGTTCAATAATCTTGAGTTCACATATTTGTTCTAAGGAAACATAGGAAATTGGAATAGTGAACTTCAATCTTGCCAAACCTTTTTAATTGAGAAAAACCATATTTTTATTGTTTTAGTCTTATTTCAAAATTGAAAGATAACTATCCAAACATAAACAACCTTGTTAATTTGTAAACTTAAAACGATAATAAGTATAGAACGACGATAGTATCACCCAATCTTTGTGGATACGATATAAAAATATTTACCGAAAAAATACTTTTCAACAGTTCCCTATAGTGTAAACATGTTAGATGATGTTTAAATGATGATTAATAGGCATTAAAACTGTTTTGTAGAAGTAGATTCATGGCTGTGAAGATGTTGTCACACAACAGTTTTTCTGCATAATTCTGAGGGGGCTCCGCTCAGTGCGGTCCCCTGTATTCAGAAAAAATAAATATTTCGATTAATGCATGGTTGGCTTGGGGATTTGTTTTCTTATTCTTTATCATTAATTTACATGATATCTAATAATTGTATTGATAAGTTTTGGATGTGATTTATTTGATTACATGCTACTTGAATTAGTGTGTGTATGTTATGTTTTGGATGGATTATTGAGAATAGCATGTGATTTCTTGTATGTTATATGATATTGTTTATCCATGATAGTTGGAAATGCTTGTGTAATTCTTGTTGTTGTTGGAACATGATGTTTGTGCAAGATGATGGATAATTCAAATGTGTTTGATTATTGTGGTATGCTTGATATTTAAGGTTTATGAGTAAACTTAATTGAATATGTATTGAGTAATTTGTACATGCATTCATGGGGAGTTGGAACTCGATGTTGGGTTGATCCTTGAATGGAAATAGTAGCGGTAAAACTTTGGGTTCACAATATGCTTGATCATATATAGAAATAGAAGAGGTGGGTTATTATGTTCATATGGTGGCTTTGGTCTTGTCCGGATAAGAAGCGTGGCTTAGATTCTAAGTTATTGAATTGAAAGCGAGGTGAGTGGAATGTTCACGATGGTAGCACATGCATGAGTCACATTGCATTGTTGTCTCATGAGTCATTAAAGAATGTGTGTGTATGTTGGAATTTGTGGTAATTGACTATATTGACCATTAAATTGCTTGTGTTGATGATATTCTTGCTACTTGTGCTAAATGTGAGTATGTTATACTTAGAATGTTTGTATATCTTTATTATTTGGAATATCACATGAAGTGTTTAGAATTCTTGAATATGTGTTGTTTCTATATTGCTTCCATCTTTCATACATTTGTATAATGATGTGAATTCTCACTCTTCTGTTGTGATGTTGCCTCTATGTGGGTAACGTCGGGTTAGGGATAGTGGTGCCATGCGAGACTAGTTGAGGATTTTATCTAGTATTCCTTATATTAGGTAGTGAGTCATTTCTATGGTCATGTAACACAGAGATTATTTGGATTTATGCTTCTATGAGATATTTGTTATGTATTCTCATATATTGTGGATTTGTATGTTGAGATACTATGTTGGTGTGGCCTTGGTGCCGATATATGAATTATTATGACTTGATTTATGTTATAGAATGATCTTTATTCCATCCAATGGTTGTAGTATGAGATGTAATCATTGATAGTATTTGAAATGTGTAATACACCGTTGTGAAATGCATAGTTTTGTTTTAAAGCATGAGATTCAAATATGTGTTATGATTATGACCAGGTTGCAATTTTGGAAAACATATAATGTATGCAAATATATAATTTGTATTTATATATGTATATTATAAATGTGACATCCCTTGTATGTGTGCATTTTATTTTACTCTGATTTATATGTTATTTTTTATAGGGTAGAAGATGGGTGTTACATTAGTGGTATCAGAGCAAAGGTCGGTCAGATTTTGGCCAGGTTATTAATTAATTTACTTCCTGTTGTATTTAATTTGTGTATCTGACACAATCAGTGTTGTTGTATGTTGTTGTTGGATGTCTTAGGACGATGGTTGCATGGAGGAATGATGATGTTATTGTGAGCGTTGAAGATGTTGGATGGGTCTCTTGGGCAGATTCCACAGGAAAATGTTGGACCTGGGGATGAGGGTGATGAGTTCCGTGCTTTGGGGAAGTTTTAGAGGAACAATCCTCCTATATTTGAGGGTGAGCATGAACTTGGAAAGGCTCAAGCATGGCTGAAAGATTTGAGAAGATCTTCAGAGTTATGAATTGTCCTGATACGTAGAAGGTGCAGTTTGGTACGCATATGCTGGAGAAGGAAGCTGGAGATTGGTGGAGCAACACTATTTAGAGATTTGATGAGGAAGATGTTGAAGTTTCTTGGGCTCTTTTCCGTGATGATTTTCTGGAGAACTATTTTCCAGAGGATGTGCGTGGTAAGAAAGAAGTGGAATTACTTGAGTTGAAGCAGGGTAATGGAACTGTGGCTGAGTATGTTGCTAGATTTCAAGAGCTAATTAAGTATTGACCTCATTACAATACTATGAGTGCTGAGAGATCTAAGTGTCTGAAGTTTGTGAATGGGTTGAGACCTGATATCAAGAAGGCTATTGGGTATCAGCAGATTACTCATTTTGTTGAGTTAGTGAACAAGAGTAGGATTTATGATGAGGATAGTAGGGAGAGTGCTTCTTACTACAAGAATGTGAATGATAGGAAAGGGAAAGGTCAATTTCGTGGGAAGCCATATGATTACTAGAGGAAACATTAAGCTAGTGGTGGCAAGAAGCCAAGTGGGGGAGGATCTTCTACTCCGATTAAGTGTTTCAAGTGTGGTGTAGAAGGGCATCGTGCTTCTGATTGTGGAAAGGATGTTGGAAAGTGTTTTAGGTGTGGCAAGGCGTGTCACAAAGTTGTTGATTGCAAGTTTAGTGTGGGAGTGACTTGTTACAACTATGGTGAACAAGTTCATATCAGTACTAAGTGTGAGAAGCCAAAGAAGGAGCAAGCTAAACGGAAAGTGTTTGCATTGTCTGGTTTTGAGACTCCGGTTGAGGATAGACTTATCTGAGGTACGTTCTATATTAATGGTACACCTTATATTGCTATCATTGATACTAGTGCAACGAATTATTTTATTTATGCAGATTGTGTTAAGATGTTGAATCTTGAATTGTCTGATATGCATGGAAATATGATTATTGATACTCCTGCTATGGGTTCTGTTTGTACTTCTGTTGCATATCTGAATTGCCCGTTGAGTATTTTTGGTAGAGATTTCAGATGGATTTAGTTTGTCTTCCATTAGATCAATTGGATGTGATTCTTGTTATGAGCTAGTTGGAATACAATCGTGTTTTTATCAACTATTTTAACAAGTCGATTATCATTCTTGATTACGTGTCGAGAATGATTTGTTTTGTCTGCTAAGCAAGTGGATGAATCTTTGAAAGATGGTCTTTGTGTTGTTTGCTTTGTTAGCATCGTTGGATCTCGGTGAGAGATAAGCTATGGGTGAATATCCATTATTTGTGATTTTCTTGAGGTATTTCACGAAGATGTAAGTGATTGGCCTCCATTGCATGAAGTGGAGTTTTCCATTGATTTAGTTCTTGAACTAGTCTTGTTCGATGGTTCGTATCGAATGTCTACTACGAGTTGAAAGAGTTGAATAGTCGACGAGGATTTACTTGAGAAAAGGTTTATTCGTTTGAGTGTCTCTTTGTGGGATGCACTGTTTTGTTGGTTAAGAAAAGGAAGGCTCTATGAGGTTGTGTGTTGATTATAGAAAACCGAATAAGGTGAAGATTAAGAACAAGTATCCACTTCCAGGATTGATGATTTGTTGGATCAGTTGGTTGGTGCTTGTATTTTTCGGTAAGATTGATTTGAGGTCTGGTTATCATCAGATTCGTGTGAAGGTTCAGGATATTTAGAAGACTTCTTTTAGGACAAAGTATGGTCACTATGAGTATTTTGTAATGCCATTTGTGTGACTAATGCTCCTGTGTGTTTATGGAATATATGAATCGGATTTGTCATGAGTTTTTGGATCAATTTGTTGTTGTGTTCATTGATGATATCTTGATTTACTCCAAGAGTGAAGAAGATCATGCTGAGCATTTGAGGATTGTGTTATCTGTGCTGAAAGAGAAGAAGTTGCATGCCAAGCTTTCTAGGAGAATAAATTAGTGCTTGATTTGAAACGATTTAGTCACGAATCCTACCTGAACGAAGTTCACTTTCAGATCTCTGAAAAACTGACTTGGATAGCACGATTAAAGGGACCTCAAGGCACAATTCTTACTTTGTTAGCTTCAGTGAAGCTTAAGGAAGAAGAATGAATGGTTAATTTCAAACTGGAAATGCTTCAAGAGTGAAAACGAATTTGCATAAATGTGAGGTTTGGAGTGAGTTTGGAAGCGATTTTATGGCTCTCAAAGCTTGAGGAAATGAGTTAGAAATGGTCCTCTATTTATAGGGAAGTTAGTGGTGATGAAAGTGAGGAGAAATTATGATCAAATCGTGCAAACCAAGCTAATCAGTGTAGTGTCAAATGTGTGACTTACACATGACCAAAACTCAGCCAAATCGTGCGCTTAAACCCTCTAATAAAGCTTTGCAACTTTGTTAATCATGTTTAAGTCAAAAACATGCATCAATTTGGTCATTAGAAGTCACATTATGGAAAACAAAATTTGACTTGAGCAAAACTTCAATTTTATGATGCCTCTTTGCGCCATGGTTCTCATTACTGTGGACCTTTATGATGTCATCTCGGACTCTTTGGAAAGTTGAGGTTGCATAATTTGCAATGTGCTTGGATGGTTGTCATTTGGCATATTGAGATATAAGTTGTGCCCTCTTGAAATCGTGAAAAATCACCTAATTTTCTACACTTAGAAAAATTCTAAGTCTTTCACAAAAGCGACTTATAACCTTTTTCAATCCAAACATGGCCTTCAACTAAAAATTTGCTCTTGGCCATCAAAGATGATATGAATTAGATCTATCAAAGAGAATTTTGAAAAAATAACCAACCAATAACTCCAAAAATTGAGAGAGTTATGGCCTAGTGAAGTTGATGGAAAATCATGAAATTACCTATAATCTTTTGACATCTTCATGTAACTTCCAAACACTTTCAATCATTGAAACTTAAATGGAGATAAAGTTCACATCTTCAAGATTGTTTTGAAAAAAGAGTGACCTCAAGGTGATAAATGATGATCAAGATATCAATGATCACACACAAGAAAACACATTCAAAGGTTCTTGGTGACCTCCCAAGGGAAAACCCAAAGATGAGAGAGAGAGAGAGAGAGAGAGAGAGAGAGGGTCACACTTTGTGATCTTTGTGCAATTGAATGATATATTAGAGAATCTTTGGGGGGAAAATTAGGGTACAATAATGACTACTTCTTTTTATTTTCCAATAACATTGTCAACAAAATGATTCATGTGAATTTTGATGGATGGTCCTATGTTGATAGTGGTTTGTTCATAATTTATATTTTCAATATTAATGCTAAACCCCTTGTTAGGGACATCTTCCGAGATATTTGTCTGTTAAGGGGAAACATCATCTTTATCCTCAACAACATCTTTCTCTTCAGGATTATCATCAACAACAACATTTATGTATCCATCATTGTTATGGTATGAAGGTTGTAGACTATGTACGCCATGTTATAGATAGAGTATCCAAGGAATACTCCTACTTCACTCTTTGGGTCCATCTTTCTTCTTTGTTCATGATCATCCAAAATGCAACACTTACTACTAAAGACATATACATATTTAACATTTGTTTTTTTTCTCGTTCTAAAGCTCTTACAATGTAGCTTTGGTTCCAAATCTGATAGTTACTTGATTGTGAATGTAGAGAGTAGTGTTCATGGATTCATCCCAAAAGTGATAAGGAATATTATTAGTATTCAACATGACTCTACGAGCTTCTTTTATAGTCATATTCTTGCGTTCGACGACTCCATTTTTCTAAGGTGTGATAGGAGCTGAGAATTTATGACCGATCCATTCGCTAGAGCAAAATATAGAGAGCTTGGATTTCTCACAATATTTTCCATGGTCACTTTTTTTTACAATTTCACTTCCATTCTCCTTTTGGATATGAAGGCATGGTTCTTTGAACACATCAAAAGTATCATATTTTCTCTAATGAAGTTAACCCATGTATATCTTGAAATATTATCCACACATACAAACACATATCTATTTCCACTAAGACTTTCCACTTGTATAGGCCTCATTAGGTACATATTAAGTAACTCAAGAACTTTTGAGGTGGCCAAATGCTGGAGATTCTTGTGGGACATCTTGGTATGCTTACCTTTTTTCCACTCTCCATGAATTTAGCCCTCTTAAATCTTCATATTTGGCAAACCTCTGGTAGCTTCAACAGATATAAAATTCTTCATGCATTTGAGATTGAGGTGACTAAGTCTTTGGTTCCATAACTCAGTTTCATCAACTTTGGATAACATGCAGGATGAGGACTAAGATATCCACATATAACCGTTGTCTTTAGATCTTAACGCCTTCATGAGAACTTCTTGACCCTTGTTGGTGACAATACATTCGGATTTACTAAAGTTTTCATTTAAGCCTTGATCACACAGTTGTCTTATGTTGATCAAGTTAGAAATTAAACCTTATATTAGCAACACATCATTAAGACTAGAAGACCAGGATTAACCATTTTTCCTATGCGGTTTATTATTCCCTTTGCTACGTCGCCAAAAGTGACATTACTATTAGAGTAAGATTTCAACTCCTTAAAATATGTCTTTTTATAGTCACGCACCTAGAGCAATCTCTATCAAAGTACCAACCTTATCTTGAAGAAAATCTAAGATATGTGTGATATGAAACTATTGGCAGCTACTCTGGGTTTTCATTACTTCTTTTCTTGAACCTTTTTTCCATCTTTTCTCGTCAGCCTTAGTTGACTATAAGACTAAGGATAACCATACAGTTTGTAACAATATGGTCGTATATGTCCATATCTACCATTTTATGACATATCCAAGTCTGGTTCTTGTAAATTCTATGATGATGGAAGATGTGTTGAACACGATATTGGGACATATGGTCCACCATTATAAACTCATTCTTTTTCTTAGGAAGGACAAACTTCTTAGAAGGAATTTTGCTTTTTTGGTTCATGCTAGCATCAAAATATATTCCCTTTATATTTCTAGACATCTTTCCAACTTCTAATATCTCATCTAGTATATTTGAGCGATGTTCAACATAGCACATATTTTATAATATTTCCAAGTTTGGAATTTAGTAAAGCTACTCCTTTTCCAAACCTGTGATGGTTGAGACAAGCTTCTCTTTTTCTTTCTAAAAACACACCTATGGTTTTCTTCTGATTATTCACTATTTAGCAAGCTTCCTCCCACTTGGTATGCATAAGCCTATATGTTGCAGCTAATTCTTCTTTAGTTATGTATCCATCATTTAACTAATTTTCAATCACATATTTCCCGTGAAGGCCATCAACGACTTAGTTATTTCTCCTTCACTATCTTCATAATCGGACCAAGAGTGTTGATTAATATGGATATGTTCTTTTCCATACCATTAAATATGGCATTCAAGACTTTGTCGTTCCAATAGCTTGATCATATTTAGTTTTAGGCCAATCAACTTCAGGCTTTAAGCTTGTTCCATCATCTTTAGAAGTGATCAAAGGATGTTTCAACCTTGAACCACAACCTTTCAAGTTTTGTTGTCAACAAATTTGAGAAAAGCAATCATCTTGGCTTTCCAAAAGTCATAAGTTGTTCCATCAACATATGTGGCATCTTAAATGAACCCCATCCTTAGTGTTGTCCATTTAAACATAAAATATCTTTCACGGAGCTCACTCTAACGAGCGGTGCATGCTCGATTTTAATTGAAATTATGTTCCTAAGGGGACAAATGTTGGACACGATGTTGAGAGGCGGTCCAACTTATTAAACCGATGATAGAAAAATAACAACAATAATAACATAATGCATAAAGGAATAAAATAACAAAAGAGATTTGTAACCTAGTTCGGTGAAACCACACCTATGTTTGGAAGACACTTTACCCAAGAAAGAAAATGTTCTACTTTGAATTAGTGCAATTAGTCTTATATGAACACCAACCCCAGATGTTCAACTCTTCTTCCTAATCCAGGGACTTTCTATTTAGGACTCCACATAAATATGAGAAACCCTATCAATTTCTCTCAATCACTAATCTCAAGTGATCAAATTAATCATTAACAACATGATTTTTTAATTTACAAGTCAACAAAAGCAAACCAAAAACTTTTCCAAGTTACCGAAACAATTGTGTGGTGTACAACAAACAAGATTCAACACTAATACTTATGATATGAGTGATAGAATTAGCATGGAATACAAGTAACAAACGACTAAAAAACCCTAGCACAAAAAACTGAATCCTAGCGCACAAAATTTGTCTTAAACATGAGATTTGAGTATCCTTAAATAGCAATACAACCCGGATTTTTCTCTTTTGGATATTGGAATTAAATTCCTCTAGAATAATTGTTGAATATATTGGATTGTTTGCTCCATAAAAATATCAAACAAAATATATGATTTGTTATATTTCAAATTTAAATATCCATTTAAATCTAATTGGGTCTTCACAACTCTCAAACAAATCACATAAACACTACTAAACGGTATGAAAAAAATCTAATTAAATCTCAATAAGAAATTCGCACCTAGAAAAATCCATCATGGCTTGCTGACAAGGGCCAAATGTTGCATTGCACACATTTTGGAACATCGTGTTCCATTATTTTACAAGAACATCCAAATTAATTATCTTCATATATCTTCTTTATAGAGTAAATCTTGGATAGAATAAGTCTGAACCTAAACTACAATAACATATATTTTTTGTCAGAGAACATATGTTGCAGCACGCATGTTGGAACATTGTGTTCCACATGTGTCCCTTCTGTACTAGAAACAACTTAAAAATACTACATGTTTTTTTGCATGATGCAGCAAACCCAAAAAGGACCAACAAATATCTCTTGGGATCTTATTTTGTCATTCAAACTGACCAACTTAGTTTGAAGGAGCTAATAAGCTAAGTAATTCAAACCTCCAAGCAACAACATTACATTGCCAAACTATTGGGCTACAATTATGAAACTCAGTACAAACCATGCTCTACTAACATGGTCGTAGATGCGTTTTTAAGATATAAGGGTCCTACCTCCTTTGAGACCTTATCCTTATATGTTCCCTAGATAGCCTTTCTTGATGAAACGTAATTTGAGTTTGCTTTTGACATCATCTTCCAAGATTCATACGCGTGCCTCACCACAGCTCCCTACGACTTACGTGGTTTCATCTTAAAGCAATGATTTTTTTCAGGCATGAGGAATATTTGGGTTAGTTCTAATTCCTAATTCAAGTTGCTAATCCTTAGGGAATATCATGAGACTCCAAGGGTGGAAATGTTAGGATGGTTAAAACCATGAAACAACTTCCTAAGCATAGTTTCTAGGAAAACATGAAAATGGAAATGTGGGATTTTTTTAGGGAGTGTGTTACTTGTGAGCGGTCTAAATACAATACTAAAAAACTAGGGGAACTTCTACAACCACTTAATTATCTCCTTCTCATGGATACACTGCTATCTTTGTATCAGTTGATTGATTCACTAAAGGTATTCATTTGGGCACCCTGCCTTTAAAGTTTACAACATAAAAAGTTTCAAAGTTATACTTTTCAATCTTCTACAAATATCATGGATTTCTTAAGAGTATCATTTCTGATCACGACCTAAATTTTTAGCCATTTCTAGTCTGATTTAGTCAAGTTAGTGAAACCTTGCTTCATATGAGTTCGGCTTATCATCCACAAACGGGGGGACAAACCGAAGTGATGAATTGTACTTTGGAGCAACACCTGCAATCCTTTTCCCATGATCGATCTTTTCTTTGGTTTCATTTTCTTACTTGGGTAGAATATCATTACAACATTTCCACACATTTTAACTCAAGTGTATCTCTATATCAGCCAGTCTTGGCAAGCCTACCACACCAATCCATCCTACTTCACGTGGAATTCTTCCATTAATGCTTGTGATTCCTTGTTGTCCTCGCTTGAAGATATTTTGCCCCAATTGAAAAAGATCTTTCTCAAAGTCCGGGCTTACACGCAGGCAATTGCTGATAAAAAGAGTCGTGGGGTCTAGAGAAGTTAAAAAAGCCTTAAATTACAAACCGATTTTTTTGTCGAAAATATTAAAAGGTCGACTTTTCCAAAAAAAAGTTGATTTATTGTAGAAAATATAAAAAGTCAATATCTTCGAGAAAAAAACTGATTCTTTACCAAAAAAATTTAATTTTTTGTCAAAAATTTAAAAAAACGACTTTTAAAAAAAATATTTTTAAAAAAAAAATAAAAAATGGACTTTTCCACAAAAACAACTGATTTTTTTATTGAAAAGATAAAAAGTCGAATTTTCCGAAAAAGAATGATTTTTTTATCGAAAAATTTAAAAAGTCAATTTTTTCGGGAAAAATCGATTTTTTGTCAAAAATACAAAAAGTAGATTTCTCCAGTAAAAAACAATTTTTTTGTCGAAAACACAAAAAGTCGATTTTTTTGTCGAAAATATAAAAAGTTGAATTTTCAAAAACAAACCGATTTTTTTGTCGAAAATATTAAAAGTCGACTTTTCCAAAAAAAATCAATTTTTTGTAGAAAATATAAAACGTCAATATTTTCGAGAAAAAAAACTGATTCTTTATCGAAAAAAATTAATTTTTTGTCGCAAAATTTAAAAATCGACTTTTACAAAGAGTGATTTTTTCAAAATATAAAATCGACTTTTACGGAAAACAACCGATTTTTTATCGAAAATATAAAAAGTCAATTTTACCGTGAAAACCCGTTATTTTGTCGAAAGTACAAGAAGTAGATTTTTGGTAAAATACCAATTTTTGTCGAAAACCCAAAAGTCGATTTTTGAAAAAAGTTTTTGTCGAAAAATTAAAAGTTGACTTTTAGAAAATAAACTTGTTTTTGTTGAAACATAAAAAGTCGATTTTTTGGGGAAAAATTCGATCTTTGTCGAAAATACAAAAGTTGGTTTTTGAAAATACAAAAAGTCATTTTTTGAAAATTGATTTTTGTCGAAAACAAAAATCTACATTTTTAAAAAACAAAAGCGATTTTTTATCGAAAATCAATTTTTTGAAAAGTCAATTTTGATAAAAATATTTTAAATCGAGCCTTAAAAATTAGGTTCGGCCTTTTAAATGACTTCTAATAGGTCTATTTCATTGTCAATTCTATGGTGTATGATAAGTTGCATCCATATTGCTAGTTCTCTTTCATGCTCAAAATATCACAAACTTGCCAAGCGCTTCTAATGATCTTGATTTTGGAGCGTATTGGGCCTGTTGCATACAAGTTGGCCTTTTCCGACTACTCCAACATTCATAATGTGTTTCACTACTTCCTCCTAAGGTTATACCAAGGTTGTAATGGTGAACTCGACTTTGTAGGTTTTGTATCGCAAATGTGCGGATAGCAAGAGTCGCCACCGACTTTTCTTTTATCCAATTAAGGGAAGGTAAAAAGTACAGAAAAAGACCTTCGTTAGATTCTGAGTAAGGGAGAAGGTTATGAAAAGGGAAGGTATTAGCACCCTTTTCCATCCGTAGTTATCTACGGGCTCTTAGTTGCTCTTAGATCACTTTAAAATTGTGCTTTCTGTGTGTTTGACAAAAATGTTTTGAAAAGGCATTTCGCTTTGACTTTGTAATGATTCATGTAGGAATGTATACAAAGTGTTCGGAAATGTTTCGTTTTTGAAAAGAGTTTGAACTTTGACAAAAGTGTGAGGTGTGAAAAGTATTTTGGTAGAGCAAGCAACTAAAAGTCTTATTACCTACTCAGAATTGGTCATTTTTCGTATTGTTTTACGTTCCTTTAGAATAGTGTTATCCATACCATTAGTTGGTAGGTAACCCTATTCGTTGGATGTAAACGGGACATTCGAAGGGACATCGGATGGTCATAGAAGGCAACTTGTAGGAAGTATCCTAGCACATTCGAAGGGACTATCATCATTTTCGTAGGCGACAATCGAGGGTCAAGATCATGTATTCGTAGGCGACATCGTGGGTCTATGATCTTTGTATCGAAGGGACTATGATGATTTATTTTGAACAGCGGTGCTAGAATGCCTACGTTCGAGGGACTTGACCATTTGTATTCGTAAGGCAAGAGAGAATTACCCTAAGGGGTGTATGTGTGAAAAGAGTGTGTCAATTTCAGGTATTTTATCTTGAAAATTAGAGTGAGCTATGTTCAATTTTAGTCTTGCCATACACGCCTAATTACTAGCAGTTTATAGGGTGCGGAAAATAAATTGCGGGAATGTAAAGATGCGGAAAGATAAATCCTACGCTATTACATGGCTTTGGGCCAGATACATAATTTAAAATGCGGAAAATAAAAGTCCTAATTAAACTATTACATCCCATAGGCAATTACATAACATGAAAAGAAAATGATAAAAAAAATGTCCGAAAGGAATAACACGTGAGCAGATGAAAAATCGGGAAATACGAGAAAATGGAATAAGACGAAAATGTTAGTAAAAATGATAATTTTTGAATGAGAAAGAGTTTTCATGCTAGAAATAACATTAATATGCTAAAATAATTTTTTGGGATTTTTGGAGTTAATTTAATAATTAAAAGTGATTTAAATGATAAAATTGAAATTAAATTAAATATGCATGCAAAAATAATATTTTTAATTTTATAAATTAAATAAACATTTTTCTTGATGTGTATGCAAAAAATAAATATTTTTGGTGTTTTTTAAATGCATGATAAAAATTATGAAAGATAAATTAAATTGGATGAAAATATTAAAAAAAAATAGAAAATAGAAAATATAAGAAAATGTTAGTTTTCAATCTTGTGAAAAATATTTGCCATGGCTAGGACTCGAACCGGTGACCTTGCCTTCACAACCCCACGCCTTGACCAACTGAGTTGGCTTGCACACGTGTTTAAAAAACGGAGCGAATGGATTGTAAACGGAAGTCACCCCCTGATTGCCCCAGATCACGCGCCAACCATCGTCTTCTTCGTTTTGAATTTTTGAAAAGATAGCGTCGGCCTCAGTTCGACGCTATAGTCCCTGCAAATCCCAAAATCAAACACAAGCAATATAAATGACATTCAAAGGCATGGTTCGATTGGAAACATCGTTCTGAACACGATGGTGGTGGTCTTTTGGTCCAATTTTTCCGTTTTAAGGAAACCCTAATTCGAAACCGAAAACCCTAACAATGGTGATTTTCGTTCCAGGCCATTAAAACACGATTGGGCTACCCAGATAGCTTGCAAACTTGATGCTGATCATGAACAAACAATCAAAAAGTGTTAAAAATGCATGAATAATGGAAATCGATTTTGAAAAAAATATGAACAAACCAAATTCGGATTTCGTGATTCTTGATGCTTTTGAATGATGTAAAGGTCTGGAATCACTCCAGGGGTATCAAGGAATGTGTTTGAATGCTCAAAACCAATTGAAATCCACTGGAACTAGGGCTGCAAGTACCTTGAAGGACACGGTTTTTTGACTTTTGGAATAGGGTTCTTGAGGCAATTTTTCTGTCCTGTCTTGTGTGATATGTATTGTATATTTATAATGGATGGAAATTGAGCTGATTTAAGGAACAAATAATGGTTAATCAATGCAAAGATCATTTGATTTTGTACAAAATCAAATCTTATCTTTTTTGATCAATTTCAATCAAATTCTTGCCAAATCCATGATAATTTCGAAATTTGCCAGTCTTTATGGGTTACTTGGATCCCAAGAATGAGAGAAAAATCAATTTTGCAATTAATTTTGATTTTATACCTTATTTTTGAATTTAATTTGTATTTAAATGAATAAAATCCAAATTAAATAGAAAAATAAAGTTAAAATTCGTGGCATTGGGCTTGGATGTTCCAAATTGTATAAGGAACAAGTTTGAATGAAGAAAAACTAGGCCCATTTGCAAATTTTTTGATTTTTACAAGTATCTCTCTTTGTGCATTTCTTCAAAATTGCCCAACTTGCACAAGGTGTATTTTGCTCAATTTTCCACATTTTTGAGTGTTCTTGGACTTTTTAGAAAGCTCTAAGAGTCCTCTAACCAATATCTTTGGTTTCATCTCAATTGGAGTTTCCATGCTCAATATATCTTGAAAACAAAAAGTTGACTTTTTGTTGACTTTGAAAAGGACCTGTAATGTTTTGATCCATACCTTCCAAATGAAGCATTTTTTGAACATTCTTGTGAGACATGAAGTTGTAGAGAATTGAATTTCCTTCAAAACAAGAGGTTGTGGAAAAATTTCTGAGAAAGTATGAAGAAGTTATGCTCAGTCAAAGTTTGGTTGACTTTTCACTGAGAAACCCTAATTTAGAAAGTTTTACTTTTGAGCAAATCTTGAGTTTTCTTGATGAATCATGATCAACCCTTGACCAAATGATGAATATCACTTCGAAATATTGATGTTGACCAAAAATTATGAAGTTTGACTGTATGTTGACCACAATTGACTTTTGATCCAATACAACTATTTTTCAACCATCGAGCAATTGTGCGAGGAAACTTGACTTGTGAGGCTTGAATCTTGACATGGAGAATCTTTGAAGCATATGAGGAGGCATGATGACCATTGGAGATGTTGGAAGTCCATCGGATCGAGAATTGCCAAACCCTAGTTTGGGTTGATTGTCAGGAGAGGGTTTGTCGATCAACCCTTGAGGAATCCTTGAGCATAGGTGTATGAAATGTCTTGAGAAGTTGGAGGGAAAATTTTGGGGTATGCTGCCCTGTTCAATCTTCTTGTCTTGGAAGGGTTAGTGGCATGCGTGCCTTCGTGACTGGAGGTAGAAGATGATTGAACACTCGAGTATCCAAAATTTGCACTCGTTGTTGGTGATGACGCGGAATGGGCTTACATATGCCATTTGGAGAAGCTGGGAATGAGTCATACGCTAGACTCGAGATTGTTTCTGGATAGGAGAAGCGAGATGGGCTTAAGATGCCATCTAGAAAGATCGATCGAGAGTGAGCACGCAGGCTGAGACGTTTCGAAATGAAAGGAGCATGGAGATGGGCTTAAGATGCCATCCGGAGGGAGTCGTACGTTAGACTTCGTGCTCATCTTTGAATGAAGTTATTGGTTTGTATTGGTTTTTTAACCAAATATGCAGCATTCTGAAGGTGGAGAAATGTTGACAAGTAGTCGGAGATGGGCTTAAGATGCCATCCAAGGCAACTGAGTCGTACGCTAGACTCTGTAGTTGTTGTTGATAATAAGAGAGAGTCAGAATACATCGTCGTGCTGATTACTCTGAGGGGATGATAGTCGGCAGAATGTGGACAGCTTCCCTGTTGTGCTTCGGGTGTTGATCCAATGCCTGTTATCGGAGGATAACTTGTGATCGTTCAGATAGTTTTCCCGTCTAGCTTCGGGTATTAATCCTGGATCCGTTGTCGGAGGATAACGAGGGCGGTCGTTCAGATAGTTTTCCCGTCTGGCTTCGGGCATTAATCCGTGACCAGTTGTTGGAGGACAACTAGGGCGGTCGTTCAGATAGTTTTCCCGTCTGGCCTCGGGCATTAATCTCGACCGCTTGTCGGAGGACAACTAGGGCGGTCAATCAGATAGTTTTCCCGTCTGGCTTCGGGCATTAATCCTGGACCAGTTTGTTTTAGGAGAGATTTTCACCTGTCTTGGAGAAAACAAGAGAAACTTTGATAGAATATTGTTAGTCTTATGCCAAGTATGATGCATGACAATATGTATGAATGACATGTGCACAAATTATGACTTTCATGAGTAATGTATGAAATGATATATGTTGTGGTATTTCAAAACATATCCATCTTGAAGAAGATGTGGATGTTCTGCTTGAGGATTCTAACTTCTGTTTGGGGACGAAGCGGATGGAAATCCTGAGAAGAAGGATAACTTTGATTCCTCTGATGCACTATCTGACCAAGTCTTGAGCCGGATATTATTGAGGATGGTAGAGATCGACCAATACATGGAGCTTGTAGTAATTACTTTTGTTCGTTCACTTTTCGCATGTTTGTGAATACATTTTTATTGTCAGATGCATATAATCATTCAAAGCAAACGTTGGACTTTATGCAAACAACAATAGTGAGAATTTGTAAAGAGAAAGAAATTTGTATTTATTTGAAATGTGGCGTATGGCCAAGCAGTTTGTACACAAGAAAGGTAAAAGCTATGCGGAAACAATCTCGTTAAGTTCCAACTATGCTAGTACTCATATTTCAACTATCTTATCTCCTTCTTTGTCGAGAAACTGAGTGAATTGATTTTCGCCATTTGAATCTTGAATGCTGATAGTAGTCTGGAAGTAGATAGGTGATCTGGACGAGACATAGTCGTACACTTAAATCCCTAACTTTTGCCTAGACCGCCTTTCGGTTTTCGTCCACGGATACCCTTTTTGCCCAAGCCGCCTTTTCGTTTTCGACTTGCCGGTGTACATGTTTTGTATATATCCTTAACTTTTGTCTGAACCCTTTTGGTTCGCCAGGATGCCCTTATTTTTTCCTAGGTCAGTCGACCTAGCGGGTCTCTTTTATGCGTAGTATCTTTTGACTATGTCTACATTCACAGGGTGTGGGAAGTCTTCACCATCCATGGTGCTAAGTATCATAGCTACCAAAATCATCTTGACTACAAATGGTCCCTCGTAGGTGGGAGTCCATTTGCCCTCGATCACCTTGTGGAAGAATGATGCGCTTGACTACTAGATCACCAGCTTGGTAGACTCGGTGCTTGACCTTCTTGTTAAATGCTCTGATCATTCGCTTCTGATAGATCTGTCCGTGGCAGATGAACACGAGTTGTTTCTCATCAATCAAGTTAATCTGGTCAAGGCGAGTCTGGATCCAATCGTCTTCGCCTAACTCTGCGTCCTGGAGGACTCTGGATAAGGGTATCTGAACCTCGATTGGTAAGACCGCTTCCATACCATATACAAGAGAGAAGGGAGTTGCCCCTGTTGATGTTCGTACTGTAGTGCGATAACCATGAAGAGTGAATGGTAACATCTCATGCCAATGTTTGTAAGTCACTGTCATCTTTTGTATAATCTTCTTGATATTCTTGTTGGCGGCTTCCACTGCGTCATTCATCTTAGGTCGATACGGAGAAGAGTTGTGATGCGTGATCTTGAACTGCGTGCAGAGTTCGGTGATCATCTTGTTGTTGAGATTAGAACCATTATTTGTGATAATCCTTTCGGGAGTGCCATATCGACAGATAAAATTATGCTTGATGAATCAAGCCACAACATTCTTGGTAACAGATGCGAACGAGGCTGCCTCTATCCATTTGGTAAAGTAGTCGATTGCCACAAGGATGAAACGGTGTCCATTGGAAGCTGTGGGCTTGATTTCTCCTATCATGTCAATGCCCCACATTGCAAAAGGCCAAGGAGCTGTTAGAACATTCAGAGGTACTGGAGGTACGTGCACTTTGTCTGCATAAATCTTATATTTGTGACAAGATCGAACATAGCGGTGACAATCAGCTTCCATGGTAGACCAATAGTAACCCGTCCTCAAAATTTTCTTAGCCATGGTGTGTCCACTAGAGTGGGTACCAAATGCGCCGTGTAACTCTTCCATGATATGTTCATTGTTTCCGGTCTACTAAGTAAGCACAGTCGTGGTTGCGCTTGTATAAGATGTCGTTCTTGAGGAAGAATTTGGATGCGAACCTTCTCAAAAACTTATTGTTGACAAATGCCCTGGGATATTTCCGAGTCTCAAGATACCTCTTCACGTCATAGTACCAAGGCTTCTCTTACGTATCAAGCTCATAACAATATGTTGGTTCGTCAAACTTCTCAATGATGATCCGGGAGCCTCGTTGTCCCACGACCTTGAACATAGATGACATAGTAGCTAACGTCGCCAACTGATTCTCTTCTCGTGGAATATGATTGAAAGTAATCTCTTCGAAGTAGGGGATCAAACTCAGAACATGCTCTCGATATGGAATGAGATTCGGATGCTTCGTATCCCACTCGCCCTGATCGACCGATCACTAAAGTCGAGTCTCCATACACTTGTAAGAACTTGATTCTTAAGTCAATAGCAGCTTTAATACCCATGATGCACGCTTCGTATTCGGCCATGTTGTTAGTGCAACTGAAACACAATCGGGCGGTGAAAGGAGTATGTCCGCCTATAGGGGATGTAATGATGGCGCCAATGCCATTGCCAGTGCGTTGAGGCTCCATCAAAACCATGGTCCATCGGGATCCTTGCTCGGTCCTTCGTCCGGCCTGGTTCTTCATAATCGATGACTAGTAAAACATCTTCATCTGGAAATTGAACGCATAGGCGATAGTCATCTACGGCTTGATGAGCCAAATGATCGGCTACTACACTTCCTTTGATCGCTTTCGAGAGGTGTACTTGGATGTCATATTCGGTCAAGATCATCGCCATCTTGCTATTCTTGGAGAGAGCTGGTTTCTCAAATATGTATTTTATCGGATCCATCTTAGAAATCAACAAGGTAGTGTGAGTCAACATATCTTGTCTTAGTCGGCGATGCCAAAGCGTTGCAAGTTTTCTCAAGTCGTGAGTATCTTGTTTCACGTCGGTAAACTTTTGCTAAGGTAGTATATTGCATGCTCTTTTCGACCGTGCTCGTCATGTTGCCCCAACACACACCCCATTGAGTTCTCTAACATCAAGTACATGATAAGAGGTCTTCCTGGCGGCATCGAATAGGAGGATTATGTAGGTACTCCTTGATTTTGTGTCAGCAATCGATCGTTCCATTTTACCACTTGATCTTTCTTTAGTAACTTGAAGATTGGCTCACAAGTAGCACTTAGGTGTGCAATGAATCTGGCAATGTAGTTCAATCGGCCCAAGAAACCTTTGACTCCCTTCTCGGTGCGGGGAGCTGGCATTTCTTGAATAGCTCTAACCTTGGCGGGGTCAACTTCAATACCTTTTCCACTGACAACAAACCCTAGGAGTTTTCCGGATCTGACTCCAAAAGTGCACTTGTTAGGATTAAGTCTCAGTCTGTACTTCTTCAATCTGTCAAATAATTTCTGCAAATGATCAAGATGTTCTTCTTCAGTCTGTGATCTGGCTATCATGTCGTCGACGTAGACCTCTATCTCGTGATAAATCATGTCATGAAATAACGTCACCATAGCACGCTGATAAGTGCTATGGTGATTATCTCCCAGTTGTCACTCTATTGGTTCACTACTAGAAAAATTGGATTTCCTGCGGAATTTCCTGCGGATTTGAGTAAAAAATCTGCAGGAAACACGTTTCCTGGGGATTTTCCTGCAATTTATGGTTCCCAGCTAATACCTTCGTGGGTAATAAATTCCGCAGGAAAATCCGCATGAAATAACCACAAGAAATCCGCAAGAAAATCCGCAGGAAATATTTAGCTCAATTTTTAAAAACATCTTTTTGTTATATATTAAAATAACCATAATCTAAAATAAAAGTTTAATTTTAAATGCTTTGCTTTTAAAGAAGAGAAATTTATATGACCATTTATAAACTACAAAAAATAAAAATTAAATTTTCAATGCTTTGATTTTAAATATAACAAGTTCTTACATAGTTACATTAGTAAAAATGACTCATTCATTTGTCTCGCTAACTTAAAAATCATAATTCATTACTAACTACTAATGTCATCTTCATGTGATTCTTCGACGCCATCTTCATACTTTTGTTGTTTACCTTCCGCGTCGTATTAATCTCAATGTTGCCGAAGGCCACCGACATGAGTGTTGCCGAGGAGAATGATGTTGTTGATGTGGGCATAATACCAAATGAAGATCGCATAATAGTTAATAATACAAGATCAACAAAAATATATTGATATAAAACTATAAAAGAAAAACATATTGTATATCAAATACTACGACGAAACATTACTTGTATCCTATGGACAAATGATGAAGAAGAAGTGCTAGTTGAGTTCTTGCTTAGCATGTTTCCAGTGCAGAGTCTTTGTCCAACGCCAAAAACTTGTCAATTTATAATTATTCCAGCTAGATTCACTTTCACCACTAGATTACACCGGTTATAAAAGTCTTACCTACAAACCTTTGTGATAAGTTGTTCCTGGAATGTTGAGAGGGAATGAGATGAGTCCTTGTATAAATGCAACAAAGTTCTCTCTTATGTTCTCAGAGGACTTTGTGGAATCATAACTAATGAGTTTCTTTGCAGTTAAATTGAATATCATCTGAATGGTAATATAAATAGAAAACAAAGGGTTAGACATGGAAATGAAGAATGTGATAATAGAAGGGGAATGGAAAAAATATATCAATGTTACAATTTTACCATGGTCGTTGCTTCCTTCAGCTCAACACTATCCTGGCACGACGACTGCTGCAATGTTCTAAGCTACCAAAATGGATAATTAATACTCTCACCTTAATTAAAGTTTCATCTCTTAAGTCTCAAGATATACATTATGTGTCATTGGTGATTCAGTTTTGTCCAGTGCAAGGTTCTAGAAGTGCATCATACCACTATACTATGACCCAGTTTTGTCCTTTATTTGTTTATTTGTGTATTTTCTTGGTGGAAATTATTAGCAACTAATGGTAATCTATCTAGGTCAAGATACTTGAAAAGAAAAAAAAGCTTACACCCCATCTGACCATTGAGCCACTGACTTGACCAAATTGCAGCAATTACCATGATATAGGTAGGTTACTGTTAATTAGAATATGAATTACAAAAGTAAAATCCGATGAAAACAATAATGAGCAAAGTTAACAACATTAATTGAATTAAATCATAAACAAAATATAAAACAGACTTGTCAGCTTCATCGAGTATAACAACTTTGCGTCGGCCTGGAGAAAGTGTTACTTTCTTTTGAGCAAACATCTTGATCTTGTTCCTCACAACATCTATTCATCTACAACAACACACACAAAAAATGAATAGCTTGGTCAAACCCTTAAACTTAAACATTGTTTCATATGCAACTAGACCCAAAAAATTCAAATAATAAATTAAAGGAACCTATCATCAGATGCATTTAGTTCAAGAACAGCTTCTCTATAATTAGTTTTTGCAGTTCCAGGAGGACCCTAAAAAACGACAATAACAATAAAATTTGGAATTAGGGCACAGTGAAAAACTAAAGAGTAAGTGTGATGAATTGAAGAGTGGGGGTTAGGTTAGTGGTTTACTGATAGAATAAGGTTGGGCATGTTGCCGTCACGAGCGATGACTTGGAGCCGGGAGACGGCGTCTTCATTGCCGACGATGTCAATTTTTAAAAAACATGCATCTATACACCGAAGCATATATTGTAGAAAAAAGAAGTTTACATAATTATCTTTGTAGACATCAGAACTTCACAACATGTGAAAATACATCAAACAATCAAATTAACTATGTTTTGGCAGAACTAGAGAAATTTGCATGGTACATTCCTATTAACAACATGAAATAATTAAACGTACCTTGCAAAACCCGATGAAGATAGCTATTACTAGGGTGTCTCTTAAACGATCTCTTCTTTGTCAAGCGACATGTGAACTAATGGAGATATCTTTGATTGATAACTCTAATACAATAAATTAAAACGATTATGTCAGTCATATGATAAGGTTCATCTGCAGTTTACAACAATAAACCCAGCTAGGTACATAAATTACAGGAAACTTAGATGCAGACAAAATGAAATTCTGGCAACAGATACTTAATGTCCAAGTGAATGTTATGACATCGGTATCTGACAAACTGCTTAACAATCTGAATAATAAATTGAAATAGTAAAGAAGACAATCAATTGTTAACCCAGTTCAGTGTGTAACTACACCTACATCTGGGGGCTACCAAGCCAGGGAGGAAATTAACTATAAGAGGTATTAATTTAGGAATAAACCAAACAGTTTATCTCCTTCACTTAAGACCTACCCAATGCAACTTCAATCTAAGTCCTACTTAGACCTGAGTTCCTACTCACTCCCCCTTAATCACAACAATGATAATAATCTAATGATTAATAGAATTGTGAAGACATTCTTAAATAAACATGCTTGATTTTGCTTCAAAGCTTTAATCAAGAGACAGCCTTACAACCAAATCCTACTCCAAGGCACTTATCAAAAGATAATTGCTTGGCTCACAAGAATTACTAATAACACAATTACAATCTGCCTTCTTGATCTTCTCCAAAAGCGCAGCTAACAACATAAGGGTTTGTTAGATAATATAGAAGCAGTATAGACTTCATCTTGGGCTTCCACAAATATAGCTAGGGTTAACCAAAGTTAATCTTAGGACTTGGTCTTTACAACATAACAAAATAGGGTTAAACAAGGTTAACCTAATGTCTACGTGAGCACAAGATCCAAACAAATTAATCCAACTCAGAATAGCCCAACAGATTCCTGAAAACTCTCAGGAAATATAAATCTGCACAACAACTTAATCAGTACAGGATGTCTTAACATTGGTCATGACATCATACATCCTGCTCACTGATCTTGCAGAATCCAGTACATTTGATCATAGCATAATCATTATGTTATACAATCATACTGAGCTGTACCAGTAGAACATTCCTTCTGCAGAATTTATCTTCAACCCAGAATGTCATGACATCAGTCAGGACATTGTCATAATCTGGTTTTACCAAAAATTAAAGCCAACATAAAAACACTTACACAAAACATGGCATTAAAAATTGTTTGGTGAACATTGAAATGTTCTATATTAACTATTGAAATTAAAACATTGATATTGTATGGGTATGAGATGAAATGTTCCATATAAAATGTGCAATAGAATGATGAGAAAGTTACCGTGAAAATCCTATGCCGCCCTGAATGTTTTTGTTTCCGTTTTCTAATCCATGAATCATGTACAGCTTCTATAACCTTCTTGCTAAAAGAATTCTGACACCAATATGTCGCAGTTTTTTCATCATAACAATCATCTGCATTATAATGATAAGTCTTCTCCAAACCATCGACAATTAACTCAAAGTTATCCTGTGAAACATGTTCTTGAAACTCAATATTGAATTTGCTTAGCCATTCATCATCTTCTGAATCCATGTCATAATTTCAAGTTTTCCTTAATATTGCTCATTCAAACTCATCGCTATTTACATATATATAATAATCCGGTCAGTTGAAGAGAGCAGTATAACGGTCTTCATAGTCAAGAACTTCACATACACCTGGTACTGGAATCAATTTAGCTGCAAGAATTGGAATTTCACGTCTCGAACAGTCCTTATAAAGATTCTTGAAGGCAAGCTAGTCGTGATGATTAGCAAACTCTAGCTTTCACTCGTTGATCTGTGAGACCATTTTATTATGTGTGTACCGATTGGTAGAGTAGGGTCTCATTACCCTTTCATCCTTGAGAGTGCAGTGAGTTAATCCATCTTTCTTTACTGCGAGGTGCCACTCTCTTGAGTCTGATATTTCTTCAAAAATGACAACGACTCTTTCTACTCGGTAACATCTGTCGGTTTCGACAATCAGTATATTTGTACAACAATAAGATGGAACAATTGCTTCTTTTGAATCCTTCATGGTAGGATTTTCCTTCAAAAGGCCTACACCAGTGCAACTATCGGTTGAACTTTTATGTTTCTTATAAAAGGCAACATCGGTACTACTTTTTCCATGTCTGCTCTTTGAAGTGTTCCTTCTGTTCTTCATAGAATGATTCAGAGCTTCCCTTATCCTAAGTGAAGTTCTCCTAGTCTGAATGAGGTTAGAGTTCACATTTTCACTTTGTACATTTTGAGCGATTAACTTGGAACACTTGACAGATTCATGTGAAGATAGAACGCCATTGTCATTGTCATCATCATCGTCACTAATAACGATAACTTCAGGGACGATATTGATAGTTTTCTTATCAAAAGCTTCTTTCTTGTAGGAATTGCATAGACTCCGCAGTTCCATCAGGATAGCTAGAAGATCAATTTCATCCTCCTCGTCACTTGAAAGATCAATCTAATACAAAATGAGAAAACCAAAAGGTAAGAAAAACTAAGTAATCTGAATTCGAATCCCGTTTGAAACAATTATTGACCAAACTTTACTTATTTCCCGACCGAACTCTAGATTACCATGACCCTTTTCCCTTAGAAACTAAACATTCGAGAAGTTACCTCTAAATATCAGCAAGATCTAAGATGTTTAATCATGCAAATTCGATTAACTTGTTCCATAAGAATATGTTTCATTTCATGAAGCTAACATTGTTACAGAAAATCACAACTGTGAAGTTCTTAAATTAATGCTACATTAATTAGATTGTCAACATAAAACTATAAATCCAATACACCTTGGATCCTCTTTGCAGTAACCAGACACTTTGGTCCACTAGCCTTCTTCTTAGTCGTCTGATAAACCAACTTTCCACCTAACAAAAACCCCAATTTCATACACCATTCAAAATCAAAAACAAAAATTACAAAATTACATGAATCAGAACCAAAATTAAACCGTGAAGTTCAAATAGAATCGTGAAATCAAAGTGGAAATAATTTAAAATAAAAAATTGAATCTGATTGTTGGATGCTTGTTTTATCGATTTGTTCTGGAAAAAATATTTATTATTGTTATCGATTTATTCGGAAAAATAGTTATTATTGTTATCGATTTGTTCTAGAAAAATAGTTTTTGATGATACATGATTCCATGACCCGTACACAATAAATTCCCTTCATTTTGATATTAGAACTAGCACTCACAACTGAAATGCAATCATCCCCTAGTTATAACATACAAATAGTCAATGTGTCTGTGTTAGCATTTCATTAGGACCGGGGAACTTAATCATAAAGATGTTGAATGTAAGTTTAGAACCTGTTCTGATTTTGCAGTCTTGGACAATGACATTTGTTGATTCACTAATATGAATTTCGTCGGTGTTTGGACCGTCTCCTGGTGAAGACACTTTCACTCCTAAAGTTCAAACAGAATCACATCGGGAGATTATAAAATGCATCTCTTGGCTGTTCTAGATAGTTAGCCCTTTCACCTTTATATCTGAACTTGTATCAATGGTAAATGCCTGCAATGAATCACCCTTCAAAGTTAAAACTGCATTTTCTGCGCTAAGAAAGTTGTTCTTACTGTTGGTGCACCTTTGCAAGGCTGTGAAGAAAGAAAAAAATAGAAAATTTGTACATTAGTCTTGTTCTTTTTGCAAGATGATGCCCACCATTTACTTCCTGAGCCATCAATAACTCCAGAACCTTGGAAAACAGCTTTGTTCAATTTAGAGAAATCGAGCCAAATGCGTGGAAGTTTTGAATCCTAGTTCTTAGGATCATCTGGGGCAACAAGTTAACGACGTCCTTGTGGAACCATCACTTTCTCCATCTCCTGGAGCACCAAAGTTATCAACATTGACAAGAACCTTTCCGCCAAAATCCGAGTTTAGATCAAATTAACAATCGAGAAATCATGATTTTGAAGGTTAAATCTGTTTTCAACTTGAAATTATAGAATAAGGTTTTCATCAATCAAGGTTATCTCAAATCAGTTTCCAATTTAGGGTTTTTAACATAATTCAAGGATTTTTAAATTAGGAGTAAAATTGGTTGATTAGGGAAAAGGAATACTCACCCTTGGAGGAGATGAAGCTCGCGGTGGCCTGAGGGAAACCGACATGGTGGTTCCGTTTCAAACAGCTCTATTTCAACACTGATTGAAAAGAAAATGGATGAGCTCGACAGAGAGGAGTAACAGAAAGATGAAGACGACATAAAAGCGGAGTTTCAAAAAACGAATTGAAGGATGAGGGATTTGGTGCGAGTTTGGTAGTATCGTTTTGTTCAGAGAAGGGGAGTTTGTTGGTGAGAATGTCGAGGCCGATGTAGACTTGCATGGAATCAGTGTTGATTACTTTGAGGGGGAAGTGGGAGGCCAAATCGATGGCGAGTTTTGACTTTCCGGAAGCAGTTGGCCGGTTATAAACACCACTTTTGGTCGGTCTCTGTGGCTAGGGTTTGGTGTTACTGTGTTCTCTGTCGCCATTGGGTTTAAGAGGAAGCAAGATGTCTCGTTTATGTGTTCACGTGGGAGGTGAAATCCTCAGGCTTATATTAGGCCAAATTTAATTCTTAAAATTAATTTAGAAGATAAAATAAACATTTTAAAATAAAATAATTAAAGAAAAAATAACAATAAAACAAAAATATATTTAATACCTATTATAAAACTAAAATTTTGCATGGTCAGTACATCATAATCACTCACTAATATTTTTCAATAAATATTTAAAATAAAAATAAAAAATAATTTATAATCTAACAGTCATAATTCAATAGCAGTCTAAAACTTTTTTACATTATCAGTGTATTTCAATAAAATCTTATATTAAATTCTCTTTCTACTAAAATGTAAAATTAAATAAAATATATCTATTATTTAATTTCAATTAAAAATAGTAAAAATAAAGATTTAAAATATTAATATTTCTAAAAAATAGAATTCTAAAGCTTTATAACAATTAGATCAAATAAAAATACGACAGATTTAAAATATTTATATTTTCAAAAAAAACTTAAAATATTTATTTGTTTTTAAAAGCATGATTCACTTTTTAATATTTATAATTTATTATATTTTTTTACTTCTAATAAGTATTTCGTGCAGAATTTATTCAATCAAATAACTATTATATTTATTGTGATATAAACTGTTTTATACATATAAATATATATATATATATATATATATATATATATATATATATATATATATATCAAAATTCACATCCTTTTATTTTATTAAAATTTAAATTTAAATTAAAAATTAATTCGAAAATATCATAAATCATAAATATAAATAATAAAATAGATAACATAGTTACTTGATTTGATTTTCACTCTATAACTCATATTGGAACCTAGCTAATGAAAAAAGAAGAGTGTGTAAGCTTTTGACGACGTCTCTGTACTTTCTGAACTCTAAAGTTCAGTTTCTCGTCGCCATTGAATTGAAATCGGGTTTGTGAAATGGTTTGGTTCTTCAATTAGTGAGAAATGATGTGAAAATTGAAATTAGAAAGTGGAATTCAACTACGTCATGGTGTGAAGGTTCTGCTTTAGAGTTTAAGAGTTATAGAAGAGTTTGTTTGATAAATTAAAAAAAAGATGATACATTAATATAAATAAATTGAAATAAAAAAAATGATACATTAATGTAAATAAATTGAAATTAAAAAAAAGATGATACATTAATGTAAATAAATTAAAATTAAAAAAAGATGATACATTAATGTTAACAATTAATTAAAAAATATCATAAAAATAATTAACAAAATAGAAAACATAAGCATTAATAAAAAAAATATTTAAATTTAAATAACAACTTTTTATAAAACATTTAAATAAATTAAATACTTTTTGAGAAAAAAAAACATTTTATAAAATTTTAATATTTTAAACAAAATACAAAATAATTCACAGCAAAATCCGCAGAAAATTTTCCTGCGATTTTCTAATAAAAAATAAAACTTTATTCAAATTTTAGAATCCGCAGATTTACTCGAAATTTGCTACAAATATGTAATTTGCAAAAAATTTTAGATTTAATAAAATCGCAGGAAAGATTCGACATCATGCTTAAGAAGTTTGAAGGCAATGTCACTAATTAACAAAAATTGACTCACTAATTCTACAAGAAATAATTACAATAACCTTGTTAGTGTGTTAGCATTTTTTGTTATTATAATTATATATTGAATTTAGTAGAATTTAGCTGAACAAATTATGTTATATAATAATTGTATGGTTATTTAAAAATATATCAAATTAATTAGTCATCTCCTTCATCTACCTCTCTTCTTAAGAGGCACCCCTGTCCTTTAATTCAGGAACATTTATATCACCTATTTTATACGAATTAAACAAAAAAATTAAGATAAACAAAAGCTAATACATATTTGTCACAATTTAAATAAAACGAACGGAACTATTAAAGCTAAATTTTGTTTTTGCATAAAATCAAATATATATTAAAGTCTAACATATATGATAAATGATAGAAACTTTAACACAACGTGCTTATGGACCATTCAAAAAGATGATTGATATGTTTTTTTTTTCTTTCAAGTTTTACAAAGTGAGACCACTTGGTGCAAGAGAAAATGAAAGAAAAAAAGTTACTAATAGGAAGGGCAAATGGTGAAATGAAAATATTAAGAGATTTAAATAAATAAATTACAAACCTATTTGTTTCAGTTTTTTTTTATTTCATAAAACTTATATAAGTGATTCACACTCATTCATAAAATTTTGATCATTTTTCCTTTAAAAAATATGTACAAATATAACTGTGTGAACTCGTGTTAAATTCATTGGTGTAATATTTTTTTATTTTATAACAATATTAAAGCAAATGAACAATTTGTAATAAGTTTTTATTTCTTTGTAAAAAATGATAAAAATCGGCAAACTAATAAAAATTATTAATTTGACTTTTGTGACTAATTTTTATATTTAAACACAGTCTTGTGAGGTAGAATTTATTGGCACCCTACACATTATTTTATTTTATTTTCAACCGATTTTGTCATGCTGAGATCACAATATGTTTTGTACTTTGCGAGGCCCATAATAGCATATCCTGAATAATCTATTTTATGAAAAGCACAGTCAACTTAAAAATTGCCATTTTGTTTTTTATTCCAGCAAGTTGGTGTTGTATATTTCACTTATCCTCTTTGGATTCTTTCTCTATCACAAAAAGATATAAAATAATTTCATAAAATTCTTCCTTACCTTAAAAAACGCAAAAAAGTTAGAAAAATTAATAGCGAGAAATGAAAGGATAAAAAGGTAAAGGCAAAATATTTATTGATCTCTTAACTATGTTTGTAGATTCAAATTAAATTTTTAATTATTTTTATTGTCGTATGATCACTTAACTTTTAAAATATTTTATTTGTGTCACTTTTATTTAAATAGTGATAAATTTAATGTCCGATTTTTAAGTTTTTCGTTGTTAATTAGATAAGACGAATTAAAATGAAATATTTAAAAGTTAAGATACTAATATAACACGGAAAATAATTAAGGGATCAATTTTAACCCAATTATATATTTAAGAGATCAAAAATGATATTTTTTTCAAAGATAAAAGAGTATGAAATATGCTATCGAATATATTAATAAATGGTGTTTAGAACATTTAATTGAATCAATGAAGATTTTGTGCTTGTGGAGAAGATACAGTGAAAAAAATAAGAGAATTAGAGTGAGAGAATAATTGAGGGCGAGAAGAGAATTTTATTAGTTTTTCACATTAGAACATTGAGACTATTTATTCCAGCTAAACAAAATAATTGGAATCCAAAAAAATTTAAAAATAAGCTAAAAAAACCCAAAACATGGGTTCATAACCGGTTACACAAAATCCCGTAATCGGTTACGCCTACAGTAACCACTAAAAAATGTGGGAAAATAAGAGAATTAGAGAGATAAAGAGTAATTGAGGGTGAGAAGAGAAAATTTCACTAGTTCTCCACATTACAATATTGAGACTATTTATACAAGCTAAAAAAACAATTGGGATCCAAAACAACTTAATAATAAGCTAAAAACACGGGTTAGTAACCGGTTATGCAAAATCCCGTAATCGGTTATGTCTGCGACAAACACTAAAAGCATAAATAAATTTGCATGTTGTAACCGATTACACAAAAACCCGTAACCGATTACAGTCACGGTAAAAACAGTTCCTGCTTACTAGAAGTTCTTAATTTTTAAGTTGTAACCTCTAATTAGCTTCCAAAAGCTTATAACATGCATTTGAAGTATTATAAACTTCCAATAGAGGGAACTGTATAATTTTTGACTTGAAACTAACTCAATGTTAGTCATTCATACAATTTCTTATTGTTAATATCATTTCTTGACATCTTTTTATTGTTAATGGATCTCTATAGAACCGCGGGGTTCTCCATGGACATACGTGGAAAACAAAATCTTTTGTGATTACAATTTGAGATGGGATGGAAAATAAATTTTTGGGTGGGGTTCAAGATGAGTATGTATCCCTTGTCCCACGCCTTCGCCCCAACTTATTGGCATCCCGACATACATCTTAATCCAACGAGACAACTTTATTTAAGGACAAATATGCAAGGGTTCTCACACATAAAAGCATAAAATACCTAGTAGCCACAATAGCGCAAACTTGAAATATGTTTATAAGTAAGGACAATCTTCACCTTATTATGTAACCTGAAATATCTTTATAAGAAACGACAATCCTCACTTTACTAGTAGGTTTTGTAAAGATGTATTAAGCGTAACTCTAATTTAAATATGGTATTAAGAGTCTATCAATTTGCGACACATACCATTTATGTATGATCACCATGTTCAATAGTGATGTGTGTAAGTGGTCTTTTTAAAAATCAAGTCCAAAATATCGGCAATTCACACCATACCATTCGTATCCACGCATCACGACCAACTATTGGTCGTGAGAGGGTGTATTAGAACAAATTTATGACCGATTGGATAACGATATAGTCTAAAAAGAGTTTACATAGAGTGTTAAGAGATATTTTACTCTTAACACATCTCTTCATATCTAGTATTATTGAGTTCGATGTCTATATATAAAAGGAGGTAACTCAATAGCAGAAACCTAATATCAAGTATCCAAGAAATTTTAAAATGGATTCTAATACTATATTAGAATGTATTGTTTAGACTTAACTCATCTCTATTAAATGGATTTGTTTAAATTTACCTCAATTTAAATATATTGTCAGGAGTATTTTTTTTAAGTGAGGACAATCATCACTTTATAAATTAATTTTATATAGCTGGATTAGAATCAACCATAATTTGAATAATAGACTTTTCCTAGCTCTGCTAGGATTTCGTGTTTTATTCTCCTATTGAGAAGCGTTGAGTTTTCCTGGTTTTCTTCACTGGTTCTGTGGTCTTTACCTTTCGTTTTCTTTAAGTTCAATATGGCGAGTCCGAATATCGCAAATCTGTCCATTAACGATGATGGTGAAGAAGAAGAAGGATTTTGCTTCGATCTGGAAAAAGAGGATACTGGAATAGCAGATCTAAAGCTATGTCTAGTTGGTAGATTCCTGTGTGATAAGCCTATACACGTGAAATCAATGATGAGTAGAGTGGCGCACATTTGGAGATCAGTGAAAGGAGTAGCTATCAAGGAAGCGATTTAATGGCTTATTTCTCTTCAATTTGAGCATGTACTTGACATGGAAGCAGTGATCAATGGAGGCCCATGGACATTTTATAATCATCTTCTAATTCTTGAAAAAGTCAGAATATGAGTGCAAATTGAAAACATCCCTCTATATTATGTTTATTTCTAGGTCCGAGTTCACCAGCCAGGATTTATGTTAGAAAAAGTGGGCGAGCTATGGTCGTACATAGGTACATTCATGGAGTATGATAAGAATAACAATAGTAGCTTTTGGAGACAATATATGAGGGTCCGAGTTAAAGTAGATGTGAGAGTTCCATCAAGCAATCCACAAACGTTAAGAATAAAGGAGGTGGTGTGTGTTGTTAAGTTCAAATATAAGAAGCTCGGTATCTTGCTTTGTCTCGGAATTCTTGGGCACTCGTAACATAGATGTCAGTGAGGTTTGCCATGGTGAAGATAATGGCAAGCGGATTGGTCTAATGAGATCCGTGCGAAAAGAAGGTTTATTGATTCTACCTCTAAATGGCTTCGTGAGGAAAAAGTAAGAAAAGGTGTTGATGATCCTATTCCCTAGCGCGTGATTCTAAATCGATCCAAGGAGATTGGTCGAGATACCACCTCAAACGGTCAACAACAACAACCACGGATCAAGAGTAAATGTTGAGTCAAACGGTGTTATTACAAATTATTCTCCAAAAATTTGGCCATTTATAAGAATGATTCCATATTTAATGCCATAATATCTTCGTTGGGAAAGATTATATTCCAACTAACCAAAGCCAAGTAAACAAACCCTGTGCCCACATAACTCCCGACAACCATCAGAACCCAATCATTATCCACTCACACCATTGTCCCCCAATGTCCCCACCCCTAAAAATAACCGATAATTCCCTCCTCCTTGGTCCCACAAACCTAATGTTTCTCTCACTCACCATATTTTCGTGGCCTTACCCCATGAAAACCCTTAACCAACAATCCAACAACGCCTTAATCCATCCCTTATTTCTTTAACACCCTTCAAACGTATCGATACAACCATTATAGTAGAACCCCTACGAGCTTCCAAACATCTTCATCCAACCCTTCGCCTTAAACCAAAACCACGTAAATTTAAACTAAAAAGCAACCTCCAAAACAACAAAGCGCACTAGAAATAAAAACCCCACCTTGTCAATACACCCCGTCCCCTGAAAAATACATTGTTGTAGTGAAGACATACTAATCAATTAACAAGTCGACAAGAAGAGACGTAGAGACAATGACAATGTTGTAGTTACTAAAAGAGAGAAAGTATCACAACGCTTTTTATCGCAGATCCCGGCACCAAGCCGGAATCATGAAAATCCTTAGTTGGAATTGTTGTGGTTTGAGAAGTCTGTGTGCGATTCTTAATCTAAAAAAGCTTGCTCAACAGCATCATCCTGATATCATCTTCTTGTCTGAAACATTGTCCAAATACCGTAAACTGGAAGCTATCAAAGTGTCTTTGAAGTTTTCGGCGTGCTTCGTGGTTGATGTAGAAGGAAGAAGTGGTGGATTAACTATGTTGTGGAGAGATATTGACATGTGTAGTATTCAGAATTTCTCGTGTAATTTTGTGAATATTCAGGTTAAAGATGAGGAAAAAGGTGTTTGGAGGTTGACTTGTTACTATGGTTACCCGGAGAGGAGTAGGAGGAGACAAGCGTGGAATTTGTTGCGTGATATTAATTCTTGGTCGAATGATTTGTGGTCTGTCTTAGGTGACTTCAATGATATTCTTTCCAAACAAGACAAGCGTGGTATATAACCTCATCCAAACTGGCTTTGCAATGGCTTCCGCGAGGCTATTAGTGACTGTAATCTGATAGATATGGATATTGAAGGATACCAGTACGTACACCTAGATAAAAAGTAGAGGAACCAAAAATGTTGTGGTAGAGAGGTTGGATCGTGCTTTGGTTACTCCTAGATAGATGGAGATTTTCCCACATTCCAAGTTGTTCAATCTCATTGAAACGCATTCTGATCATAGTCATATCTTGCTGATTTGTAAACCTCTGCAGCATTGTTGGAATCAACAGATTCAAAATCTTCTGGCTGAAAGAAGATGACATTGATGAAGTGGTTGCTACGGGTTGGAATGTTCAGGATGATAGGGATGTTATGTCACAACTCAAAAATCGTGCTTATGATTTATCTAAGTGGAGTAAACTGAATCACAATCAAAGGAAGGAGGACTTGGAGCACAATTTGGCGGTTATGGAAATATCCCGATCCTGTCACGACGAAGAGGAAACTGATAGATTTTTTAAACCCAAAGTGAATATGAAAAACCTCTCCTTAAAGAGAACCTCTACTGGAAGAAGAGAGCTAAGTTGCATTGGCTCTATGACGGCGATTGTAATACTAGTTTCTTTCATCGCTCGACTTCCGCAAGAAGAAAGATAAAGCAGATTGAGACTCTGCATAGTGAGGAAGGAGTCGTGGTTTCTGATAGAGCGGGATTATGTAAGATTGCCGAGAATTATTTTGAGTCCCTGTACTCGGGTACCAGTAGTAGTCATCTTGAAGTTCTTCAGCTATTCGAGCTCGTAATCAACCTTAAAGATAAAAGGCAGCTCCTGCGTCCGTTAAGCAAGTTGGAGCTGTTTGAGTCTCTCCGTGACATGCACCCTAACAAATCCCCCGACCCGGATTGGTTTAATCCGTCTTTTTACCAACATTATTGGGAGCTGTGCGGAGAGGACATATGGCATTCATCAACTGATTGGCTGGACAGAGGCTTTTTCCACCTAGCCTTAATGATACAAATATTTGCTTGATTCCTAAGTGTGATAAGCCCTAAAATATGAAGGAATTTCTCCCTATTTCTTTATGTAATATGGTGTATAAGTTGGTCTCGAAAGCTTTAGCCAACAGATTGAAGTTACTCTTGAATAAGTGTGTTTCAGAAGAATAATCGATGTTTATTGAAGGTCGATCTGTTCTGGATAACGCGATGATTGTTATTGAGGTTATCCATGCCATTAAGAGGAAAACTTCAGGCAACAAAGCTCATTTGGCCCTAAAAATTGATATTAGCAAAGTGTATGATAAAGTGGATTGGGGTTTCCTTAGAGGAGTCCTAACCAGTCTGGGTTTTGATGGTCGTTGGATTCATTGGATTATGATGTGCGTTACGTCAGTGAACTATATTGCCCTTGTGAATTCGGATAGATTGGGACCCATAGAACCAGGGAGAGGCCTTAGGCAGGGGGACCATTTGTCCCCTTATCTATTTATTCTCATTATAGAAGAATTATCCAAACTTATGAAAACTTTAGTGGCGAGAGGAGATCTTCACGGTGTCCAAGTTTGTAGAGGGGCATCTAAGGTGTCCCATCTACTTTTTGCTGACGATTGTTTCTTGTTTTGCAGGGAAAATCTCTCAGAAGTTAATACTCTCATGAAGCTTATAACAACTTATGCGGAGACGTCTGGTCAGGATATTAACTTGATCAAATCAGAGGTTTTCTTTAGTCAGAATCTATCCCAACCAACTCAGGAAGATCTCGCTAATATTATGGGAGTTAGACATGTCCTAGGAACAAGCAGGCACCTTGGGTTACCCTCTATGATTGGTAGAAGTAAGAAGGCTATGTTCTCCTATATCAAGGACCGTATTTAGAGTAAGATTAAATCTTGGAAAGGTAGACCTCTATCAAAAGATGGGAAGGAAGTGATGATTGAATCTATTTTGCAAGCTATTCCTTCATATATCATGAGTATTTTTATCATCCCTGATTCGATTGTTCAAGACATTGAAAGAATGTTGAATGCTTTTTGGTGGGGAGGAAGTAATATAAATGGTATTAGATGGTTAGCTTAGGATAGACTTACTTGGGCTAATAAGGATGGAGGGTTAGGATTCAGAGACTTTAAGGCTTTTAATATGGCGATGGTGGCCAAGTAGGGGTGATCTTTACTTTCCAATCCAAATGCTCTTGTATCCAGAATCTTCAAAGCTAGGTACTACCCTAATAACTCTTTCTTTGACTTTGGGTTATAATACGAGTCTTGCTTGGCGTAGCGTTTGGAATTCGAAGGAGGTTCTAACTCTTGGGTGCAGGTGGAGTATAGGTGATGGGAGTAATATTAGGGTCATGCAGGATCCTTGGCTCTGTGGTAGTGGAGATGATAGACTTAGAGGTCCCTAAAACCAAGGTGTGCATGGTCTTTTGGTAAAGGCTCTTTTGGTGCCTAATAATAAACGTTGGGATACTAATATCATCGAACATTTTTTTGATGCCGCAGAATGTGCAAAAATCCTTCAAGCCCCTTTATTGGAAGATGTTTTGCAAGAGAAGTTAATTTGGAAGGAGGAGCATGATGGAATCTATAGTGTTCGTTCGGGTTATAAAATTTGGTGTAATGCCTTTTGGAGTAGGTCAGAGTTTGGTGATGATGAGGAGTGGAGTTATTTGTGGAGTATAAAGACGCCACCTAGAGTTAAGCACCTGTTGTGGAGAATTTGTCGAGGTTGCCTTCCAACGCGTATGAGGCTTCAACATCACTTTGTCCCATGCCCGGTTGGTTGTCAGCTATGTGGTTATCATAATGAGGATGATTGACATCTGTTTATGGATTGTAGAAAGACTTTTCAGTGTTGGTGAGCAACAAGTTTGCATCTTGTTATAACATCTTGTATTCATTTATTTCAGGATGTCAAATGTCTTATCTTTGGTATTTGTAAGAAGGAGGATGGAAAAGTAGCTGGTAAATTTGCAATAATGGTAGACATTTTGTGGAAGAATAAGAATGATTTTATCTTCCGTAATGAAAAAGAAGAAGCCTCTAAGTTGGGTTTATATGCTATTCACGGATGAAATGATTGGTTTCAGGCTCAAGAAGACAAGGCCCCAAATTATTCTTCTAATCCTATCTTGGATTGGATTCCTCCTATGAAGGGTCGTGTTAATTGTAACGTGGATGTTGCTTTTAATAATAACAACGACGCGACTAACAGAGGTTGGAGTGTTTGCGATCATGGTGGTCACTTTGTTTATGCAGGTGTTGCTTGGGATCCTGGCATTCTTCCAGTTATTGAAGCCGAAGTTGTTGCTCTTAAATAGGCGATCCTTGAAGCGATTGCTTCTCATTTGGAGTTTGTCACTTTCGAGAGTGATGCCCAAAGAGTAGTTCAAGCTATTCATAATAATAATATTGGAGATTTAGAGTTTAGTACCATTGTTAGATCTATTTCTTGTTTGCTTTTTAATTATCCAAACTTTGAGTTTAAGTTTGTCAAACTTCACGCGAATATGGTTGCTCACTCTCTTGCAAGGGCGGACAATTCTTGGGCTCGACGTAGTTCATTAGTTATACCTCCTACTTGTATTGAACAATTTCTGATTAATGATATAAGTCGATTTTGTTGCGCTAAAAAAACATCTAAAATTGATTCTAAAACTATAAAATTAATTATTAATAATTGTCACACCCCAAAATTTTCCCTCCTAACTTTAACTTATATGGCTTAGATTTCACATTCAACTGTATACGCTTCCATTAGGTCATTGGCATTAAACATTGGCATCACTAGTTGCGTTTAGGTTGACTGAAAGTCAATTTAAACAAAAATTCGCATCGTTTTGTAGTTGTAAAATACTCGTTATTTCACTTCATGCATTTTCATATCTCTACTTGTTTATTGCATCGTGTTAAGTTGATTATATGTCGATGATATCGATATTTTGGTTTTATAGAAAGACTATTAAAAGCGATTCAACACTGTGTAGAAAATTAGCGGGAAAATATTTTAAGTTTTCGCCTTTAACACACTGCTTTATGAATCTACGTTTCATGTAGACCATGAAAATGTGCTCTCTCTAATATTTCGGTACATTTTGAAGTCTTGTTTTTAACCGTAAGCGTTTTGCAACCGGGTATTCTTTATTATCATTTTATTTCGATTTTAACCATTTTAATAATTTTTTCTTTAATCTTTAAGACTTTTATTTTATTTTAATGTATTCATTTCATTTTTTCGGTTAAGTTTAGTATCCAATTTATATCATTTTTGACAATTTTCAGTGTCCTATTTTTATTCCAAAATATCAAAAGAAAATTAATTTTAATTAACTTTTAATTTAGTTTATCGGGTTATTTTAACAATTTTGTCAAGGATGGTGTTTTGGGCATTAAATTATTTCGTTAACCTAATTTGTGGCTATATATTTGAGTAAAGGATATTGTTCACAGGGGCCAAAAGGTGAGAGAGGCAAGAGGAAAAGAGATCTGAGAAAATAAGAATAAAACATTCCTCTTCATCATCTTCGTCGCGCCATCACCACTTCATCCTCTTGTTCGCGATAAAAAGTGACGAACGAGGGAATCAAATCGGAATTCGAATCTCCGGCTCAAAACAATTTACTCTTTTGATTTTTTGTTTATAAGATTCTGCGAGCACCAAACTTTATTGTTTCCAAACAAGAAAGGAAAGGAAAAGGGGAAAGCTGAAATACCCTAAATAAGATATGCGATGCGACTAGCGTGAACTAAATGCAGCGCATTGGGGAGAGACCAGGGTAAGAGGGATGGTTATATAAAGGGAAGGTATTAGCACCCTATATATCTATAGTTTTCTATAGGAACTTTTTTGTGCATTTTTGTGTGTTTTATTTTCTATGCTATTTTGGGAAAGTTTCTCCTTTGGGATTTAAGAAGGATAAGTTAGGCAGGAACCTAAGTTTGTTTATTATTATTATGCCCGAAAGGATCATTGGGATCCTCTGCATACATATCCCCTAGTGGGAATCAGAGCATCTGTAGCTCGGATCTAAGGGAACTAAGGTTTGTTTGGTTTGAGGGAGAAAGAAGTATGATCGCTAAGGGTGAGACCTTGTGCCTACGTATTCTACAAATGAGGTTGAGAAAGTCAGAGCAATCGTAGTTCCCACTTATGTGCTAGTGGAAGCAAAGAAAATATTAAGAGACAACGACAAGTGTCATCTTAATGAAAAATGTATCTAATCTATTTCATCACATACATTTGTTTGAATCTTTCATTGTAAGCATTGGGTGTTTTTCTTGAGTGTACAAGCGTTACCATTTACAAGTTAAGAAAGATGTTTGAAAAACGTTGAATCTTTCATTATAAGCATTGGGTGTTTTGCTTGAGTGTACAAGCATTGCCACTTACAGTTAAGAAAGATGTTTTGTTTGTTTGAAAAAAGGGTTTGATTTAGGAAATTTTGCTTGAGTGTAAAAGTGTTTGTTTGAAAAAATTTTGATTTGTATGTGAGGCTATAGATGAGATACTTTTTCCATAGAGATGATTCATGTATTATCTGTTAGGAGATATTTTCTGTTATTGATTAGGGGATGCTTTTAAGAAGCCCGTTGGTCCTTGTATTGTGAGCCCAAGAGGAGGCTTTCCGAGGGATATCGAGGGTTCTTGTATTGGGAGCCCAAGAGAAGGCTATAGGGTATGGCTGGCTTGGATGTAAGAGTGATTTCACCGAGAAACCATACTCTTAAGTTTCTATCCTAGAGAAGGTGATTCTTTGTATTGGAAGCCCAATAGGAGGCTGTTAGATATTTCCATATCTCTTTCTTGTATGATGTCCAAGAGAAGGCTAAACTCAACGAGAGAGTTCTTTTGCACGAAGCCCAAGAGAAGTATATATATGACAAAATGTGTGTGTGTGTGTGTGCATTTATAGGAGTTTATGAAGAAAATATATAAACAAGTGTATAAAACAAGAAATTAAAAGCTAGTGTAACTTGGATACATACAAAGGATGTGTGAAAGCAATATATAAACAAGTTTTTAAAACAAGCGGATAAGCTAGTATACTTGGATATATACAAAAGAATGATACTTACACATTAAGGGAGGCCCACTGGTTTAAGAGCAGTTTCACCAGGAATAATGCTCCTCTTAATACCACTGGAATTGGTGTATAAACAAGCGGATAAAAACAAAAGAACGAAAAAATTGTTATACTTGAATATTTGCAAAAGAAATGAATATGTACAAGGAATTGAATATGCACACAAAAGGGTGGATATGTACAAGGAAACTAAGTATGTTCATAGGGTAATTCGAACCCTGGACCTTCGGCAAGGAATGACATGAAAGACACACTCTCTACCACTGGGGTGACTATACATCTGTTAATTAAAACACAAGCATATGTATATATTTAAAACACTTTTTTTTTGAAAATGGGACACATGACGCCATGGCCATCGTCTTCTTCCTCGAGATAATTTCCATGGTCAGATTCGAATTTCTTGCATTCTTGACCAATTTGAAAAATGTAAAACGCTAAATTGCTCAGAATTTCACCACGATTTCAGCCATCTAACTTCTTAAAACTAAGACTCATAGATCAAAGAGAATTTCCATAAAGTACCAAATGAACCCTAATTGAAAATTTCAACTAATCTATGGGCACAATTGATTTCAGGTGAAATTGAGGATTCAGAAAGCTTGAGCAATATGATATCTACATTTCTAACTATTAAAATGATACCAAAGATGCTTATATAAGAGAATCAGAATTCAAAAAACTTACCTCTTGAATCAAATTTACAGAACTCGTATGAGTTCTTCCATATGCAAATTGATGATAATGTTAGCTTCCTTGGACCTTCCTGAGTGTGTTCCAACTCCTAGCTTGCTTCGAAGCTCAATGAATTCTCCTACCCAACTCAAATTACAACTTGTTGTTTTTTTAGTGGAGGGTGATGATGGAGGTGTTACAGAAGTTGTTTAAGGGCTTGGATCACCTCTATGAGATGTATGAGAGGTGTTTAAATGATTACAAGAGGAAACGCACGAGTGGATTTCAAGTTTGCAAGTTATGACTCAAAACTTGCACAAATGGAGTTTTTGTGAGGAAACTGACTTTTGGCTTATTTTGTGATGGTTTAAAGTGATGAAAACTTGCAAGATTTGGAAGTTAGAATTCTAACCTCTTTGAAAAATGAGAAAACTTGCAATTTAAGAAAGAATGAGAAAACAAGTTTATGTTTGTTTTGGTGTAATTTCCAAATGACGAAAGGCCTCTATTTATAGTCCAAGAGGTTTGGCAAGCAAGGCAAGGATATGATTGACAATTTGTGCAAGTTGCCTTAAGTGGTAAGAATGGAATCTTTCCATTTAATGCACATGGTTAAAAATTCAAACCATGGTAAATTCACTCAAGTGATCTTATCTTCCTCTCAATCATTGCCTTTGGATATTTTTGAGTGAAAACTTATCTCTTACGGTGACAAGGCTTATAGAAGAGAAAGTTGGCAAAAAATGACTTGATAACTTGAAAAATGACTTGTAAATTATGGTTATGGACCTCTAAGTTTCAATTTCAAAACCCTAGCTACACAAAATGTTTTTTCAAGTTCTTTGACATTTTGGAAATCTTGGAACAATATCTACAACTTTCATGTTGAAAATGTTTCTTGAATCAAAATGGATCTAGGTGAAAAATGATGAAAAAAGTGATAAAAACACTTGAAAATTTTTCTAAGTGTTAGAAAAATTTCAAGTTTTGACTTTTTGTTGACATTTTCACAAATTTTTGATTTTTTATGATCATGATGGAAATTTGAAATGCTTTGATGATTAAAAAAAATTGAATTTCAAAAGTTGACTAAAAGTCAAAGTTTGACTGATTTGAACAGTTGACTTTTTGTCATTGATTTAGAATTTCTCTAATGATCAATCATAGCATTTGAGATGTTTTGAATCAATAAATTAGGTTAAGATATTTCATTGATGATTTTGAGATCATTCTCAAAGCAATTAGGTCATTCATTGAGCAAAAAGTCAATGATACACCATCCTCGATCAAAACCCTAATTTGGTCGATTCAAAATAGATCTTGAGGAAATGATGAGAATTTGAACACCAAACGTTGATGATTGATGAAGATAGATTAATTGAGGTGAGTGAAGACTCAAACCCTAATTGATCATATCTTGAACAAATGAAAGATTTTGATTCAAAACCCTAATTTGGCTCAAGGAGCACACACAAGCTATCTTGTTCTAAAATTGTCAGTGATGCAATGATGCATATATGAATGATATAAGATGGTATCTTAGTTCAAAAATTTGGGTATGACACCTCTCGCCACCACCGTCCTTATTTTCCGCATAATCTCCACCATCCCTGCTACTTTCCTTCTTCCATAAACTGACCCCTACCTCTACCTTCACACCCTTCCACCTCTGTCAACCTTGCTCGCGACAACCCCTTTCCACCGCTCAAACCTCTTCATCAGAAAAACCACCATCCTTATCGTCTTCATAAAACCAACTCGTCACCTTAGATACCTTTACAACCTTCTTCCTTCGTCATAACTCCCTCTGAGATCCTCCTTTTCACACCTGCATACTCCCTGCAACCAGTCGCGGCAAACTCAATAACCATTTTCAACCTTCCGTTCATCTTCTCTCGCTACTGTATTCACGCCTCGACGCTGCTTCATGCCTCCCCGCAGAATCATCCTCTACTCAACACAGTAATGTTGCAACAATAACTCACCATCGGTCTCTCGTCGTATGGTCAACAACAGCAACATTCCGCCCTATTCGGTAACTTCGATTTCATTTCAGTTTACTGTTATGAACTATTTGTTGCGACACTATGAAATAATGACATGTTGGATTCTTTTGAAAGTCTGTGTTGTTTAATTTTTCTATTCTGATTTTTTTAACTGTCATGATGTAGTAATAATAATTTTGTCGATTTCGATCTTTGTCTTCAATCATGAACTGCTATGCTCTTTGAAGTCCTTGAAATAAATCGAAAATGATTTGACATTGTGTGTTTAATTGTTTGAGTTCATGTAACTATGATGATGTCTATTATGCTGATGCAATGATGAAGAGTTTTGCAATTTCCCTGGGAAAATATTTTTTGATTGTGTAGTTTTGTTTACTTTAACATCTTTTTGTATATGTCTTTGCTAGTTTGTTAGCGTCCAAATCTTTCCATGAACATAATTGTTGAGCTTTTTAGTTTTTTTTGTTAAATCTTGATGTCGATTGCGATAATAATGCAGGAGTTTATGTTGTAATGCTGTGAGTTATGCTGAAACGTTGATATAACCATTTGGAATGTGTATTTGAATTCATAGTTTTATTTGTGTCAAAATTGGATTGAAACCTCGATGTCAATGTTATGTTTCATGTTAAATTGGTTTATGGTAAAGTTAGGTTGTTAATGTTGATATTTAGAATCTTACTTGGTTCGAATAATTTCGGATGAGCATTGAAAGTTTTTGTTCTAACTCTGAGCTGATTGTGTTTTCACGAATGATTCTGAGTCGATTTAATAAGTTTGGTCGAAATATCAACGTGGCTGTTTTTGTTTTTTCTGTTTTAATTAGTTATGATAATTGTGCTAGTTTCGATGAAGCTTGTTATGTTGATACCGTGTTTAATCACATGTAAATCTAACCGAGAAACTGTTGGGACATCGTGTTATTGTGTTATTCTCATTTTAATTTTGATTGAAGTTTGTGATTGATTGATATTTGAAGGTTTTATGGTTTCAATGGAGGTGACATTGTTTCGCGTTTATTCACGTAGAAACTAGCCAAGAAACTTATGGGGTAGCATGTCGTTTCCTTTGCATTGAAGATGAGGGAGAAAGTCATTTTGTTTTGAGTATAATTTATCAAATTGTGGCTGCCATTTTTTTTAAGCATTGTTAAATTTATGTAGCTGCGGCCCGTTTTTTTTTTTTAGTTTCATTCGATTATAGTTTACTTTGAATTCGATTCTTTCATGTTTCAGATGTGAAATAAAAAAGAAGCATTAGTTCTTTGATTTTAGTTCATGTGTGATTTGAAATACTTGAATAACCTGTTGCTTATTTCTTCATTTATTCATGTACATCGTTCATATAAGTTTCAATTCGATTTTATCACCTTGTTAATAATAACTTTTTTGCTATTGTGTAAACTATTGGCGATTCAAGTTTATGATTCTATTTCATCTTTGATTCCACTTTCTATTTTCACCTAAATCTATTAGCTATATATCGTTTTAATTAGTTGATGTTGTTAATTAAAATTGATTAATTTACTAATCTATTTTTCTTAACTTGATTAATTAATTTAATCGATGTTTAACTAATAGATTATTCTCTATTTATTTTCATCCCCATTTGGAAAATTGTATCCCGCTCCCTTATTGCGTTGTAATTAATTTATCACTTTCTGTTTTATTTTATTTTTAATCCCCATTTGTAATTGATGTATCCCTCTCCCCAAAAACTTGTAATAATTATTTAGATTGCATTTACTTTATTATTTAATTTAATCGTCACTTACACAAACCAAAAAAATCATTTTTAAACTAATATTCAATTGTGAATCATTTTAAACCTGTAAGTCGACAAAGCTTAGAAGCGTCGTAATGACCACAATGCACACATGTACGCTTGATCCCGGGCCTATTTCGATTAATTGTTCAAATTAGTCCTCTTAGTAGACTAGCCCACTTTGCTAGTACACTTTATGTGTGAGCCACCTTGTATGGGCTTTTTATCAATTTTATTTGCTATATTATTGATTTTTTTGCAATTATTTCACTTCTCCTTTATCTCTCGCTCATTGGTCCATATACCAATTATCAATGCACAAGAGTTTCATAGTTGGGGGTAAGATCAACTATCCTCACGAGATTAATTGAGTCCATATACTTGATTAATCATAACTCGATTCAACTTCTCTTGGTCCATGTACCAAACATCAAAACACTTTCATAATCAAATTTACAAACCTCGACCCAACATCGAGTGACTTTTCAAAAAAATCTTTTTCACAATAAACTTTGAGTATTTAAATCGTTGGTTGTTAGACCAATTGTTTAAAGACTTGTGCAAAAATGAACTTTGAGTATTTAAATCGTTGTCGCTAGACAATTGTTTAAAGACTCAAATTTAATAAGCGTGAACTTTGCTTCACTTCACCTTTTTCATAAGAAAACTTTTTGGGATGATAGACGACTCGTTGAGTCTCGGTGCTCCTCTGGTTTCTAGTATTAGAATCGTATGATGCTAGTCCTATTGTTCGGTACTTTTCACCCACTTAAAATCAACTCAACTCACTCAGCTCTTTTTTGCTCATATGCGATCATCAAACTCTTTTCTTAAAAGAGTGTGCAATAGTCATTTCAAATATGAACATAGACTTAGCTTTCAAACAAACTAAACAAGTCGAAGTTCAAATATTTGAAACGTTAAAACGCACAAAACTTTTCTTCTAAAATCAACACAACCAACCAAAACATGTTTCAAGAGGAGTACGTAGGCATAAGACGCGATGTCTTTGGCGAGTTCAAAAAACCATAAATAAAGACCATTCTTCTTTCTCCTTTCTTAACTTAGAAGTTAGCAAATTTAATAAACACACTTAAATACACACGAACTAAATGGTTCCCATCGAGTACAATGGATGTGAGGGGTGCTAATACCTCCCCTTGCATAACTGACTTCCAAATCCATATTTTTTGGTCTCGTAGACCGTCTTATCCTTTCTCGTGGATTTTATCTATATTTTTCTGTTTCTTTGGAACAAATAAAATTAAGTGGTGACTTTATTGTTTTTAATAACGTATTTTAAAAAAAAAATTAGTTATCGAATAATTAATTGATATTAAGTAGAATTTATTTTATTTTGCAATTATTTTTAGTTTGAGCTGGTTGATATTCATTGGTGGAATTGTGTTCCTCCTTTCATTAAGGAGGAGTTTCTTATTGATAAGATGGAATTAATGAAATACATATATACATGATTTATTTGAAGATCTGGGGATCAGTTAGTCATGATGAGAGGTAGGTCATCTTCTAACTTTTTTATTTTTTTAATATATTTTATCTATTTTATTTTGCTGTTTTATCTGGGTCATGTATAGTCCTCAAATATACATGTTCTAGTTCATATATATTTCTAGCACTTATTTGATTTTAAAAAACAACTAAGAAACTAAAATTCTCAGAAAAACATTTGGTGGTTAAATAACATCATCAGAAATGCACCACAATTTTGTGTTACTCTTTACCATGCCCCACCTTGATTGGCAAACACCCTTTTGGTATTATATCCTTAGAAGTGACCCCTTTCTATTGCGATGATTTATCACCAGAGCTTTTTTGAAGTTGCTTTATGTCATCATTCTTCAACATTGATATGAAACCAAAAGAAATTAAAAAAACAAAAACTTATCCCATAATGGATATGAAAAATACACAATTGATTTGTTTTCAATTAAAAAAAAAAAAAAAACACAATTGATGATTATAGAAATAACGCCATAACTCATTAATTATGTCGGTTATTTATTGGACACTGCGAATTGAAACGTCGTCATGGGCTGCAGCTATAGGCCGGATGGTAGTACTGTTTCTTAGCTCTTAAGTTTCTTCAAACTAGCTAAGTTATTTGCTTTGCTAATCTCTTCTATTTCTCAAAGTTCTAAATTTAGACTATGTTGAATACATAAAAATGATGCATGCAATTCAAAATGTGTAACCTCAATCTAATTTTTCAAAGAATGTCCACAAAAACGGCTCTATAAAGTATATATTGCCACAAAAACGACTGCATGTTAGCTTTTTTACTAAAATAGTAAAATGGGCCTTAAGCCCAATACCAAATTATACAGTACATTAATAAGAAAACACGAGAATTTATCTTGTCACCCCCAAGTTATACCTGTCACCCTCAAATCTATGAAAAGATAAAAATGTCCAACCAATTTCCATTACCATATTTTTATAAATTTATAGAAGATATCGGATTTTTCAAATTTTATGACGATACTGAAAATTTCGAAGCACTGGTGTGGTATTTTCACAAGTATACGAATCGCGTCAGAGTAATACAAAATATTATCGTCCCCACAAAGTCCAAGTGTCAATATATCGATGTCTATTGTTACGGTGTTTATCTAAGGCAGATCAAATCAGTGTTCGAGAATGCACGGTGAAAAGAAAAGGTAAAAAAAATATTAATTCAGATAAAAAGACAGACTTGAATGTAATTCACATCAATTAGACAATTCCCGATCGTTTCTAAATAGAACTACTTATGTGACAATATTTTCTACTTTTGAAAAGCATCAATTTAACAGGAATTGTCGCTTTCGCGTATTCAGAACCAAGTTTATTCTCTAATTAACGCCTTATATTGTCACTTATAAAAGGTGCTCAATGCGTTAAAGTAATAAAATTATTTTTAAGAAATATGACTTCTTGACTTAGTTGAAAAGTAGAGTTGACTTGGAATACTTCACTGTGAAATAGTTTCTAAAACTGTTAAAGATTCCTAATTAATTGGACAAAGCGCTTTCCCTATCTTTGAACAGTTAAAACTAGTCAACTTAACTTTGAGAGTTGGACGACTTTCGATCTTACCCAATCAAATTTAGTACAAAAAACTTGTGTTAAAATCAAAACAACCCCTAAAGTATTTCTACAGATACAATCTAGGGAATATTATGATAACATTGATCCTTACATTCTAACCTTTAAAGTTTTAGGCAGACATTGAAACGGAAACAAACATATTGGAATTGATCATGTTAAAGTAAAAACTTAAAAATCAAGTAAAATGTGAAAGGAAATAAACAAGTAGATAAAGACAAAGTAAGAAAGTAAATAAAGTAAAGCAAGTGCAAGACAAATGTAAGGTAAATGTGGAAAACTTAAATAAGAAACCTACTCCAAATCAGAGACTTTTAATCTGGTACAACTAGAAAGTAAACTTGACTTGAAAAGAAAATAGCGGCAAAATTAAAGTAAAGTGCTCCAACCTAATCTCAACTATGGTGCGATAATTCCCCGATGTGACGAGTTATCACTTTTACAAATGATAAATATAGGCTTAGTCTTGTAAACTAAGTTGGATGAACAAAACTGAAACTGAATACTCCTATTTATAGAAAACTAAAGACTATGAAGTTACAAAGGTGCCCTTCAACCACTTTTTAGGCGGGACAAACATATCAAAGATGGCACCTGCCACCCTTGCATGACGCCCTTCATATGAACTAAGGCAGAAGATCATGGGATCACGACAATTGACTTCTGATTGATAGCTTAACACATCATGGCGCCTCCTATGGCGGCCATCATGCTAAACGCCATGTTCTCAATTTTGCTTGAAAGACTTGTGTAACACGGTGGGAGAACTGGCTTGTTTTTGTTTTGCGTTTGATCGCAAATGTTGCGGATAGCAAGAGTCGCCACCGACTTTTCTTTTATCCAATTAAGGGAAGGTGAAAAGAACAGGAAAAGACCTTCGTTTAGATTCTGAGTAAGGGAGTTGGTTATGAAAAGGGAAGGTATTAGCACCCTTTCCATCCGTAGTTATCTACGGGCTCTTAATTGCTTTAGCTCACTCGATGATTTGCTTTTATGTGTGTATTTGAAAAGATTTTGAAAAAGTCATTTCGCTTTAACTTCGTAATGATTCACGCTGGAATGTATACGAAGTGTTTGGAAATGTTTCATTTTGGAAAAGAACTTTGTAATGATTCACGCTGGAATGTATACAAAGTGTTTGGAAATGCTTTTGAAAGTGTGAGGTGTGAAAAGTGTTTTGATAGAGCAAACAATTAAGAGTCTATTACCTACTCAGAACGACCATTTCCGTGATATTTTACTTTCCTTTAGAATAACGCTATCTATACCATTAGTTGGTAGGTAACCCTATTCGTTGGATGTAAAGGGACATTCGAAGGGACATCAGATGGTCATAGAAGGCAACTTGTAGGAGTATCCGAGCACATTCGTAGGAACGATCATCACTTTTCATAGGCAACAAACGAGGGACGAGGTCATGTATTCGTAGGCAACATTGAGGGTCGTCGAGGAACTATGATCTTCGATTCGAAGGGACTATGATGATATATCATAGGCAACCGTGCTAAGATACCTCTACGTTCGAGAGACTTGACCATTTATTCAAAAGACAATGAGAGAGAATACCCTAAGGTGGGTGCATGTGTGAAGAGAGTGTGTTGTATTCAGATAATTTATCTTGCGGTTAAAGTTAGCTAGGTTGATTTTATCTTGCCATACACGCCTACTTACTAGCAGTTTATAGGTGCGGAAAGTAAATTGAGGAAATGTAAAGTGCGGAAAGTAAATCCTACGCTATTACATGGCTTTGGGACAGATACATAATATAGGAGTGCGGAAAGTAAACCTAATTAAACTATTACATCCCATGAGCAGTTACAATAATCGGAAAAAGAATCGAATTGCAAATAAGAGAAAATAAGGTTAGTGAAAAAGGTTTTTGAGTTAGGAAAAAGTTTTAGGGTTAGCAAACCTAATTAGATGAGAAAATATTTTTTTGGGAATTTTCTGGATTAATTTTAGTATGGAAAAACAATTAAAAGGTTAATTTTTCGATTAATTAACAATTAATTAAAATATGATTGAAAAATATTATTTTTTTATGTTAAAAATTTAATAAGCATTTTTCTGACTTAAATGCAAAAAGAAAATATTTTTTGTGATTTTTTAATGTGTTAGAAAAATATTTGAAAGGAAATTAAATTGAATGGAAAATATGAAAAGAAATAAGAAAATATGTTAGTGTCAAAAAATATTTGCAGGAGCCAAGGTTCGAACCAAGGCCCTCTAGGATGAACACGCGCTGCCTTTGCCATCTGAGCTAACCTTTTTTTGTGTTAGGCATATGAAACAAAATGAATATAAGGGAAATTGGTTCCTGGATATCAATTTAAAAACAAAAAACGTGCGCAGGCTTCATCGTCCCCATTTGAAATACCAGACTTTTCGCTACGGTTTTTGTTCGTAGCAACAACATTTACCTACAGATCGTTTCTGTAGCTAAATCCCTGCAAATCAAAACATCAAGGAATATGCAACATAAATGAATTATAAGGCCATGGATCAACTGGAAATCAGGCTCTGAACACGATGATGCCCTTGGTTCCTTCCAATTTGTCCTAAATAAGAAAACTCCAATCGGAGCTTACGAACCCTAACAATGGTGAAGCGGTATTCCTGCACTTAAAACTCAATTAAACTATGCAGAAAGCTTCGAAGCTTCATCATAAACACAAATACATGGTTAAATTCAATTGATTATGCATAAAAATACGAAATCAATTTTGAGTTAGAGGTGTGCAAACCGTGTTCTTGATTTCATGTTTCTGGATGTATTGTTGGCTTGTGAGTATCTGGATTGATTCAGAGGACCTCCAGGAAGCGATTGGAAGGCTTAGAGTTGATTGAATTGATGCAAAACTATGACTGCTATGTTGCTTGAAGGCCACAGTTTTTTGGACTTGGTTTAGGGTTCTTCAGGCATCAAATTCGTCCTTGTGGCATTTGGAATCAGTGTGTATATATACTAGAGTGAATTAGGTCAAAAATTATGAAGAAATATCATGTCAATCAATGAAAAAATATTTGATTTAGAATCAAACTAAATATTGCCTTTTTGAGCCAATTTCAATCAAATCACTTTCCAATCTTCATTATTTCGAAATAATCAGATTAATTGGCTTGCTTGGACCTCAAGGATGAGAGAAAATCAATCTTGCACTTAATTTTTGATTTTATATGTTTTATTTTAATTAAATTGGTTTTAAATGAATAAAAATCCAAAATAAATAAAAAATAAAAGATAAAAACGTGGCCTTGGGCTTGGAGTTTCCAATTCAGATAAGGAACAAGTTTGAATCAAGAAAAGTTAGGCCCATTTGGAAAATTTTTGATTTTCTCAAGTGTTTCTCTTTATGCACCTCCTCAAAAATGCTCAACTTGCACAATGTGTATCTTGCTCAATTTTTAACATTTTTGTTTCATCTTCATTGAATTTTCCATGCTCATGAACACGTTTTTGCAAAAAGATGACTTTTTGTTGACTTTTAAAAAGACCTATAATGTTTTGATCCATAACTTCCAAATGAAGCATTTTCTGCCTAAGCTTGTGAGACATGAAGTTGTAGAGAATTAATTTATCTTCAAAATGAGCTTTGGTGAAAAAATTTCTGATAAAGTATGTGAAAGTTATGCTTGGTCAAAGTTTTGTTTACTTTTGTCTGAAAAAACCCTAATTTAGAAACTTTGACTTTTGATCAAATCTTGACTTTTCTTGAGGAATCATGATCAACCCTTGATCAAATGATGAATATTACTTCAAAATATTGGCGTTGACAAAAAATTATGAAGTTTGACTGTATGTTGACCATAGTTGACTTTTTGTCCAATACAATTGATTTTCAATCATCTGAGCAATTGACTGAGCAAACTTGACTTGTAAGGCTTGAAACTTGACATGGTGATTCTTTGGAACACATGATGAGGCATGATGACCACTTGAAGCTTTGGATTGATTGCGAGAGGGTTTTTTTGGTCAACCCTTGTGAAATCCTTGAGTATGGATATGTGAAATGTCTTGAGAAGTGGGAGGGAAAATTTTAGGGTATAACAGTTGCGCCTGTTCAATCGTCTTGTACTGGAAGGGTTAGATTGGCACGCATGCCTTTCGTGACCTGAAAGTAGAAGATGATTGAACACTCGAGTACACCTGAAAATTTGCACTTGCTGTTGTGTGAAATAGGATCGTCAACTGATGATGCGCTGAAATGGGCTTATAGATGCCATTTGGAGAAGTTGCTGCTGGAGAGTGAGTCATATGCTAGAATCTGTATTTGTATTTTGAGTAGAAGAGACAACGGAGACGGGATTAAGATGCCATCGGGAGAAGCTGAGTCATACGCTAGACTCTGTAGTTGTCTTTTGAGTAGAAGAGACAACGGAGATAGGCTTAAGATGCCATCCGGGGCTGTTGATAATAAGAGAGAGTCAGAGTAAACCTTCATCTTGGTTATTCCTGAGGTGGATATTTGGAAGGATGTGGATAACTTTCCTGTCTTGCTTCAGGTGTTAATCCAATATCTGTTGCTTGGAGACAATTTGTGTGGTCTTTCAGATAGGTTTCCTGTCTTGTTTCGGGCATTAATCTTTGACCTGTTGTCTGGAAATAATTTTCATGGTCGTTCAGATAGTTCTCCCGTCTTGTTTCGGGTATTAATCTTTAACCATCCGTTTGGAAAATAACTTTTACTTGTTGGGGAGATAAACATTTGACAGGATATGGTTAGTCCTATGCAAATTATGATGTATGCGGGTGTATGACAGTATTATTATGATGTATGCATATGCTATGACTTCTATGTAGATATATGAATATAGATGTATGAATGTAGACGTATTTCAAAACATATTCATCTTGAAGAAGATGGGAACGTCCAACTAGAGATTTCTGATGTTTGCTTGGGGATAGGGTTGTTGCGAACCCTGACTTGGAGAGAAAAAAAGATGCTTCTGATTCCTCCGATGCACTATCTGACCAATTCTCGAGTCTGGATATTAATGTTGTTGGAAGAATAACAGCGATCAAGAGATACTCGGCTGGGGATCTTGTGCATAGATCTTGCGGAGGGTGATTACATTTCCCCATAGACCCTGCTGGGGGACAACGCAGTATGGCATAATTTGTTACTGCTTGGGAGATTGACGTGACGCGGTGAAGTTGATAGGGCCATTAAAGCTTGACGAATCTGATATGGATCACTTGAGGTGATGAATATGAAGTTTGTTGAAATCTCTGACTGGGGAATAAGAGAGATGTAAGTTCCTCCGATGCACTATCTGACCAAGTTTCGAGTCTGGATATTGCTGCTGTCGGGGAATGATAATCATTGGGAGATACTCCGCTGGGGATGAATATATTTGTGTATAAACCATGTTGGGGGACGATGTCATATGGAATAACATGTTACTGCTTGGAGACTGATGTAATTGGTTGATAATTGGTTACTGCTCGGGGACCAATGTAACGTGATAACTTGAGAAGGTAGATAAGTTTGATAGGATCACTGCTCAGGGACTCACGTGATGAAATTGATAGGATCACTGCTCGGGGACTAACGTGATGAAGCTGATAAGATCATTGCTCGGGGGATAACGTGATGAAGCTGAAGCATTGGAATACATGTTGGGGTCACTGCTCGGGGACTAACATGATAGAGTTGAAGTATTGGAATACTTGCTGGGAGAAGATTAGTACTTCATCGGAGAAGATTTATCCTTGTAGGGAGGGCGATGGCTCTGCGGGGATTGATGATCTTGTGGATGTATTTCTTGTGAAAGTGACTCTGCGGGGATGCATTGGTGACTTTAGTCGTCATCTCAATTCATAGAGTCTGTAGTAATTACTTTTTGTTCGTTCGCTTTTCATATGTTTGTGAACAAATGTTTACTGTCAGATGCATATAATCATTCAAAGCAATCATTGGACTTTATGCAAAAAACAATAAAAATTAGCACTGTAAAAAGGGAATTTGCAATAATTTTGGAAAGTGGCGTATGGCCAAGCAGTTTATGTACAAGAGACGAATATCCTAGTAAGAGGAAATTGTCAGAATAGGAAAAAGGTATGCGGAAATAATCTCGTCGAGTTTCAACTATGATATTACTCATATATTTTCGCCTATCTCATCTCCTTGCTGTCAGCGGAAAGTGAGTGAGTTGATTTTTTCCATTTGAATCTTGAATCTGATAGTAGTGTAATCTGTAGATAGCTGATCTGGATGAGACATAGTCGTACGCTTAAATTCCTAACTTTTGCCTAGACCTCCCTTTTGGGTTTTCAGTTTACCGGGATACCCTTTTTTGCCCAAGCCGCCTTTGCAGGTTTTTGACTTGCCGGGTGTACATATTTTTTTGTATATATCCTTATCTTTTGCCCGAACCTTTTGGTTCACCAGGATGCCCTTATTTTTGCCTAGGCCAGTCGACCTAGCGGGTCTCGTTCATGCGTAGTATTTTTTGACTATGTCTGCGTTCACAGGGTGTGGAAAGTCTTCTCCATCCATGGTGCTAAGTATCATAGCTCCGCCGGAAAATACTATTTTGACTACAAATGGTCCCTCATAGGTGGGAGTCCATTTGCCCCTAGTATCACCTTCTGGAAGGATGATGCGCTTGACTACTAAATCACCTATTTGGTAGACTCAGTGCTTGACTTTCTTGTTGAATGCTCCGATCATTCGCTTCTGATAGATTTGACCATGGCAGATGGATGCAAGCCGTTTTTCATCGATCAAGTTAATCTGGTCAAGGCGGGTATGGACCCAATCGTCTTCACCTAGTTCTGCGTCCTGGAGGACTCTGGTTGAGGGTATCTGAACCTCGATTGACAGGACTGCTTCCATACCGTATACAAGAGAGAAAGGGGTTGCCCCTGTAGATGTTCGTACTGTAGTGCGATAACCGCGGAGACCAAATGGCAACATCTCGTGCTAATGCTTGTAAGTCACTGTCATCTTCTGTATGATCTTCTTGAGATTTTTGTTGGCAGCTTCCACTGCACCGTTCATTTTAGGTTTAGGCCGATATGGAGAAGAGTTGTGATGCTTGATTTTGAATTGCGTGCAGAGTTTGGTGTTTATTTTGTTGTTAAGGTTGGTACCATTATATGTGATAATCCTTTCGGGGATGCCGTATTGACAGATAAGATTATGCTTGATGAATCGAGCCACAACATTCTTGGTAACAGATGCGAACGAGGCTGCTTCTACACATTTGGTAAAGTAATCAATTGCAACAAGGATGAAACGATGTCCATTGGAAGCGGTAGGTTTGATTTATCCGATCATGTCAATGGCCCACATTGCAAAAGGCCAAGGAGCGGTCAGAACATTCAACGATACTGGAGGTCCATGCACTCTACCTGCGTATATCTGGCATTTGTGACAAGACCGAGCATGGCTGTGACAATCGGCTTCCATAGTGGACCAATAGTAACCTGCTCTCAGAATCTTCTTAGCCATTTTATGTCCACTGTAGAGGGTACCAAATGCGCCTTCATGTAATGCTTCCATGATCCGTTCTGCTGTTTTCTGGTCTACACAGCGGAGTAAGCACAAGTCGTGATTGCGCTTGTATAAGATGTCGTTGCCGAGAAAGAATTTAGATGCGAATCTTCTTAAGAATTTCTTGTCATTGACAGATGCCCCTGCGGGATACTTCTAAGTCTCGAGATACCTCTGCACTTCGTAGAACCAAGGTTTCTCTTCTGCATCAAGTTCACAACAGTATGCTGTATGCTGGTTCGTCAAACTTTTCGATGATGATTTGGGGAGCTTCGTTGTCCCATCTGACTTTGAACATAGATGACATGGTAGCTAATCCGTACGACAACTGATTCTCTTCTCGTGGAATATGATCGAAAGTGATTTTTTCAAAGTAAGGGATCAAATTCAAAACATACTCTCGATACAGGATGAGATTTGGATGTTTCGTATCCCAATCGCCTTTAATCTAACTGATCACTAAAGTTGAGTGTCGCACCCCAAAATTTACCCTCCTAACTTTAGGTTATATGAATCGGGCTTGGCATTCATCTACATACGCCTCCATTAGGTCATTGGCATCAAACTGTCATTCACTCATTGCGTTACATCATTTCGTCGTATTTAAACTGATCAAAAGTCAATTTAAATCGACATTTGCATCATATTGTAGTTGTAAAATACCCGTTATTTTACTTCATGCATTTTTATCTCTCTACCTGTTTCTTGCATCGTGTTAAGTTGATTATATGTCGATTGAAATTCCTGGCAGCAGATACTTGATGTCACAGAGAATGTTATGACACAGTATCTGACACTGTTAACAATTCACACAATAAATTGTTTACCCAGTTCAGTGTGTAACTACACCTACATCTGGGGGCTACCAAGCCAGGGAGGAAATTCACTATTAGTAGAATTAATTCAGGAATAAACCAACCAGTTTATCTCCTTCACTTAAAACCTACCCAATGCAACTTCAATCTAAGTCCTACTTAGACACGAGTTCCTACTCACTCCCCTCAATCACGCGTTGATATCAACCTATTGATTAATTGAATTGTGAAGACACACTTCAATAAACTATCTTGATTTTGCTTCAAAGCTTTAATCAAGAGACAAACACTCGTGCTTCAAAGCTTTGAGTGATAAACTAACCTTACAAACAAATCCTAGTCCAAGGCACTTATCAATTGATAATAGCTTGGCTCACAAGAGTAACTAGAATTACATAAAATACAACCTGCTAAATCTTCAATACAGTTCAAAGGCGCAGCAGCAGTGTAAGGGTTCTATTCCTATTATAGAAGCAGTCCTGAAACTTCAGTTTTGGGCTTCCATAATAATATCTAGGGTTCACTTAATTAATCCTAAAAACTTGGTCTTTTCAACAACCAATTTAGGTCTAACTAAGATTAACCTAACATCCACGTGAGCCTGCATTCTAATAACAGAAAAACATAATACAGCAGCTCAACAAACTTCCTGAAAAATCTCAGGAAAAACAGATTCTCGAGCAGAATGTCTCGAATGTCATAACATACATTATGACATCGATATTTTCTGAAATTCAAGACAAAGATTTAGCTTCTAGTTACGGTACTTTAAACATCCTTGCCAAGTAGGATTTATCTTCAATCTCTGAATGTCATGACATTTATCAAGACATTGCTATAATCTTGTTTTACCAAAAAGTAATGCCAACTTAAAACACTAACAAACTCCCCCTTTGGAACATTTTTGGCTAAAACAACTTAAGTCATCAGAGTACCTATGCAGCAGAAGAAAACAGTCTAGTTCTAAACTATCCTAAGCTTAAAATAAACAAAACCTAGAGAAGATAAATTCTACCCATGATTTTTTTCATACAATTTCCCAATTGCCCACATACAAATCTCCATACAGTTTCCCCAATTGTCACACAATACTTCTCCCCTTTTTAGCCACAAAGGGGCCAAAGAAACCAGTACAAATGCCCCCAACATTCAATCAGATATTATAGAAAGTACCAACAAAATGAAGTTTACAACTCTGTCAACAAAAAATTACAATCATCCAAAACAATAAGGAAAATGCAGAACAAAGTTAACAAGAAACAAGAAACAAGAAACAACAAAACAAGAAACACCATAGCAGCAGGCTATCAGATCAGGTGCTCTTCAGTGTCTTCAGCTCCTCATCTGAATAACATCATTTTCAGCAGCACTATCAGCATCATTACCAGCTAACTTTTCATCCTTAATCTCAAAAACAGAGCCTTGATCAGATTTTGAAGGTTCAGGTACCTTCCTCTTCTTATTAATTTGTGTCCTCTTAGGTCTAGAGCCACCACCAACAGTTTTTACTCTACACTTCTTTGTAGAGAGTCCAGCCTTTGTCTTCTTCTCAGCCTGAGATACATTGTCACCAACCTTTTCTTTGACAGGGGAATCAGCAGGAGTATCAGTATCAGGATCCAAAGGAGTTTTCTTGACATGATTATCAGATGTCTTGACATTCTTAGTGACATCTGGATCAGCTGCTAAGCTAGGGCTAGAAGACTTTTGGTTAAGAGGGACAGAAACTCCAGGTACAGAGTGGTTTTCGTTTAGGATCCTGGTTACTATCCTAGCGATGGCTTCTTGCACATACCTAGACCCTTCTCTATTAGCTATTTCTGGAGGAACATATGAGGATGGTTTAGAGGTCTTACCAGAAGGTGAAGTTAGTGCTCTTCGTGCATCCCTTGTGTGCAGTTTCTTGACTTCCTCAGTGTCAGTTGCCATTGTACACAGAGAAGTGACCTTCACAGGTTTAACATTCATGGCTTCAGCGCTTGCCCTAATTTCAGCCATGGTAGGAGAAGAACAGCCAGAATCTTGGGATGATGAGGAGGATGAAGACATATTTTGCTGAGATAATTTGAGGAAGTGAGAACGAGAATGGAAGGGAGTTTGAGAGTATCGTTTGGATGAAGAGAATATGATACTTTCAAAAGGAGACACTATTAAATGAAGAAGTCTCTTCCTATTCTCGAATCTTTTAAAAATAAGAGGAAAATAATTAAATGACCCACTTATAATTAATTGAAATAAAAGGTCTCTTCCATTCTTTGTTGTAAGCAATTTTAATTGCTACAATTCCTCATATTGACAGATATCCAATTTGCCCCTTAAATTCTCAAATTGACTAGCATCAAGAGCTTTAGTAAAAATGTCAGCCAGTTGAAGTTCAGTGGCTACATGTTCCAATTTAATCACTTTCTCTTCCACAAGGTCTCTGATGAAGTGATGTCTAATGTCAATGTGCTTAGTCCTACTGTGTTGTATAGGATTCTTTGAAATATTAATAGCACTCAGGTTGTCACAGTACAATTTCATGACATCCTGTGTGACATTGTACTCAACAAGATCCGCTTCATCCGACCATTTGAGAACAATCGCTATCACCGCTATGTATTCACTTGATGGACAAGGACACACAGTTTTGCTTCTTGCTGAACCAAGAAACAAGATTATTTCCCAAGAAGAAACATCCTCTAGAAGTGCTTTTTCTATCATCAACACTACCAGCCCAATCAGCATCACAATAGCCAGACAAAATTGGTTCACATCCATGAGAATACAGTATACCATAATTGCAAGTTCCACTCACATATTTCAGAATTCTCTTTACCTGATTGATGTGACTTACTTTAGGTTCAGCTTGGTATCTTGCACACACCCCAACAGCAAATGCAATGTCAGGTCTGCTGGCTGTTAAGTATAGCAAGCTGCCAATCATGCTTCTATACAAGCTTTGATCAACATTTTCTCCACTTGTGTCCATGGACAACTTCAAATGAGTAGGAGAAGGAGTCCTTTTATGGCTGGCATTCTCCATTCCAAACTTCTTGACAATATTTCTTGCATACTTGCTCTGTGAAAGGAATGTTGAGTCTTCCATCGGTGTGACTTGTAGTCCAAGAAAATAAGTCAGCTCTCCCATGAGGCTCATTTCAAACTCAGCTTGCATTTGATTGGCAAAATGTCTCACCATTGTGTCTGACATTCCTCCAAACACTATGTCATCAACATAAATTTGAGCCACCATTATCTTTCCTCCTTCATTCTTGACAAAGAGAGTTTTATCCAAGGCTCATTTCCTATATCCTTTGTCAGTAAGGAACTTGGTCAGCCTTTCATACCAGGCCCTAGGAGCTTGCTTTAGTCCATATAGGGCTTTCCTCAACTTGTAGACATGATCAGGAAAACTTGGATCCACAAATACTTTAGGTTGTTCCACATATACCTCCTCATTCAAATAGCCATTTAGGAAAGCACTTTTCACATCCATCTGAAACAATTTGAATTTCAGAATGCAAGCAACCCCTAGTAGTAGCCTGATTGATTCCAGTCTAGCCACTGGAGCAAAAGTCTCATCAAAATCAATTCCTTCAACTTGAGTGTATCCCTGTGCAACAAGTCTTGCTTTATTTCTGGTGACAACTCCTTCTGCATCAGACTTGTTCTTGTAGATCCATTTTGTGCCAATGATGTTTGTTCCTTCTGGTCTAGGAACTAACTCCCACACTTCATGTTGCTTGAACTGGTTCAATTCATCTTGCATTGCTCCAATCCAGTATTCATCAGTTAGGGCCTCTTTGACATTCTTTGACTCAATTTTTGACACAAAGCAAGATTTTGAGACAATTTCTCTTGATCTTGTAATGACACCACTGGTTGGATCTCCAATGATGGGTTCCTTTGGATGATCTTTCTGAATCCTGATGGAAGGATCTTTGTTAACTTCCTCTGGTTCAGACTTTGGTGAAGTAGGAACAGGTACATCATCCTTATCAGACACTTGAGGTGATGTCTCAAACCATGTCTCAACATCACATGGGACATTGTTTTCCTGATGGTGATCATCAACTATGACATTAATAGACTCCATCATAACTTTAGTTCTGGAGTTAAATACTCTATATGCTCTGCTGTTTGTAGAGTATCCCAGAAAAATGCCTTCATCACTCTTAGAATCCATCTTTCTCCTTTGATCACGATCTGTCAGAATATAACATTTGCTACCAAACACATGGAAATATTTCACAGTAGGTTTTCTTCCCTTCCATATTTCATACAGTGTGGAGGATGTTCCCTTCCTTAAGGTGACCCTGTTGTGAACATAGCAAGCTGTATTCATAGCTTCATCCCAAAAATGAATAGGGAGTTTCTTAGCATGAATCATTGCTCTGGTAGATCCCTGTATAGTCCTATTCTTCCTTTCCACAACCCCATTTTGTTGAGGGTTTATAGGAGAAGAAAACTCATGATTGATTCCTTCTGAGGAACAGAATTCATCAAACTTGATGTTCTCAAATTCCTTTCCATGATCACTTCTTATTCTGACAATGCAGCCTTCCTTCTCTCTTTGAAGTCTTTTGCACAACTCTTTAAAAACATCAAACACATCAGATTTTTATTTGATGAAGTTTATCCAGGTAAATCTGGAGAAATCATCCACAACAACATAGGCATATCTTTTTCCACCAAGACTTTCAACCTGCATAGGTCCCATTAAATCCATGTGTAGCAGCTCCAGCACTTTAGAAGTGGTCAGATGTCTAGACATTGGGTGTGACGTTCTGGTTTGCTTTCCAACCTGACACTCACCACAGACTCTCCCTTCATCAATATGAAGTCTTGGTATCCCTCTGACAGCCTCCATAGAAATAATCTTTTTCATTCCTCTGAGATGCAAATGACCAAGCTTTTGGTGCCACAATTTTACCTCCTTTTCATCTTTGTCTGTAGAACACACAGAAGACAGGTTGGTGTTCTCAGATTCCCACATGTAGCAGTTATCCTTTGATCTGACTCCTCTCGTAACCACTTCTTGTTTATCATTGATTACAAGACATTCAGACCTAGTGAAGTTAACTTTGAATCCCATATCACATAGCTGACTTATGCTTATGAGATTAGCAGTCAAACCTTTTACCAGCAACACTCCATTTAAGTTTGGAACACCAGAACAGTCCAAGTTTCCAACACCTTTGATTTCTCCTTTAGCTCCATCCCCAAAAGTAACAAAACTGGTAGAATGAGGTTTGACATGATTCAGTAGATTTTTGATTCCAGTCATATGCTTAGAACACCCACTGTCAAAGTACCAATCTTCCTTGGCAGACACTCTAAGAGAGGTGTGAGCTATCAATGATGCAGTCCTCTTCTTCCACTGTTGAGTGTAGGGAACCTTGCTGCTCTTAGGCTTGACATAAGGAGTCTGATTAGGGTATCCATGTAGTCTATAGCAGAAGGGTTTTATGTGTCCAAACCTTCCACAATGGTGACATCTCCATCTTTGAAACTTTTTATTCATGTTTCTCTGATCTTGATGTTGACCCCAATGTTGTGACATCTGCTTTGACATTGGCTTATTAGGTCTGTTCTTCTTCTTGTTATCAGCAAATTTCTTTGCAGCCACATACCCTGAGTCAGACACATTTCCTGTTTTATGTTGTGACATCTGCTTTGACCTTGGTTTCCCATGTCTTTTCTTCTTCTTGTCACTAACAGGTTTCTTTTCAGCCACATATCCTAGACCATGCTTATTTCCTTCATTTTGTCCAAGCTGAAGGATTTCTTCCAACTTATCGGTCGATGAGTCAAGATCTTGTGATTTAGTCATCTGATCAAGCTTGGAATTCAACACTATAATTTCACTGTTGAGATAACTTATAGTGACTGTATTTTCCTTCTTCTCAGCTTCGAGCTTCACATTTTCTGCCTCCAACTTCTCAATCAGCTTTTTCTGATTTTCATTCTGCTGACACACTTCACCACTTCTGATACACAGCTTCTTGTAAGTATCAGCAAGTTCTTCAAAGGTCACTTCCTCATCACTAGAGTCATTATCAGAATTATAACTTCCAGAAAAGTGCATTGACAAGTTTGGCTGATTCCTCTTCAGAGTCACTACTTGAATCACCATCAGACCAAATGACAGTCATCCCTTTCTTTTGTTTCTTTAGAAAGGTGGGACATTCAGCTCTAATATGCCCATATCCTTCACAACCATGACACTGGATTTCTCTGCTTTGACTTCCTTTTTCTTCTGACTTGGATCTTCTGCTGGAGTCATAAGATCTGCTAATGTCAGATGAAATGTCCTTGACATTGAACCTTGACTTTGGATCAATTCTCTTGATGAGTCTGTTGATCTGCCTTCCAAGCATAGCTATAGCTTCAGATATCTTCTCTTCATCATCCTCCTTGCATCCCTCTTCAGTATTGGATACAAGTGCTATGCTCTTGTTCTTCCATCACAGTTTCCGATTCCCATCTAAAAGTCCGAGAGATCCAACAAGTTCTTCCACTTTCAAGATGCTTATGTCCTGAGCTTCTTCTAAAGTAGTCACTTTCATTGCAAACCTTTTAGGCAATGATCTGAGAATCTTTCTCACAAGCTTTTCTTTTGACATCTTCTCACCAAGTGCTCCTGAGGTGTTGGCAATCTCTAAGATATTCATGTGAAATTCATGAATGGTCTCATCTTCTTTCATCTTCAAGTTCTCAAATTTGGTAGTGAGCATCTGAAGTCTTGACATCTTCACCTTGGATGTCCCTCATGAGTAGTTTTGAGTGTCCCAAACATCCTTGGCCAGCTCACATTGATGAACTAGTCTGAAGATATTTCTGTCAATACCATTGAATAAGGCATTCAATGCTTTAGAGTTCCCCAGTGCTAGCTCCTCTTCTTCTTTGTTCCACTCTTCCTCAGGTTTCAAGACAGTGGTTCCATCCTTCTCAAGCTTGGTGGGATGTTTCCATCCTTTGTCAGCATCTCTCCAAGCTTTAATATCCAGTGACCTCAAAAAGGCAACCATACGAGGTTTCCAGTTATCACAATTAGATCCATCCAGTATAGGTGGTCTACCTCCAAATCCTCCTTCCTTATCCATTATGCCAGAAACTATTATCCCTAGATCTCACCCAGAAATAACAGGCAGGGTGCCTGCTCTAATGCCAATTAAAATTCTTGGCAGCAGATACTTGATGTCACAGAGAATGTTATGACACAGTATCTGGCACTCTGTTAACAATTCACACAATAAATTCAAACAACAGTAAAGAACACAATAAATTGTTTACCCAGTTCAGTGTGTAACTACACCTACATCTGGGGGCTACCAAGCCAGGGAGGAAATTCACTATTAGTAGAATTAATTCGGGAATAAACCAACAGTTTATCTCCTTCACTTAAAACCTACCCAATGCAACTTCAATCTAAGTCCTACTTAGACACGAGTTCCTACTCACTTCCCTCAATCACGGTGATATCAACCTATTGATTAATTGAATTGTGAAGACACACTTCAATAAACTATCTTGATTTTGCTTCAAAGCTTTAATCAAGAGACAAACACTCGTGCTTCAAAGCTTTGAGTGATAAACTACCCTTACAAACAAATCCTAGTCCAAGGCACTTATCAATTGATAATAGCTTGGCTCACAAGAGTAACTAGAATTACACAAAATACAACCTACTAAATCTTCAATACAGTTCAAAGGCGCAGCAGCAGTGTAAGGGTTCTATTCCTATTATAGAAGCAGTCCTGAAACTTTAGTTTTGGGCTTCCATAATAATATCTAGGGTTCACTTAATTAATCCTAAAAACTTGGTCTTTTCAACAACCAATTTAGGTCTAACTAAGATTAACCTAACATCCACGTGAGCCTGCATTCTAATAACAGAAAAACATAATACAGCAGCTTAACAAACTTCGAAAATCTCAGAAAAACAGATTCTGAGCAGAATGTCACTGAATGTCATAACATCCGTTATGACATCGATATATTCCTGTAATTCCAGACAACATTTAGCTTCGGTTAAAGCAGACTTTAAACATCCTTGCCAAGTAGGATTTATCTTCAATCTCTGAATGTCATGACATTTATCAAGACATTGCTATAGTCTTGTTTTACCAAAAAGTAATGCCAACTTAAAACACTATCATCGATGATATTGACTTTTCGGTTTTATAAACAGACTGTTAAAAGCGATCCGACACTGTGCATAAAATTAGCGGGAAAAATATTTCAAGTTTTCTACTTTAACTCACTGCTTTATGAATTTACGTATCGCGTAGATCATGAAAATGTGCTCTCTCTAATTTTTCAATACATTTTGAAGTCTCGTTCTTAACCGTAAGTGTTTTACAATCGGGTATTTTTTATTATCATTTTATTTCGATTTTAACCATTTTAATAATTTTTCTTTATTCTTCGAGACCCGTAGTTTATTTTAACGTGCTTGTTTATTTTTCGGGTAACTTAGTGTTCGAATTTATATCATTTTTGACAATTTTAGGTGTCCAATTTTTATCTCTAAAAATTAAAACAAAAATATTTCCAGATAGTTTAATTTTTATACTTTTGGGCCTTATAGCCCATTTTATCATTAGGGGCATTTTTGGCATTTTTAAAAAATGGCTTAACCTAATTTATTAGGCATATATATGTTACTTGTTATTGCAAAAGGGAGAGGACGAAACAAGGTAAGGAGGCGGAGGGGGAGAGAAAACTGGATCAAAAATTCAATAGAATGTTTTTTCTCTTCATCTTCTCAAAACACATAATTCTCCCTCTGTTAGCCTTTCACCTTAACAACCAAATTTCCATCAATACCAAAATCTCTTACGAATCCATCGGAAAATCTTGCAGTCATTCACCTTTGTGTTTGTTTTTACTCTAATTGCACTCTTATGTTACTAGCACACCTTATTTATTTCTAATTATTATTTATATTATTTTGTTATTAATTCTGGTTAGAATTTTTAGATTTAAGAATTTGTTTGATTTTTGTTTTCGTATAAGAGTTATTTTGATTTTGTTTTGCTTTTGAGAAAGAAGAAAATGATGTTTGTGTTGTTAATAGGTATGAGATGTATATCATAGAGAGAGGATGAAATGAGAGTATGTGTTGATTGGTACGATAGTTTCTAAAAAAAGTGTTGTTTTCTTTTCAAAATAGAACTCGTCGAAGTATTAGAGGTGTAGTTCTTTTTCTTTTTTTTTTTAAATTTATTAATTGTACAAGTGAATGAGTTTGTATTAACTTAATAAATGATGTCAAAGTGTTTGAAGAAATCATTTTGTTATTGGTTTCTGCATTAAGTTTTCTTCTTAAAAGCCATGGCCAATAACTCTAAGTTTTCTTTAAGATATCCAAATCGAGACCGACCGCTCAAAAATAAAGGATTTTGAGTATCCCTTTAAAAGTCATTTCTTGGAGTATACTTTTGGAAATATTATCTCCATGTAGGCCGCTCGTGTGATGATAATATTTGTTAAAAGGGGATCTGAGACTCCAAGAAACATTTAGCAAAAAACATTAGAATCGTCCAGTATGGGGACTTATTGGGTAGACATCGAAACCATGGCCGACCGTCCTTTTAAACCCTTGTCTGTTTAACTTTACTTGTAATTTCGCGCATAACATCAATATGTATCGCATCACATTGCATTCTTACATGCATTACCATCATGTTGCATTCTTACATGCATTACCATTACATTACATTTGTATTCTTTCATGCATTATCATGCATTTCATTTTCATCAGAAAAACTTATTTCATCTCTTCTGTCTAGAAATATCAAACTGTCTACTCAACGCACGTTCAGAACTCCAAGGATGTCTCAGAGGGCTATAGACGAGCTTCAACGTGGTCAGGAACTATTGAAGGCAGAAGTTACTCATTTGAAAAGTCAGATGAGCTTGGTCATGGATCTCTTGCAAGTTGTGCTGAAAAGGGAATGCAACACCACACCAATTTCTGCAAGTTTGGTTGCTGCTCTATCATCTGATGTCTCCATGGGTCAAGGACATCCACATGTAGAGAACTCTCCAGGTCAAAATCATCCTATGGAGCATCATCCTCGGCCTTCACCTTTTAAGATTCCTCGACAATAGCAATTGCTTACTCCCCAATCGAAGAAGAAGGAACCAAATCAGCATATTAATCCACATTACCGCCGATATGCTCAACAGGATATTCAGCCAATCCTGATATCATATTCTCGACTTTTTCCTTACTTGATTCAGAGTGGTGTTGTGATACCAAGAGAATTGAAGCCAGTACCAGGGGTTGCTAAAGCTTGGTTTGATGAGAGAGCTAAATATGCTTTTCATGCTGACTCTGCAGGATATGAAACTGAGTTTATTTTCACCTTCAAATGCAAGGTCCTGGAGCTAATTGATGACAAGATTTTGTCATTCAAACAGAATGATTCAAGTTTAGACATTTTGGTTTCAAATTCTGATGATAGCAGTCTCGAGGGATTTCCAAATGATCGGCTACTACACTTCCTTTGATTGCTTTCTGGGTAGTATACTGGATGTCGTATTCGGTCAGGATCATTTGCCATCTTTCTTAGGTACGGGCACCACGTTCGCAACTCATTGTGGATAAGAAGTAACGGCTAGGAAACCGACATTGAATTATTTCATAACTTCGGCTTTGATTTTCTCAGACATCTTAGGGTGCATACGACGGACCTTCTGCTTTACAGGGAGAAAACCTTCTTTTGTTGGTAGTCGGTGTACCACAATGTCAATATCTAGACTTGACATGTCTTCGTATGACCAAGCAAAAATCTCGATATAGTCTCGCAACATCTGGACCAATCTTTCCTTGATATTGCTCTCAAGACCCGCTCCTATCTTGATTTCTTGTCAGTACCTAGATTCACGACCTCGAATGGCTCTTCGTGAGGCTGTATAACTCGTTGTTCTTGCTGTAGTAGTCTAACAAGTTCTCCTGGCACTTCACAATCTTCCTCACCTTCGTCTTCGTCTTGGTAGATCGGATTGTCGAAGTCATATTTAGAAATAGCAAAGTTGTTATCAACGAGATTCGGAGTGAATCTGCAGTGTACCACGTGGGTGTGTGTAAGAACACATAGCTTTTGAAGAGGCAGTAAAGTAAAAGAAAGGAAAGAGAACAATATTTAAATGCAAAAGTCCAATGATTTTATTGAATGAAAATATGCAAATGACAAATAATAACCCTCACAAACGAGCCATGATGCCCTGGGCAAGGCACTAGGCTTTTAAGTTTATTGTTCAAAGCATAGAAAATGAAAAGCATAACAGAAAACAAAAAAGCAATTACTCCTGTCTAAAGGAGACTGGTATGACGTCTTCGGTCTTCCAATTGCTGAGTCCATCGTCTGGAGTTGGGAAGATCCAGTCGCTGATGTCGAAGTCGCTGTCTTCATCCTCTATAGCATGGACTCCATTCTTTTTGATGTGGAAAGAGAGTTTTCTGGCACGTTCGTGGCATATCATCTTCTGACCCTCGGTGGTGAAGCCTAAACCAGTCTTGTTAGATTTGAAAGGAAGATCAGGGAGCTGACCCCAAATAGTACGACCTTCTTCTTCAACTGCAGCTTGGGCGTCTTTCAGTGAGGCCATTCTTGGTGGAATTTTAGCAACTTCAGGAGTGACAGGAAAGTCAACAGGCATGACTCGTGGAACTACTTTGAAGTCTTGACAGGGAGTTTCGATGAATTCACCTTCCATTTCGAGGTATCAGAACGACTGCAGATGGCTTACCATGTATTCTTCCTCACCGCATACTATAACAATCTTCCCCTTCACTAGGTACTTCAGCTTCTGATGTAGGGTAGAGGTAACAACGCCTGCCCCATGTATCCAAGGGCGTCTAAGTAGGCAAGAGTAGGCTGGACGGATGTCCATGACGAAGAAGGTAGAGTCAAAAGTCTGGGAACCGACTTTAACAGGAAGAATGAGCTCTCCAAGTACTGTTCGTTTAGAACCATCAAAAGCTCTTACAATTATGTCACTGGGCTTCATGACCACTTCTTCAACATTAAGTCGGTCGAAAGCGCTTTTCGGTAGAACATTCAGAGCAGAACCAGTATCCACCAACACGTGAGACAGTGTAGTTCCCTTGCATTTAACGGAGATGTGCAAGGCTTTGTTGTGTTTCCTTCCGGCAGGAGTTAAGTCGGCGTCAGAGAAACCTAACCCATTGTTGACAGTCAGGCTAGAAATACAACATTCGAATTGATCAACAGTAGTGTCTTGCGGTTGTGAGCATTCTTCAGGAACTTCACTAAGTCTTTAGCATGAGCCTCAGAGCACAATAGCAGAGCAACCATGGATATCTTGGACGGAGTTTGTCCCAACTGTTCCACAATATTGTAGTCGCTTTTCTTGATGATCTTCCGAATTTCCTCCATTTCTTGCTTGGAGGTACCCTCAGCAACTTCCTTTGGTACTTCTGTATGAGCAAGATGAGTTACTGGTTCCTTCCCTCTAGCTTCGGGAATTGGTTCGATAGCTGGAATGCGAGCTGGAGTCTCAGTGTCTTTTGGTGGAGAGATCTCTGGAGAAAATACTCTTCCGGTTCTGGTTACCTTGCTTGATCCGGTGATGTTGTCGATGTCAGGATCGGAAGCTTGAACCACAATATCTTCAATGGTCAAAGGTTCTTGCTTGACGCCATGATAGTAAACTTCGGCTCCATAATCCCAAGGTATAGCTTTGTTAGAGGAATATGGAATTGGTCTGGGAGAAGTAATGATGAGAGGTGCCACTCTAGGCGCAGGATTGGCAGAGGAGATCTTTAATGTGTTTACATCAGCATAGTCTTCTGGGAAATCGTCTCCCCATCCAGTTGCTTTAACATCTTCAATAGGAATTTTGTAGCTTTCAGGAGTGGTGTATTTCACCATGAAATAAAACTTTCCACTTGGCTGCCCCAAGGTATCCCAGACTTTTGGTAAGGCTTCGTCTACATCTTCGATCTTCAGATTTTTAGAAATGTCTTCGCACAGATTCTCCACATATGGAGGTTTTAGAAATAGCACTTCACGGTTTTCCATCATGCGTTGAATACGCCTCCTCAACCAAGCACATCCGTCAGATTCAGATGCACACCAACGACAATCATCCGGGCATCCTAGAAATACACCGGCTTGCAGCAAATCTTTCTTGACAGTCATCAGAGGAATAGTCAGATTGTTCACATCATAAACATAGGAGTCTTCGTCAATAGCATTGGAACTTTTACCATGGTTAGGCATTGGTGCGTTGATCACATTTCGTGTTTCGATAGGAGGGTCAAATTCAATTTCCCTGGCTTCAATCATGTCTTGAATCTTGTTCTTCAAAGCCCAACAATTGACGGTGTCGTGCCCTGGGCTGTTGGAGTGGTATGCACACTTTGCATTAGGATTGTATTTTAGAGAGGAAGTGTTGATGTGTTGAGGAGGATCCCTCAAAGTAATCAGCTCAGCTTTCAACATGTGCTGCAATGCTTGCGATAATGGCATGTTGATCTTCGTAAACTGTCTTCGTGGCGCGTTTTGGCTACGCGCGTTGTCTCGTTGAGGTTGCGCTGGTGTAGGATTGGAGACTGCAACTTCCCCTATAGATTGAGTACGATTAGTTTTGTCACAGCTTTTCTGACCATACACAACATTGGCTTCTTTCTTACCAAAAGATCTCTTCGCAGCATTTAAAGATGACTCTACCTGAATCTTTCCGCTCTTGATTCCAGCTTCAATACGTTCGCCTGTCAGTATCAGCTCGGTGAATCCGGCTGAAGAGTTTCCAATCAGATGATTGAAGAATGGGCTTGTCAGTGTTCCCATAAACATATCAACCAACTCCCTATTGGACAAGGGTGGTTGAACTCTGCCTGCTAGATCTCTCCATTTCTGAGCATATTCTTTGAAATTCTCGTCAAGACCCATAAACATGCTCTATAGTTGCATGCGGAGATCTTTGACAGTCTATTCAAGATCCATTTCTGCTGAAATAAACAGCGAGAGAATAAGAAAACCGGTCTTCAATGTACCTGCTATGAAATGTTATGCCATGATATGTGATGTTTATGCAATGTTTTCAAGGAATATGAATTTAAATTAGTTAAGCAAAGCATGAACAAACTTTTTTATTAGTTCCTCTTTTTTTTAGTACAAAAGATAGTTTGGAAAAACAAAAGAACAAATCCCTAGAATTTTAAGTCTCCCATGGGCGCTTCCTCTTGGTGGTAAAGTAGGTGTTGATGTTTCGCTCCTCGTGAAGCAGCTTTGTCAACTCTAATACCTTCTTCTCTCTTGCATAGCACTGAGCTTCGAATGTATCCCTTTCTTCTTTTAGTTGAATCCAGGATCTTTTCAAGTCTTCGAAATTAGTACGCATGTCGGGATGGAGAATGGTATAGGGTTTGTCACCTATAGCAACAGGCTCCATGATCACTGGTAGAACAGCTGTAAACGGCATCATGAGGTTTTGAGCTCGAGCTCGCACCCATTTGAGGTAAGGTTCCCAAGTAATGGAATTTTTGTGTCCCAAAGTCTTGGTCAGTCTTCTTTACCATGCCCCAAGCGTGTACAAATCTTCGACGGTAGTTCTGGAGATCGTGGTTGTAGTCAAACACAATATCTTGGAGAAGCATATCATGAGGACCATCTCTTCGAGTATAACCAAACTAACGTAGAGCTAAAGAAGGGTTGTAAGTGATACCTCCCCTTATGCCAAGGAGTGGTACATTAAGGAATTCTCCACAACGTTCAATGAAAGTGAAGTCCTTTTGAGAGAAAAGACACCAACGAATATCTGAATGAGAGAGTGACATCAGTCTTTGAGACCACTTCAGTCTTTGCTCGTTCTTCATTACTGATTGAGGAAGGTGCGAAATAAACAACCTGGAAAGTAACGGTATACAACACATGAGAGTTCCTTGTCGTTTGATGGTACGAGTGTGGAGAGAATGCAGGATGTCTCCAAGTAAAGTAGGCACATGATTATGAGTAAGGAATATCTTGATGGCGTTCACGTCTATGAACTGATCTAGATTAGGAAATAGCACCAAACCATAGATTAGTAAGGCCACAACGTCTTCGAATGCATGGAAACTCATAGCTTTGAGGAATTCTCGAGCTTTCTTTATCAGAAACGTAGCAAGCAAACCCTTAACTCCGCTTCTTGTTTCCCAATTAGATTCAATGTCTGACCGCTTTAGTTGTAACGCTGATGCGATGTCTTCGTACTTTGGAGCTTTTTCTGAACCGGTAAATGGCATCTGATCAAGGATAGGTATCCCAAGTAGCTTAGAGAACCTTTCCAATGTAGGAGCCAACTGGTAATCTGGGAATGTAAAGCAATGATATTTCGGATCAAAGAATTGGAATAAGACGTGCATCATATCTTCTTCAAAGCCAGATGTAACCAAGTCGAGTAGATAACCATGTCGTTTGATGAACTGAGCATGATCAGGAATTTTTGAAACCAATTCTTTGAGTTGAGAAGGTATTCCCATGAAGTTCATTCGGATAGTCTTCCTAGAAGCCATAATTCCTACAAAACAGAGCAAAGATAAATCCCTAGGTCCTTGAAATAGTAAAAATGATGATGCGATGTTATGATGTCATGATGTCATGTTTAAACAAATAGCAAGCACAGACAATTCACATAATGGCATTAAGTTTAAGGCTTGCATGAGGTATAGGTGTCTACCCTACCAAAGTTTGAGTGGGTTCATCCTATCCTATAATAGTAACCGGGTTCTAGGAATCTCATATCATTCATCTTTCTCGTAGGCTTTGTTTCAATACAACTACCAAGTGGTCGACCGAAACATCCCAAAACTCGGATCTTAATGAGCGTAGCATCGAGTATCAACCAACCTTAGTCTACACTAAAGCCGACCATCTCACTGCCATCTAATGGCCAAGATGGGTCAATTAGGGTTCTAGAAGTTGAGTTAGTGCTGGTGACACCACGCAGACGCCAAATACTTTCCTCAACTAGACATGAGGAGCATCGGGACATCCAAAGTGTCACACTAACGTAGCCATCATGTTGACTGTTTCGGCATACGCCTAACGGTCGCAATGATTTATTTCTACTTACCTAAGGAAGCCTGGATCCGGGTGTAGGATCCCCCACAGGTATAATACCCAAGAAACCTTTAAAAGTAAAGCATACAAATCAAACAATTTTGAGCGATTTAAAGGCCCTAAGGTAAACTCTCTTTATTGTCCCCAACAGAGTCCCCAGTTCTGTAACACGGTGGGAGAACTGACTTGTTTTTGTTTTGCGTTTGATCGCAAATGTTGCGAATAGCAAGAGTCGCCACCGACTTTTCTTTTATCCAATTAAGGGAAGGTGAAAAGAACAGGAAAATACCTTCGTTTAGATTCTGAGTAAGGGAGTTGGTTATGAAAAGGAAGGTATTAGCTCCCTTTCCATCCGTAGTTATTTACGGGCTCTTAATTGCTTTAGCTCACTCGATGATTTTCTTTTTTGTGTGTATTTGAAAAGATTTTGAAAAAGTCATTTCGCTTTAACTTTGTAATGATTCACGCTGGAATGTATACGAAGTGTTTGGAAATGTTTCGTTTTGGAAAAGAACTTTGTAATGATTCGCGCTGGAATGTATACAAAGTGTTTGGAAATGCTTTTGAAAGTGTGAGGTGTGAAAAGTGTTTTGATAGAGCAAGCAATTAAGAGTCTATTACCTACTCAAAATGGTCGTTTCCGTGTTATTTTACTTTCCTTTAGAATAGCGCTATCCATACCATTAGTTGGTACGTAACCCTATTCGTTGGATGTAAAGAGACATTCGAAGGGACATCGAATGGTCATAGAACGCAACTTGTAGGAGTATCCTAGCACATTCGTAGGGACAATCATCACTTTTCGTAGGCAACAAACGAGGGACGAGATCATGTATTCGTAAGCAACATCGAGGGTCATCGAGGGACTATGATCTTTGATTCGAAGGGACTATGATGATATATCGTAGGCAACCATGCTAAGATACCTCTACGTTTGAGAGACTTGACCATTTATTTGAAAGGCAACGAGAGAGAATACCCTAAGGTGGGTGCATGTGTGAAGAGAGTGTGTTGTATTCAGATAATTTATCTTGCGGTTAGAGTTAGCTAGGTTGATTTTATCTTGCCATACACGCCTAGTTACTAGCAGTTTATAGGTGCGGAAAGTAAATTGCGGAAATGTAAAGTGCGGAAAGTAAATCCTACGCTATTACATGGCTTTGGGGTAGATACATAATATAGGAGTGCGGAAAGTAAACCTAATTAAACTATTACATCCCATGAGCAGTTACAATAATCGGAAAAAGAATCGAATTGCAAATAAGAGAAAATAAGGTTAGCGAAAAAGGTTTTTGAGTTAGGAAAAAGTTTTAGGGTTAGAAAACCTAATTAGATGGGAAAATATGTTTTTGGGAATTTTCTGGATTAATTTTAGTATGGAAAAACAATTAAAAGGTTAATTTTTCGATTAATTAACAATTAATTAAAATATGAATGAAAAATATTATTTTTTTATGTTAAAAATTAAATAAGCATTTTTCTGACCTAAATGCAAAAAGAAAATATTTTTTGTGGTTTTTTAATGTGTTAGAAAAATATTTGAAAAGAAATTAAATTGAATGGAAAAATATGAAAAGAAATAAGAATAGTGTCAAAAAATATTTGCAGGAGCCAAGGTTCGAACCAAGGCCCTCTGGGATGAACACGCGCTGCCTTTGCCATATGAGCCAACCTGTTTTGGTGTTAGGCATATGAAACAGAATGAATATAAGGGAAATTGATTCTTGGATATCAATTTAAAAACAAAAAACGTGCGCAGGCTTTATCGTCCCATTTGAAATACCAGACTTTTAGCAATGGTTTTTGTTCGTAGCAAAAACTTTTACCTACAGATCGTTTCTGTAGCTAAATCCCTGCAAATCAAAACATCAAGGAATATTTAACATAAATGAATTATAAGGCCATAAATCAACTGGAAATCAAGTTCTAAACACGATGATGCCCTTGGTTCCTTCCAATTTGTCCTAAATAAGAAAACCCCAATCGGAATTACGAACCCTAGCAATGGTGAAACGGTATTCCTGCACTTAAAACTCAATTAATCTATGCAGAAAGCTTCGAAGCTTCATGATAAACAAAAATACATGGTTAAATTTAATTGATTATGCATAAAAAGACGAAATCGATTTTGAGTTAGAGGTGTGCAAATCGTGTTCTTGATTTCGTGTTTCTGGATGTATTGTTGGCTTGTGAGTATATTGATCGATTCAGATGACCTCCAGGAAACGATTGGAAGGCTTATAATTGATTGAATTGATGCAAAACTATGGCTGCTATGTTACTTGAAGGCCACGGTTTTTTGGACTTGGTTTAGGGTTCTTTGTGCAGCAAATTCGTCCTTGTGGCATTTGGATTCAGTGTGTATATATACTAGAGTGAATTAGGTCAAGAATTATGAAGAAATATCATGCCAATCAATGAAAATATATTTGATTTGGAATCAAAACAAATATTTCCTTTTTGAGCCAATTTCAATCAAATCACTTTCCAATCTTCATTATTTCGAAATAATCATATTAATTGGCTTGCTTGGACCTCAAGGATGAGAGAAAATCAATCTTGCACTTAATTTTTGATTTTATATCTTCTATTTTAATTAAATTGGTTTTAAATGAATAAAAATCCAAAAAAATAAAAAATAAAAGATAAAAACGTGGCATTGGGCTTGGAGGTTCCAATTCAGATAAGGAACAAGTTTGAATCAAGAAAAGTTAGGCCCATTTGGAAACTTTTTGATTTTCTAAAGTATTTCTCTTTATGCACCTCCTAAAAAATGCTCAACTTGAACAATGTGTATCTTGCTCATTTTTTAACATTTTTGGGTGTTCTTGGACTTTTTAGAAAGCTCAAGATGTCTTTTAAATATCCCTTTTTTTCATCTTCATTGAATTTTCCATGATCATGAACACTTCTTTGCAAAATGATGACTTTTTGTTGACTTTTAAAAAGACCTGTAATGTTTTGATCCATAACTTCCAAATGAAGCATTTTCTGCCTAAGCTTGTGAGACATGAAGTTGTATAGAATTGAATTCTCTTGAAAATGAGCTTTGGTGGAAAAATTTCTGATAAAGTATGTGAAAGTTATGCTTGGTCAAAGTTTTGTTGACTTTTGTCTGAAAAAACCCTAATTTAGAAACTTTGACTTTGATCAAACTTTACTTTTCTTGAGGAATCATGATCAACCCTTGATCAAATGATGAATATTAGTTCAAAATATTGGTGTTGACCAAAAATTATAAATTTTGACTGTATGGTGACTACAGTTGACTTTTTGTCCAATACAGCTAATTTTCAATCATCTGAGCATTTGACTTAGCAAACTTGACTTGTAAAGCTTGAAACTTGACATGGTGATTCTTTGGAATACATTATGAGGCATGATGACCACTTGAAGCTTTGGATTGATTGCTTAGGAGAGGTTTTGTCTGGTTAACCCTTGTGAAATCCTTGAGTATGGATATGTGAAATGTCTTGAGAAGTGGGAGGGCAAATTTTGGGGTATAACAGTTGCCCCTGTTCAATCTTCTTGTATTGGAAGTGTTAGATTGGCACGCTTGCCTTTTGCGACCTGAAAGTAGAAGATCATTGAACACTCGAGTACACCTGAAAATTTGCACTCGCTGTTGTGTGAAATAGAATCGTAGACGTAAACACCATCAAGATATTGCTCAATCGTAATCCTGTGCCTACCTTACTTGGGGACATTCTGCGTTCTCTCCACACTCGTACTACCAAAAGACAAGGAACTCTCATGTGTTGCATATCGTTACTTTCCAGGTAGTTTATTTCGCACCTTCCTTAATCAATAATGAAGAACGAGCAAAGATTGAAGTGGTCTCAAAGGCTGATGTCACTCTCTCGTTCAAATATTCGTTGGTGTCTTTTTTATCAAAAGGACTTCACCTTCATTGAGCGTTGTGGGGAATTTCCTAATGTAACACTCCTTGGCATAAGGGGAAGTATCACTTACAACCCTTCTCTAGCTCTACGTCAGTTTGGTTATGCTCGAAGAGATGGTCCTCATGATATGCTTCTCCAAGACATTGTGTTTGACTACGAAAACGATCTCTAGAACTACCGTCAAAGATTTGTGCACGCTTAGGGCATGGTGAAGAAGACTTATACAAAGACTTTGGGGCATAAAAATTCCATTCCTTGGGAACCTTACTGTAACACGGTAGGAGAACTGACTTGTTTTTGTTTTGCGTTTGATCGCAAATATTGCGGATAGCAAGAGTCGCCACCGACTTTTCTTTTATCCAATTAAGGGAAGGTCAAAAGAACAGGAAAAAACCTTCGTTTAGATTCTAAGTAAGGGAGTTAATTATGAAAAGGGAAGGTATTAGCACCCTTTTCATCCGTAGTTATCTACGGGCTCTTAATTACTTTAGATCACTTGATGACTTGCTTTTTGAGTGTGTTTTGGAAAGATTTTGAAAAAAAAGTCATTTCGCTTTGACTTCGTAATGATTCATGCTGGAATGTATACGAAGTGTTTGAAAATGTTTCATTTTGGAAAAGTACTTTGTAATGATTCACGTTGGAATGTATACAAAGCGTTTTGAAGATGATTTTTAGAAAGTGTGAGGTGTGAAAAGTGTTTTGATAGAGCAAGAAATTAAGAGTCTATTACCTACTCAAAACGGTCGTTTCCGTGTTATTTTACTTTCCTTTAGAATAGCGCTATCCATACCATTAGTTGGTAGGTAACCCTATTCGTTGGATGTGAAGGAACGTTCGAAGGCACATTCGGATGGTCATAGAAGGCAACTTGTAGGAGTATCCTAGCACATTCGTAGGGACGATCATCACTTTTCATAGGCAACAATCGAGGGACTAGATCATGTATTCGTAGGCAACATCGAGGGTCATCGAGGGACTATGATCTTTGATTCGAAGGGACTATGATGATATTTTGTGGGCAACCGTGCTAAGATACCCCTACGTTCGATGGACTTGACCATTTATTCGAAAGGCAACGAGAGAGAATACCCTTGGGGGTGCATGTGTGAAGAAAGTGTGTTGAGTTCAGATAATTTTATCTTGTGATTATAGTTAGCTATGTTGATTTTATCTTGCCACACACGCCTAATTTACTAGCAGTTTATATGGGTGCAAAAAGTAAATTGCGGAAATATAAAGTGCGGAAAGTAAATCCTACGCTATTACATGGCTTTGGGGCAGTTACATAATTGAGGAGTGCGGAAAGTAAATCCTAATTAAACTATTACATCCCATGAGCAGTTACATAATATTGGAAAAGAGGAATGCGAGAAAGTAATCCTAACTATTACAACCTGGAAGCAGTTACATAATATTGGAAAAGAGGAATGCGAGAAAGTAATCCTAACTATTACAACCTGGAAGCAGTTACAGTAATCGGAAAAAGAATCGAATTGCGAATAATAGAGAATAATGTTAGTGAAAAAGATTTTTGAGTTAGGAAAAAAAGTTTTTAGGGTTAGTAAACCTAATTAGATGAGAAAATAATTTTTGGGAATTTTCTGGATTGATTTTAGTTAGGAAAAACAATTAAAAGTCAATTTTTCGATTAATGAACAATTAATTAAAATATGCATTTAAAAATATAATTTTTTATGTTAAAAATTAAATAAGTATTTTTCTGACCTAAATACAAAAATAAATAATTTTTTTGGGATTTTTTAATGCATTAGAAAAATATTTGAAAAGAAATTAAATTGGAAAAGAAAAGAAATATGAAAATAAGGTTAGTGAAAACAAGTGTTAGAAAAATGTTTGGCCTCTGTAAGGTTTGAACCTGTGACCTTGGGGTCATAGTTTCCAAAACTTACCACTGGACCACAGCGCGCGTGGTGTCAATATGCTGGCTCTGGAAATACATATGTGGTACCTGCGTAAAATCAGATTTTGGAAAAAAATAGCAAAAGGTGGGGTTCGAACCCGCGACCTAGAGGTAGAAGAGACATAGCGCGCGCATGTGTTACCACTGGGGTGGTGATACATCCGTTCATTTTAGTGAAAGCATAAATATATGTATGACAACAATTTCCAAAAACCCAATTATAAGATCAAAACGCACGCGTGGGACCCAAGATTTCAAACAGACCAATCAGATGGAGACACGTATGCGTTGGTCGGTCAATAGAGTCAGAGCGTCGGAGAGACGCCGGAGCTCTAGCTCTGGTTGTCTTCTCCGGTGAGCTTGATTTCTGAAACCTGCAAAACAAAACAAATAAATAAACAAGAAGGACCCTACCCCCTAATTCGACCCTTGCGAATTTAGTGGTGCTATTGGTTTGCCCTGACAGTTCCTGGAAATTGAAACACGAAGCTTCATAAAGTTTATGCCCTAACAATGGCATCCCTCGATTTGAGCCTTAAAGCTCCCAAGTGATACGTCTAACCTGTTCTAATGGATGTCCTGAACACGAATACACACATCAAACATGTTAAAAATGCTTAGAAAATCATAATCGATTTCAAGAAAACCTTACCAACCAGTGTGACTTAGACAACGCGTTCTGGAAGGCTTAGGCTTTGTGTAAGGACTGGTATGGACTACTGGGATGCTCAAGAATATGATGGAAGGCTTGGATTACCTTGAGAACGGCTGGAAAATCGTGTGTGAATTTGACCTAAACTTTGGATTTTTGAGAATTTTCTCTAGGGTTTTTTGGAGGCAGCCCTCGTGTTCTTTTGCTTGTGAATGTATCATGTATATATAGAGCATGAGATTTGATCAGAAATAATGAGAAAATATCTTCCCTTGAATGCAAAAATATTCCCTTGTAAATTTTTACCAAATCTTTCCAAAAATGCATTTTTCCTTCCTTGTAGCATCTTGTACGAATTTTACAGCTTGCATGGGCTATCTTGGACCTCAAGACAAGTAGAAACCAAGCTCAACTTGTCTTAGACCTTGCTTTTGTATTTTATTTAATTTAAAATTGAATTTAATGCTTTAAATCCAAAATAATTTAAATAAATTGGAAAGGAGGCGTGGCAAGGGGTATAGAGACCATGGATAATGTTAAGATCTAGTTTGGATCATAAATCATAAGCCCATTTGAAAAATACTTGCATTTGTCAAGTATTTTTCTTTATGCACCTCCTCAAAAATGCTCAACTTGCACAATGTGTATCTTGCGCAATTTTTAACATTTTTAGGTGTTCTTGGACTTTTAAGAAAGCTCAAGATGTCTTCTAAACATCCCTTTTGGTTTCATCTTCATTGAAGTTTCCATGCTCATGAACACTTCTTTGTAAAAAGTTGACTTTTAAAAGGACCTGTAATGTTTTGATCCATAACTTCCAAATGAAGCATTTTCTGCCCAAGCTTGTGAGACATGAAGTTGTAGAGAATTGAGTTCTCTTCAAAATGAGCTGTGGTGGAAATTTTTTTGATAAAGTATGTGAAAGTTATGCCTGGTCAAAGTTCTGTTGACTTTTGTCTAAGAAAGCCTAATTTAGAAACTTTGACTTTTGATCAAATCTTGACTTTTCTTGAGGAATCATGATCAATCCTTGATCAAATGATGAATATTACGTCAAAATATTGGTGTTGACCAAAAATTATGAAGTTTGACTGTATGTTGACCACAGTTGACTTTTTGTCCAATACAGCTGGTTTTCAACCATCTGAGCAACTGACTGAGCAATCTGAACTTGTAAGGCTTGAAATTTGACATGGGGATTCTTTGAAGCATATGATGATGCATGATGACCACTTGAAGCATTGGAAGTCTACCTTGACTTGAGAATGGCAAAACCCTAGGTTGGGTTGAGTGCTTAGGAGAGGGTTTGTCTGGTCAACCCTTATGAAATCCTTGAGTATGGATTTGTGAAATGTCTTGAGAAGTGGGAGGGCAAATTTTGGGGTATAACAGTTGCCCCTGTTCAATCTTCTTGTACTGGAAGGGTTAGATTGGCATGTTTGCCTTTCGTGACCTGAAAGTAGAAGATGATTGAACACTCATCTGAAAATTTGCACTCGCTGTTGTATGAAGTAGGACCGTTAGTTGATGATGCGCTGGAATGGGCTTATAGAAGCCATTTGGAGAAGCTGTTGCTGCAGAGTGAGTCGTACGCTAGACTCTGTAGTCGTCTTTTGAATATGATAAACATCGGAGATGGGCTTAAGATGCCATCGGGAGAAACTAAGTCGTACGCTAGACTCTGTAGGTGTCTTTTGAGTAGAAGAGGCGACGGAGATGGGCTTAAAGATGCCATTTGGGGCGGCTGATGTTGAGTCGTACGTTAGACTTCACGCTCGTCTTTGAATGAGGTTATTGGTATGTATTGATTTTTAACCAAATATGCAGCATTCTAAATGTGGAGGGATGTCGACAAGTAGTCGGAGATGGGCTTAAAGATGACATCCAGGGTAGTTGATAATAAGAGAGAGTCAGAATAAACCTTCGTCTTGGCTATTCTCGAGGTGGATATTTGGAAGGATGTGGATAGCTTTCCCGTCTTGCTTCGGGTGTTAATCCAATATCTGTTGCCATAAGACAATTTGTATGGTCTTTCAGATAGGTTTCCCGTCTTGTTTCAGGCATTAATCTTTGACCAGTAGCCTGGAAGTGATTTTCATGGTCGTTCAGATAGTTCTCCCATCTTGTTTTGGGTATTAATCTTTAACCTGTTGCTTGGAAAATAGCTTTCATGGTCGTTCAAATAGTTCTCCCGTCTTGTTTCGGGTATTAATCTTTGACCTTCTGTTTGGAAAATAGCTTTTACCTGTTCGGGGAGATAAACTTTTGACAACATATGGTTAGTCTTATGTAGATTATGATGCATGCGAATGTATGGAAATATTACTATGATGCAGATAGATGTATGAATGTAGATGTATTTCAAAACATATTCATCTTGAAGAAGATGGGAATGTCCTGCTGGAGATTTCTGATGCTCGCTTGGGGATATGGTTGTTGCAAACCCTAACTCTGAGGGGAAAAGAGATGTTTCTGATTCCTCCGATGCACTATCTGACCAAGTTTCGAGTCTGGATATTTATGCTGTTGGAAGGATAACAACGACCAAGAGATGCTCGGCTGGGGATCTTGTGCATAGATCTTGCTGGGGATACCCGGTTACTGCTCGGAGACTGATGTAACATGGCAAAGCTGATAGGGGCGTTAGAGCTGATGAGGCTCGAAGGACCACTTGAGGTGATGAATCTGAATTTTGTTGAAACCTCTGATTAGGGAATAAGAGAGATGTAAGCTCCTCCGATGCACTATCTGACCAAGTTTCGAGTCTGGATATTGTTGCTGTCGAGGAATGATAATCGTCGGGAGATACTCCGCTGGGGATGAATATCTTTGTGTATAAGCCATATTGGGGGACGATGTGATATAGAATAAACGATTGCTTCTTGGAGACTGATGTGATCGGTTGATGATTAGTTACTGCTCGGGGACCAATGTAACGTGATGACTTGAGAAGGTATATAAGTTTGATAGGATCACTGCTCAGGGACTAATGTGATGAAGCTGAAGTGATGGAACACTGTTAGGATCACTGCTCGGGGACCAACGTGATAGAGTTGAAGTGTTGGAATACTTGTCGGGAGGAGATTAGTACTTCGGCGGAGAAGGTTTGTCTTTGTAGGGAGAGCGATGGCTTTGTGGGGATTGTACTCTTGTGAAAGTAACCCTGTGAAAGTGACTTTGCGGGGGATGTATTGGTGACTTTAGTCATCATCTCAATTCGTAGAGCCGATAGTAATTACTTTTCGTTCGTTCGCTTATGTTTGTGAACGGGTGTTTACTGTCAAATGCATATAATCATTCAAAGCAATCATTGGACTTTATGCAAAAAAAAAAAATATTAACACTGTAAAAAAGAAAAGAATTTGCATTAATTTTGAAAAGTGGTGTATGGCCAAGCAGTTTGTATACAAGAGACGAATAAGAGTAAAAGCTATGCGGAAATAATCTCGTTGAGTTTCAACTATGCAATTGCTTATATATTTTGACTATCTCATCTCATTGCTGTCAGTAGAAAGCGAGTGAATTGATTTCCGCCATTTGAACCTTGAATGTTGATAGTAGTGTAATCTGTAGGTAGGTGATCTGGACGAGACATAGTCGTACGCTTAAATCCCTAACTTTTGCCTAGACCGCCCTTTCGGGTTTTCAGTCTACTGGGATACTCTTTTTTGCCCAAGCCGCCTTTGTAGGTTTTCGACTTGCCGGGTGCACATATTTTTGGTATATATCCTTAACTTTTGCCTGAACCTTTTTGGTTCGCCAGGATGCCCTTATTTTTGCCTAGGCCGGTCGACCTAGCGGGTCTCGTTCATGCGTAGTATTTTTTGACTATGTCTGCGTTCACAGGGTGTGGAAAGTCTTCTCCATCCATGGTGCTATGTATCATAGCTCCGCCGGAAAAAACTATTTTGACTACAAACGGTCCCTCATAGGTTGGAGTCCATTTGCCCTTGGGATCACCTTGTGGAAGGATGATGCGCTTGACTACTAGATCATCGACTTGGTAGACTCGGTGCTTGACTTCCTTGTTGAATGCTCTGATCATTCACTTTTGGTAGATCTGTCCATGGAAGATGAATGCGAGTCGTTTTTCGTCGATTAAGTTGATATGGTCAAGGCGAGTCTGGATCCATTCGTCTTCGCCTAGCTCTGCATCCTGGAGGACTCTGGTTGAGGGTATTTGAACCTCGATTGGTAGGAATGCTTCCATACCATATACGAGAGAGAAAGGGGTTGCCCCTGTAGATGTTCGTACTATAGTGCGATAACCATGGAGAGCAAATGGCAACATCTTATGCCAATCCTTTTAAGTCAATGTCATCTTTTGTATGATCTTTTTGAGATTCTTGTTGGCAGCTTCCACTGCGCCGTTCATTTTTGGCCGATATGGAGAAGAGTTGTGATGTTTAATCTTGAATTGAGTGCAGAGTTTGGTGATCATTTTGTTGTTGAGATTGGTACCGTTATCTATGATAATCCTTTCGGAGACGCCGTATCGACAGATAATATTATGCTTGATAAATCGAGCCACAACATTCTTGGTAACAGATGTGAACGAGGCTGCTTCCACCCATTTAGTAAAATAGTCAATGGCAACAAGTATGAAACGATGTCCATTGGAAGCGGTAGGTTTGATTTTTCCGATCATGTCGATGCCCCACATTACGAAAGGCCAAGGAGCGGTCAGAACATTCAACGGTACTGGAGGTACGTGCACTTTGTCTGCATATATCTGGCATTTGTGACAAGACCGATCATAGCAATGACAATCAGCTTCCATGGTGGACCAATAATAACCTATTCTCAGAATGTTCTTAGCCATTGTATGTCCACTGGAGTGGGTACCAAATGCGCCTTCATGTAATTCTTCCATGACCCGTTCTGCTGTTTTCTGGTCTACGCAACGGAGTAAGCACAAATCGTGATTGTGCTTGTATAGGATGTCGTTACTGAGAAAGAATTTGGATGCGAATCTTCTTAAGAATTTCTTATCATTGACAGATGCCCCTGCGGGGTATTCCTGAGTTTGGAGATATCTCTTCACTTCGTAAAACCAAGGTTTCTCTTTTGTATCAAGTTCACAACAGTATGCTGGTTCGTCAAACTTTTCGATGATGATTTGGGGAGCTTCGTTGTCCCATCTGACTTTGGACATAGATGACATAGTAGCTAATGCGTCTGCCAACTGATTCTCTTCTCGTGGAATGTGGTCGAAAGTAATTTCTTCGAAGTAAGGGATCAGGCTTAAAACATGCTCTCAATACGAGATGAGATTCGGATGTTTCGTATCCCAATCTCCTTTAATCTGACTGATCACTAAAGCTGAGTCCCCATACACTTGCAAGAATTTGATTCTACTTCATATTCGGCCATGTTGTTAGTGCAGTTGAAACATAATCTGGCGGTGAAAGGTGTGTGTCTTCCTGTAGGAGATGTAATGATGGCGCCAATGCCATTGCCAAGTGCGTTTGAGGCTCCATCAAAGACCATGGTCCATCGGGATCCCAGTTCAGGTCTTTCGTCTGGTCCTGGTTCTTTGAAATTAGTGACTAGCAAAACATCTTCGTCGGGAAACTCGAACTGCATAGACTGATAGTCATCTACGGCTTGATGAGCCAAATGATCGACTACTACACTTCCTTTGATCGCTTTCTGAGTAGTATACTGGATGTCATATTCGGCCAGGATCATTTTCCATCTTGTTATTCTTCCGGATAGAGCAGGTTTCTCGAATATGTATTTTATCGGATCCATCTTGGAGATCAACAAGGTAGTGTGAGTCAACGTAGACTGTCTTAGTCGGCGAGCAGCCCAAGCCAAATCGCTGCAAGTTTTCTCAAGCTGTGAGTATCTTGTTTCACAGTCGGTAAACCTTTTGCTAAGGTAGTATATTGCATACTCTTTTCGACCAGACTCGTCATGTTGCCCCAACACACACCCCATTGGATTCTCTAATACTGTCAAGTACATGATAAGAGGTCTTTCTTTGGCAGGCGGCATCAGGATAGGAGGATTTTGTAGGTACTCCTTGATTTTGTCAAAAGCTGTTTGGCAATCGTCGTTCCATTCCACTACTTGATCTTTCTTCAGTAACTTGAAGATAGGCTCAGAAGTAGCAGTTAGATGCGCAATGAATCTGGTAATGTAGTTCAATCGTCCCAAGAAACCTCTGACTTCTTTCTCGGTGCGTGGCGCTGGCATTTCTTGGATAGCCTTAACCTTGGCGGGGTCAACTTCAATACCCTTATTACTGACAATAAACCCCAGGAGTTTACCGGATCTGACTCCAAAGGTGCACTTGTTGGGATTAAGTCTTAGTCTGTACTTCTTCAGTCTATCAAACAGTTTTCACAAATGATCGAGATGTTCTTCTTCAGTTTGTGATCGAGCTATCATGTCTTCGACGTAGACCTCTATCTCGTGATGAATCATGTCATGGAACAAAGCCACAATGGCACGTTGATATATGGCGCCAACGTTCTTCAGACCGAATGGCATGACCTTGTAGCAGAATGTGCCCCACTGTGTAACGAAAGTAGTCTTTTCCATGTCTTCAGGAGCCATTTTGATCTGATTGTAACCGGAGAAACCATCCATGAAGGAGAAGACCTTATGTTGAGCGGTGTTGTCAACTAGAACATCAATATGAGGATGTGGAAAATCGTCTTTCGGACTCGCTCTGTTCAGATCTCTGTAATCCACACACATCCGTACTTTGCCATCTTTCTTAGGTACGGGTACTACATTTGCAACCCACTGTGGATAAGAGGTAACGGCTAGGAAACCGACATTAAACTACTTCATGACTTCGGCTTTGATCTTCTCAGACATCTCAGGACGCATACGATGAACCTTCTACTTCACAGGAAGAAAACCTTCTTTCGTCGGTAGTCGGTGTACCACAATGTCAATATCCAGACCTGGCATGTCCTCGTATGACCAAGCAAAAACCTCAATATAGTCTCGTAGTATCTGGACCAATCTCTCTTTGACACTGTTCTCAAGACCTGCTCATATCTTGATTTCTTTTCTGTCTTCGTCAGTACCTAGATTCACAACCTCGACTGGCTCTTTGTTTGGCTGTATAACTTGTTCTTCCTGTTGTAGTAGTCTAACAAGTTTTCCTGGAACTTCACAATCTTCCCCACCTTCGTCTCCGGCTTGGTATATCGGATTATCGAAGTCATATTTAGCAATAGCAAAGCTGTTATCAACGAAATTCGGAGTGAATCTGCAGTGTATCACGTGGGTGTATGTAAGAACACATAGCTTTTTGAAAGGGTAATAAAGTAAAAGAAAAGAAAGGAAACAGTATTTAAATGCAAAAGTCCAATGATTTTATTAAATGAAAATATGCAAATGACAAATAACAACCCTCACAAACGAGTCGCGATGCCCCAGGCAAGGCACTAGGCTTTTAAGTTTATTGTTCAAAGTGTAGAAAATGAAAAGCATGAAAAAAAAAAGAAATAACTCCTGTCTAAAGGAGATTGGTATGACGTCTTCGGTCTTCCAATTGCTGAGTCCATCGTTTGGAGTTGGGATGATCCAGTTGCTGATGTCGAAATCGTTGTCGTCATCTTCTATATCATAGACTCCATTTTTGCTAATGTGGAAGTTTGCAAAAAGATTTAAAAGGAAGATCAGGGAGCTGACCCCAAACAGTATCATCTTCTGACCTTTCGCGGTGAGCCTAAACCAGTCTTGTCAGATTTAAAAGGAAGATCAGGGAGCTGACCCCAAATAGTATGACCTTCTTCAACTATAGCTTGAGCGTCCTTCAGTGAGGCCATTCTCGGTGGAACTTTAGCAACTTCAGGAGTGACACGAGAGTCAACAGGCATGACTCGTGGAACTGCTTCGAAGGCTTGACAGGGAGTTTCAAAGAATTCACCTTCCATTTCGAGATATCGGAATGACTGCAGATGACTTACCATGTATTCTTCCTCACCGCATAAAGTGACAATTTTCCCCTTGGATGGGTACTTCAGCTTCTGATGCAAGGTAGAGGTAACAGCGCCTGCCCCATGTATCCAAGGGCGTCCAAGTAGGCAAGAGTAAGCTGGACGGATGTCCATGACGAAGAAGGTAGAATCAAAAGTCTGGGAACCGACTTTAACATGCAGAAAGAGCTCTCCAAGTACTGTTTATTTAGAACCATCAAACGCTGTCATGATTATGTCATGGACCACTCCTTCAACATCAAGTATGTCAAAAGCACTTTTTGGTAGGATATTTAGAGCAGAACCGGTATCTACCAACACGTGAGACAATGTAGTGCCCTTGCATTCAATGGAGATGTGCAAGGCTTTGTTGTGTTTCCTTCCGGCAGGAGTTAAGTAAGCATCAGAGAAACGTAAGCCATTGTTAACGGTCAGGCTAGAAATGCATCATTCGAATTGATCAGCAGTAGTGTCTTGAGGTATGTGAGCATTCTTCAGGAATTTCACTAAGGCTTTAGCATGAGCCTCAGAGCACAATAGCAGAGCTAACATGGATATCTTGGACGTAGTTTATCCCAACTGTTCCACAACATTGTAGTCTCTCTTCTTGATGATCTTCAGAATCTCCTACATTTCTTGCTTGGAGGTGTCTTTAGCAACTTTCTTTGGTACTTTTGTATGAGCAGGATGAGTTACTGGTTCTTTCCCTCTAGCTTCGGGAACTGGTTCGATAGCCGGAATGCGAGCTGGAGGCGCAATGTCTTTTGGAGGAGAAATCTTTGGAGAAAATACTCTTCCGGTTCTGGTTACCTTGCTTGATCTGGTGATGTTGTCGATGTCAGGATCGGTAGCTTCAACTGCAATGTCTTCAATGGTTTACGGGACTTATCTGACACCATGATAGTAAACTTCGGCTCCATAATTCCACGGTATAGCTTTGTTAGAGGAATATGGAATTGGTCTGGGAGAAGTAATGATGAGAGGTTCCACTCTAGGCTCAGGATCGACAGAGGAGATCCTTATTTTGTTTACATCAACATAGTCTTCTGGGAAATCGTCTCCCCATCCGGTTGCCTTGACATCTTCAATAGGAATTTTGTAACTTTCAGGAGCGGTGTATTTCACCATGAAATCAAACTTTCCACTTGGCTGCCCCAAGGTATCCCAGACTTCCGGTATGGCTTCGCTCATGTCTTCGATCTTCAAATTCTTAGAAATGTCTTCACACAGATTCTCCACAGAGGGAGGTTTTAGAAATATCACTTCTCGGTTGTCCATTATGTGCTGAATACGCCTTCTTAACCAAGCACATCCGTCAGATTCAGATGCACACCAACAAAAATCATCCGGGCATCCTGGAAATACACCGGCTTGCAGCAGATCTTTCTTAACAGTCATCAGAGGAATAGTCAGGTTGTTCACATCATACACGTAAGAGTCTACGTCAATAGCGTTCGAACTTTTACCGTGGTTAGGCATTGGTGCGTTGATCACATGCAGAGTTTCGACGGGAGGGTCAAATTCAATTTCCCTGGCTTCAATCATGTCTTGAATCTTGTTCTTCAAAGCCCAACAATTGACGGTGTCGTGCCCTGGGCTGTTGGAGTGGTATGCACACTTTGCATTAGGATTGTATTTTAGAGAGGAAGTGTTGATGTGTTGAGGAGGATCCCTCAAAGTAATCAGCTCAGCTTTCAACATGTGCTGCAATGCTTGCGATAATGGCATGTTGATCTTCGTAAACTGTCTTCGTGGCGCGTTTTGGCTACGCGCGTTGTCTCGTTGAGGTTGCGCTGGTGTAGGATTGGAGACTGCAACTTCCCCTATAGATTGAGTACGATTAGTTTTGTCACAGCTTTTCTGACCATACACAACATTGGCTTCTTTCTTACCAAAAGATCTCTTCGCAGCATTTGTAGATGACTCTACCTGTATTTTCCCACTCTTGATTCCAACTTCAATACGTTCTCCTGTCAGTATCAGCTCGGTGAATCCGATTGAAGAGTTTCCAATCAGATGATTGAAGAATGGGCTTGTCAGCGTTCCCATAAACATATCAATAAACTCCCTATTGGACAAGGGTGGTTGAACTCTGCCTTCTAGATCTCTCCATTTCTGAGCATATTCTTTGAATTTCTCGTCACGACCCATAGACATGCTCTATAGTTGCATGCGGGTGGGTGCTAATTCAGCATTGTACTGGTACTGCTTGTAGAAAGCATTTGCTAAGTCATTCTAGGTATGAATTTGGGTATTCTCTAACTGATAATACAACTCCAACTGAGTTCCAGATAAACTCTCTTGGAAGAAATGGATCCATAGCTTCCTGTCTTCAGTATGAGGATGGATCTTCTGAACATAGGACTTCAAGTGTAATTTTGGACACGAGATGCCATCATACTTGGCAAAAGTAGGAACTTTGAATTTGCGAGGAATCACCACTCCAGGAACAAGACTCAGATCATCAAAATTCAGCCCGGACATATTCAGATTTTCCATAACATTCAAACGGTCTTCAAGTTGCTTGTATCTGTCATCATCAAGAGGATATTGCTCACTTAGGTAGTCTTCTTCTCTGTTTTTATACCCCTGACGGCTTCCTTCGCTGTTCCTGATGCTTCCCTCAGTTTCACCACTGTTGTTTGAGATTTCTAAGCGGCTAATCACCTTAGGTGCACCCTTGTGATTTCTCCCCATGTTGAGAATACCGATGGTCTTCTTTTTTCTGGTGATGAGCTTTTTCAGGTCCTTCTGGCCTTGGACCAAGTTGGTGAACATCTCCTGGAATTGTGCGTTCTGAGCTTGGAGATCTTTGACAGTCTGTTCAAGAGCCATTTCTTCTGAAATAAACAACGAGAGGATAAGAAAACCGGTCTTCAATGTACCTGTTATGAAATGTCATGCCATGATATGCGATGTTTATGCAATGCAATGTTTTCAAGGACCTTAGAAATTTAAATTTGTTAAACAAGCACGAACAAACTTTTATTAGTTTCTCTCTTTTTTCTTTTTCTTTTTAAGTACAAAAGATAATTTTGGAAAAATAAAAGAACAAATTCCTAAAGCTCTAAGTTTCCCATGGGTGCTTCCTCTTGGTGTTGAAGTAGGTGTTGATGTTTCGCTCCTCGTGAAGTAGCTCTGTCAACTCTAGTACCTTCTTCTCACTTGCATAGCATTGAGCTTTGAATGTATCCCTTTCTTCTTTAAGTTGAATCCAGGATCTCTTCAAGTCTTCGAAATCAGTAGGCGTGTCTAGATGGAGAACGGTATAGGGTTTGTCACCTATAGCAACAGGTTCCATGATCACGGGTAGAACAGGCGGAAATGGCATCATGAGGTTTTGAGCTCGAGCTCGCACCCATCGGAGGTAAGGTTCCCAAGTAATAGAATTCTTGTGTCCCAAAGTCTTGGTATCAGTCTTCTTTACCATGTCCCAAGGATGTACAAATCTACGATGGTAGTTCTGGAGATCGTTGTTGTAGTCAAATATAATGTCTTGGAGAAGCATATCTTGTGGACCCTCTCTTCGAGCATAACCAAACTGACGTAGAGCTATAGAAGGGTTGTAAGTGATACCTCCCCTTATGCCAAGGAGTGGTACATTAGGGAATTCCCCACATCTCTCAATGAATGTGAAGTCCTTTTGAGAGAAGAGACACCAACGAATATCTGAATGAGAGAGTGACATCAGTCTTTGAGAACACTTCAATCTCTGCTCGTTCTTGACTACTGATTGAGGAAGGTGTGAAATAAACCACCTGGAAAGTAACGGTATGCAACTCATGAGAGTTCCTTGTCGTTTGATGGTACGAGTGTGGAGAGAATGTAGGATGTCTCCAAGTAAGGTAGGCACATGATTACGAGTAAGGAATATCTTGGTGGCGTTCACGTCTATGAACTGATATGGATTAGGAAATAGTACCAAGCCATAGATTAGGAAGGCCAAAAAGTCTTTGAATGCATGGAAACTCATAGCTTTGAGGAATTCTCGGGCTTTCTTTATCAGGAACTTAGCAAGTAAACCCTTAACTCCACTTCTTGTTTCCCAATTAACTTCAATGTCTGAGTGTTTTAGATGTAATGCTGATGCGATGTCTTCATACTTCGGAGCTTTATCTAAACCGGTGAATGGTATCTGATCAAGGATAGGTATCCCAAGTAGCTTAGAGAACTCTTCTAAGGTAGGAACCAACTGATAATCTGGGAATGTAAAGCAATGATGTTTCGGATCGAAGAACTGGAATAAGACGTGCATCATATCTTCTTCAAAGCCGAATGTAACCAAGTCAAGCAGATAACCATGTTTTTTGATGAACTGAGTATGATCGGGAATTTCTGAAACCAATTCTTTGAGTTGAGAAGGTACACCCATGAAGTTGATTCAGATAGTCTTTCTGGAAGACATAGTCCTACAAAACAAAGCAAAGGTAAATCCCTAGGTCCTTGAAATAATTAGAAACGATATGATGATGCAATGTTATGATGTCATGATGTCATATTTAGGCAAATAGCAAGCACAAGCAAATCACACAATAGCCCTAGGTTTAAGGCTTGTATGAGGTATAGGTGACTACCCTACCAAAGTTTGAGTGGGTTCATCCGGTTCTATAATAGTAACCGGGTTCTAGGAATCTCATATCATTGATCTTTCTCCTAGGCTTTATTTCAATACGACTACCAAGTGGTCCACCAAAACATCCCGAAAGTCAGATCTTAATGAGCGTAGCATCGAGTATCAACCAACCTCAGATGGCCAAGATGGGTCAATTAGGGTTCTAAAAGTTAAGTTAGTGCTAATGACACCACGCAGATGCCAAATACTTTCCTCAACTGGACATGAGGAGCATTGGGACATCCAAAGTGTCGCACTAACATAGCCATCATGTTGACCGTTTCGGTATACGCCTAATGGTCGCGACGATTTATTACTACTTACCTAAGGAAACCTGGATCCGGGTGTAGGATCCCCCACAAGTATAGTACCCAAGCAACCCTTAAAACTAAAGCATACAAATCAAAAAATTTTGAATGATCTAAAAACCCTAAGGTAAACTCTCTTTATTTTCTCCAGCAGAGTCGCCAGTTCTGTAACACGGTGGGAGAACTGACTTGTTTTTATTTTGCGTTTGATCGCAAGTGTTGCAGATAGCAAGAGTCACCACCGACTTTTCTTTTATCCAATTAAGGGAATGTGAAAAGAACATGAAAAGACCTTCGTTTAGATTCTGAGTAAGGGAGTTAATTATGAAAAGGGAAGGTATTAGCACCCTTTTCATCCGTAGTTATCTATGGGCTCTTAATTGCTTTAGATCACTTGATGACTTGCTTTTTGTGTGTGTTTTGGAAAGATTTTGAAAAAAAGTCATTTCGCTTTGACTTCGTAATGATTCACACTGGAATGTATACGAAGTGTTTGGAAATGTTTCGTTTTGGAAAAGAACTTTGTAATGATTCACGCTGGAATGTATACAAAGCGTTTTGAAGATGAATTTTAGAAAGTGTAAGGTGTGAAAAGTGTTTTGATAGAGCAAGCAATTAAGAGTTTATTTCCTGTTTTAAGCTTTAGACAAAAATGAAATCAAAGATGATATCAGAATGTTCAAGACTTAGTCTATCAGTAACTATGATGTTCAAAATATCTTACATTCTCTCCCTTTTTGTCATAAATCAAAAAGAAAAGATTATAACAATAATAGAGCAAAACAGAAGATAATTGAAGGTTGAAAGCTAATTAAAGGTTGAAAATGAAAGTTTACTGGATGAGAACAATTGAAGGTTGAAAAACATAAGATAATTGTATGAAGGGAGCCAAACAGAGTGCAGAAGGAAATGTGTGCAGAAGATGAGAATTTGTTGAATGAGAACAGAAGAAGAGAAAATTTAAATATAAGAATTTTCAAAAGAGAGATAAAGGAGTGCAAATGATTTGAAGACTATGGTTTTGAAAAAAAATTTGAAGGCTTAGTATAATTTTTTTTATTGAAAACATGAAATTAATTTGTTTTAGTGCAAAGAAAAACAATGATGATTAAGAAACATAATGATTTCTAACGAAAGATGGCGTAAAAATATTGTGAAAAATTACCAATCTGACCAGCGTCTCAATGTAGAACTCAAGCGTTTCACTCTATCAGAATTTGAACATGTGTTCATTTTCTTAGAGTGATTTTAACGGTCAAGATTGACAAGTGTTGTTCTGGTGAACTGCATGCTTCTATCTCATCTAGCAGGTCTTCTGATAGATTCTGATTCATTTACCCTTCTCACTTCTGAAGGACAATTGATCAGAAGTTCACAGAAAATAGTATTCTAAAAGTTGAACATATAAAATTAAGTTTTTCATTCTGGGGATAATTCCATACTGAGATGTTTCAGAATGAAATTGAACCTATCTTCAGCAAGGTGTTTTGTAAATATATCAGCCCATTGATGGTCTGTATCAATAAATTTTAAGGAAAGAATCCCCTTCTGAATATAGTCCCTAATGAAATGATGTTTAATTTCTATATGCTTAGCTCTAGAATGTAAAATAGGATTTTTAGATAAGCAAATAGCAAAAGTGTTATCACAGAGGATACGAATGTTACTCTCAAATATCTGAAAGTCCTCAAGCTGACTTTTCATCCAAAGCATCTGAGTATTGTATCCAACTGCAACTATATATTCTGCTTCTACAGTTGATAGTGCAATAGTGGATTGTCTTTTGCTGGACCAGGATATCAGATTTTCTCCCAGATACAGGCAGCTTCCAGAAGTGCTTTTCCTTTCTATTCTGTCTCCAGCAAAGTCAACATCACAGTATCCTACAAGTTTGTATTCTCTGGATTTTCTGTAACATAGACCAAGATTAGTAGTACCTTTCAGATACTTGAGAATTCTCTTAACAGCAGTTAAGTGAGTTTCTCTAGGATCTGATTGGAATCTAGCATATAGACAAACATTGTATAAAATAGCAGGTCTTGAAGCAGTTAAATATAAGAGAGAGCCAATCATACCTCTGTAGATCTTCTGATCTACTTTCTTACTTACCTCTTCCTTATCCAAGATACACGTGGGATGCATAGGGGTTTTAGCAGGTATGCTATCTGACATGTCAAATTTCTTTAGAAGTTCTTTAACATACTTACTATGATGTATGTAAGTTGCTTCTGAGGTATGATTTATTTGAATTCCATAAATAATTTGAGTTCGCCCATGAGACTCATTTCAAACTCTACCTGTATACACTTAGCAAATTCTCTCCGAAGAGGGATTTAGTAGAACCAAAAATCATGTCATCAACATAAATTTGACATATCAGAATATCATTTTTAAATGACTTACAGAATAAGGTTGTGTCCACTTTCCCTCTGGTAAAATCTTTTTCTAATAGAAAATTACTTAGTCTTTCATACGAAGCTCTGGGAGCTTTCTGAAGACCATATAAATATTTTTTGAGCTTATAAACAAATTCTGGATGTTTTGAGTTTTCAAAGCTAGGGGGTTGATGGACATATACTTCTTCATCAATGCAACCATTTAGAAATGCACTTTTTACATCCATCTGATAAAGTGTGATATTGTGATTAACAACATATGAAATTAAAAGTTTGATGGATTCTAACCTGGCGACTGGAGCAAAGGTTTCTGTATAGTCTATCCTTTCTTGTTGACTATAACCTTGAGCTACCTGTCGAGCTTTGTTTCTGACTACTTCTCCTTGTTCACTAAGCTTGTTTCTAAAGACCCACTTGGTTCTAATAATGTTGAAATCTTTTGGTTTGAGCACAATATCCCATACGTCATTTCTGGTGAATTGATTTAATTCTTCTTGCATTGCAATGATCCAATTATTATCTTGAAGAGCTTCATCTACAGAAGCTGGTTCAATCAAGGACACAAGACCCATGAGATATTCTTCAAAATTTCTGAATGTAGATCTGGTTCTGATTGGATCATCTTTCTTTCCCGAAATCATTTCTTCAAGATGAGCTAAGTTGCTTCTGGATGGCTTTTTCTGGATGGGTTCTTCACAGGTTCTGTCTTTGGTGGCTTCTTCAGAACTTCTGTCTAGACTATCTTCTGGTCCTATAAATTGAAATTCTATACCTGCAAGAGAATCTTTTTTCTTTGACTTTTGAGGTTCAAGCTTATCATCAAATCTGATATTAATAGATTCTTCTACAATACGTGTTTCAGTGTTATATACTCTGTAGCCTTTTGAGAGTTCAGAATATCCTAACATTAAACACTTTTGTGCCTTAGAATCAAATTTATTCAGATAATCTTTGGTATTCAAAATAAAACAAGTACATCCAAAAGGATGGAAATAAGAAATGTTGGGCTTTCTGTTCTTCCACAATTCATAAGGAGTCTTTTCCAGAATAGGTCTTATAGATTTTATATTCTGGATATAACACGTCGTGTTCATGGATTCTTCCCAGAAATGTTTAGCAATGTTAGTCTCATTGATCATGGTTCTAGCCATTTCTTGTAATGTTCTGCTTTTCCGTTCTACAACTCCATTTTGTTGTGGAGTTCTAGGACAAGAAACATCATGAGAAATACCATTTTTATTAAAAAGTTTTTCAAAGTATTTGTTTTCAAATTCACCACCATGATAACTTCTGACTTTTACTATTCTAAACTCTTTTTCATTCTGGACTACATTACAGAAGTTAGCAAACACCGAATGTGACTCATCCTTGTGTATTAAGAACTTTACCCATGTCCATCTGCTATAATCATCTACGATCACCAACCCATACTTCTTGACACTAATGAATGCAGTTTTCACTGGTCCAAACATATCAATATGCAGAAGTTCTAATGGCCTAGAGGTAGAAACAACATTTTTGGATTTAAAAGGAGGTTTTGAAAATTTGCCTTTTTGACATGCTTCACACAAAGCATCTGAGCTGAAATTCAAATTAGGAAGTCCTCTAACTAGATTGAGTTTGTTAATTTGATATATTCTTCTCATACTAACATGTCCCAATCGTTTGTGCCAGGCCCATTGCTCATTGTTCACTGACATAAGACATTTAACATTCTAACTTTTAAGTTCAGAAAGTTTGATTTTATAAATGTTGTTTTTCCTTTTACCATTAAAGAGGATTGTTCCATCTTTCTGACTAACAGCTTTACAAGACTTTTGATTAAAGATAATATCATAACTGTTACCACTTAATTAACTTATGTATAACAGATTATGCATTAATCCATCTCCTAACAGAACATTTGTAATAGAGGGTAAAGAACTGTTACCTATAGTTCCAGAGCCAATGATTTTACCCTTTTGGTTACCTCCGAAACCTACGCAACCTCCAGCTTTAAGTTCTAGACTTTGGAACATATGCTTTCTTCACATCATGTGTCCAGAGCATCCAGAGTGCAGGTACCAAGACTAGTGTTTCAACTTTGTTGTCAAAGACATCTGCAACATATACTATTTTGTCCTTAGGTACCCATACCTTTTTGGGTCCTTTTTGGTTAGATTTTCTAAAGTTCTGTTTTAACTTAGGTTTACCATAAGATATTTCATAATATGATTCACTAGTATATTTAATGTCATGTGGGTGACCATAAGTGAAGTGAGATTTCAGAGGTGTGTATTTAATGACCATATCATCTACTTTAGAATATGGTTTCTCATCTTTAGGAGGCACATATCCTAAACCTTTTCTTTTGTTTCTACAAAATTTATAGATCATTGAAGCCATTTTGCTTCTTCCTATGCTTTTAGCAAGAAACTCTTGAAAACCAATATCATATTCTTTCACAATATTATCAGTATTACTCAAAACTTCTGAAACGAATTTTTCTTGAGCTTTTTGTAGATTTTCTTTAAAAATAGAGTTTTTAATTTTTAGTTCTGAAATGATTTCCTTAAGCTCATAATTTTCTGTTTCAAGTTTCTTAGTATCTTCAGAATCATATACAAGATTCCGTTTGATATTCTTGTATTTGATTTAAAGCTTCTGATAGTTTTCAAGTATTTCAAATAAAATTTCTGTTAATTCAGCTTTAGTAAAATTAATAGCAAAATTTGGAAATACCTCTTCAGTATCAAAATCAGATTCAAAGGATTGTGAGATATCATCTACATTGGCCATTAAAGCTATGTTGGCTCTTTCATCTTCTGAGTCTGATGAAGCTTCAAAAGAATCTGATTCATCCCATGTTGCCATAAGACTTTTCTTCTTTTCTTTGTCAAACCTCTTCTTTGGCTTCTCTTTAAAAAGTTTAGGACAATCACTTTTATAGTGACCAGGTTCCTTACATTCGTAGCAAATAACTTCTTTGCTTCTTGACTTTTTGTGTCTAGAGGATGAATCAGAGAAGTTGCTAGATCTTCTGGGATTTTTGAACTTCCTCTGTCTATTCTTCCAGAGTTGTTGAACTCTTCCGGAGAGCAGAGACAACTCATCTTCTTCTGATGATGATCCTCTAGAGTTTTCTTCTTCGGCCTAAAAAAGCTTTAGAATCATATTTTTTGTTAGATTTAAGAGCAATAGTCTTACCTTTCTTCTGGGGCTCATCTTCTTCTAATTTTATCTCGTGACTTCTTAATAAGCTGATGAGCTCTTCCAAAGAGATTTTGTTGAGATCTTTTGCAAGCTTGAGAGCTGTCACCATAGGTCTCCATTTCTTGGGAACACTTCTGATGACTTTCTTTACATGATCAACAATAGAGTATCCTTTATCCAGAACTTTTAAACCAGCTACCAGAATTTGAAACCTTGAGAACATTGCTTCAACAGTTTCATCTTCTTCCATTTTGAATGCTTCGTACTTCTGAATGAGAGCAAGGGCTTTTGTTTCTTTGACCTGTGTGTTGCCTTCATGTGTCATTCTTAAGGAATCAAAGATGTTCTTAGCTGAGTCTCTATTTGTGATCTTCTCATACTCTGTGTATGAGATAGCACTTAGAAGGATGGTTCTGGCTTTGTGGTGATTTTTGAATTCCTTCTTCTACTGATCTGACATTTTCTTCCTTTCAATCTTCTGATCACTTGCGTCATCAGGATGAGTATAGCCATTTTTTACCATTTCCCACAAATCAGTGTCATGAGCCAGAAAGAAACTTTCAATTCTGTCCTTCCAGTAATCAAAGTTTTCTCCATCAAACATTGGGGTTCTGCCCCTGATTTTGTCTCTGTCATCATAGTGATCATTGTTATTCTTAACATGTTCTTCCATAGTTTTTTTCAAGTTGGATCTTTTATTTGACACGGTTAAGTGTTAACACCCAAAACCAGGCGCTCTGATGCCAATTGAAGGTTGAAAAACACAAGAAAGGGGGTTTGAATTGGGGTTTTGAAATTAAAATGATTTTGACACTGTTATTTTTATCCTGGTTCGTTTGAACTCAAACTACTCCAGCCCACCCGTCAAGGTGATTTGCCACTCTCAAGGAGGTCTTAATTCACTAATCAAAACTTGATTACAACTCACTAAGACAATTGTCTTAGTCTTCTCAAGACCAGCCACAACTTGGTTTCTCAAGGAATTTCAACTTTACAATCAATTACAAAACGTGTGTTTTACTATGCTTCTAAAAAGCTATATCACAACTGTGATTTTTACACAATATTATAAGCACTTATGAACTAGAGAATAGGAATGATTTCTTTTCAGATATTTTCTTTTTGTTGTACGTGCGGAAGTTGTTCGTTATTATTCTCTTCAAGGATGGATCTTTATATAGGCGTCAAGAGAACTTATCCGTTGGAGACATATAATATATATATATATATATATATATATGGAATGATGATATTTGGACTTAATTATTCTTTCCATAAAAACGAGATCCTGTTGGAATTCAGCCGTTGCTTCAAAATCTTTATGTAATAAATGGTAGCGCATCAGAACAAAGCAACCAGAGCATAGGTATCAGAGTTTGTAGAGCAGCATGGTGCTTTCAGATGTTTGACTTGAATCCTTTATGTCTTGATCAGAAGATGATGTAGCAGAGCTTTAAAGTTTTTTGATTAGCGGACAAGGTTTTGATCAGAGTTTGGTGAATCCTATGGTGCTTTTAGAAGTTCATCAACACTTCTCTTTAGAACGTGAAATTAAGCTTCAGATCATGAATGATTCTTCTGACATATATGCATTGTATCGGAACTTATGTATCCATTGTATCAGAACTTCTGTATTGATTCACAATATTCTGACATATATACATTGCATCAGAACTTCTGTATAGACCAGAATCTTCCTCTACTATCAGAACCATAACTTGTTCTTCTTTTCCTTTCAAGGTCAGAACTTCATCTACATACTTTATTAAACAAAATTAGGAGACAACAATGTTCCATACAAAATATTTATTTATCAGGGCCAGAACAAAATTGTCATTAACAGTACTTGTTATCATCAAAACTTCTAAGATAGGTGTAAAACCAAACTATGTTCTAACAGCTTATACTCGCAGTTTTTGCCGCTACAGAGGCCTTTATGGTGCAAGCTCTAGTAACCTCATCTCGTCATGCCATGGTAGTTCCATACCGCACAAACCTAAAGAAACTGTCCTAACATTCACAACAACAAACGTTACGAAAACGAGACAATTTTACAACAATACGTGAAAATAATGAAAAACACAATATGCACAAGTATGAAAAGTAAACACACAACATGTACAAGTAACAATATACAAGTTCATATACAAAGTCTATACAACATATACATTAATTACAAAACTCAAAAACTCAAGAACTATCACGATGAAAAATCAATTAAACCAATCCCCAGCAACAACGCCATTTTGTTGCTGTGGTACTAAAAGCGGGAAGCAAAAAGCAAAGTATTTTTTTTACCGGGTGATATATAGGTTATATTGTATCATGTCCACAAAGATTGGTTATTGATTCGCCGTTCGACAACTCTATCGTTAATGAGTTTGGGGTTAAATGGGTTGTAAAGAAAATACAAAATTAAAAGTAAATGAACAAAAACTATAAAAGATATACAACTTGTCTAGAAAGAATGCACACTACCCATCACAGACTTAAATCTATCGTCCAGTTATAATCATCCTACTATACTCGTCCATGTCATCACATACCTTCCTCAACCTAAGTCATTTCTAACCCAAATTGAGAATTCAACCGCATCACCTTGATAGCCATGTCTGGCCTACCTTAACAACACAGAAGTCAACCATATCACTCATAACGAATATGTCTAGCTCAAAACTTCTGACTCAGAGACATTAATCACAATTGTCAGCTCTAAACCTATTTCTAGCATTCAGAAACTAACTGATAATCATCCTAGGTAAGAATCCAAGCAATCTATGCCTAGCAAAGCTCGAATCCCTAACACAGAGTAAAAACCTAAGATCATCACCAACACAGATTCATAAAGCAAACTTTATACAACGCCAAGGGAGACAAATATACATGAGTTCAGAGTAAATATACATACAGAACCCAACAAATAGAGAAATACATAGAGAAGAGAAAGAATAAACCAAAATTCTTCCAGTTTTTCAGAGTCGGTCAATGAGCAATCCACTCTGAAACATCCGTATGCAAGCCCTAGTGTTGGTTTCTAAGCTAATCTATCAAAAGTATCAAAGTGATGGAGTTGGGAGACAAAGACTCACCCCTAAAACCATAAATCACAAAAATGAAATGAAAATAAAGTATAAACAAAATTTTGGCTTCGCACGACGACGACCTTATTAGCTTGACCCAGATTGAGCCATGTCCTCAACTGATCAAAAATATCTACCGTCACCCAGCGACGATCAACTTTGCCCTGCAAAAATTCTTTTCCTCACCCGACAAGCCAGCAGCGAAGCACTCCAGCATGGAAAAACTGACCCTTCCTCTCGCTCCAACGTCTTTCGGCGACGCAGACGCAATGGCCATCGCCCGACAATCCATGATAGACCAGTAACTTTTTTTCTTTTCCTGCATAACTTGGAATGGCTTCTTCTTTTATCCTAATTCCTTTATTGATCAACTTGCATCTTGGAGCTCCATCTGGACTTTATTCTCAATGCTCCACTAATGCGACAAATACCTACAAAATATATACAAAAGTAATCAAACGATACAATATGTACACAAAACGCCATAAAACGTATTTACAACAAAAAGTGGGGTTAGTCAACGATATTAACAAAAAAAAACATATAAGTGCCACAAAACATATATACAAAATAACTACATTTTGGCACTTATCGGCTATGTATGAAAAAATTTATTGATAGGTGTTAGACATACTTGATTTTAGCAATTCAAAGGTTGTAAAAACTATAGAGTAAATGTTAAAGGTTCCTTATGCCATTATTGTTGGTGGGTTAATATATGTTATGGTTTTCACATACCTCTTTTGGCATAAGTTATAAGTCAAGTTTGAAAGTTTATGTCTAAACCAAGTAAGGGAAAATGTGAAACAACCAATTAGATAAGTACTCAAAGGGTACTATATGTCATGGGTTCATGATTAGAAGTGGATATGGTGATCCTTCAATTATAAGATGTGTTGATTTAAACTATGCAGGTGATATGCATGATACAAGGTCTATAACATGACATTCCTTTATTCTTATAGGGGGATTATTTGATTGAAATCACCAATTTATACCATAATGGTTATGTCTACAATTGAATAAAATATCACATCTGTAAATGATCATGCTACCAATGATGCCTTAAGAGGTTACACGATTCTTTTTTATCTAATTATGGGTTAAGCAAGGTAGAGTATAATGTCACTGTTATTGTCTAGGTGATAGTTGTTGGTGACATGGAAGAGTCAATGCTTAATTAGGGAGTCAAGACTAAGGCACTATGGTGAAAGAACTTCCACAATGGCACCTAGGCGGAGTTCAAAGTCTTCTATGAAATACGATCATCTATGGAGAAGGGTCGAAGGCTGGGGGCAAGGCACTCTAGGAGGGTATCAGTCATTTTGGGCTCGTTCACGAATTTGGTTTTTTTAAAGCGCTTTATATTGGGAAAGAAAGGTATTGTAAATTACAAACATGGTTTTCTTGTATATTATTAACGAGTGGTGCATAAGGTAGCAATCATAGTATGAAGTAGAGGGTATAAATTTCTAGGATTATATTTTTGGGGTTTGCCAGATATTTTGGGTTATCAAAGGGATTTGGGGAACACTTAAAACACTTCGGGATTATTTGATTATTATATTATTATTTGGAAAGATTGGGAAACCCTTAGGTAGAAAATAGGGACTTTTGGGAGGATATTTTCTTGTAACTCAAATTGTAATCTCTTGTAAAATAAATGTAAGTATAGTGAATCAAAAAGTTGTTGTCTCCGCTAGACGTAGATCCATTTGATTGAATAAGATAAACAATTTTCTCTATGTGCTCGCCTATTATAATTTTGTTCTTGAAGCCATTTGGTTGGTTGTTATTGTTTTTTCTCCCACACATCAAAGTATTTATTTTTTGAAATTTGAATTATTATCATTTTTTTAAATAAGTGGTGCCCATCATAAGATAAAGGCTTTGAATTTACTACTGAGCACTAAATGTTACATTGAGAAGTTTTTTGGATATAACAACTTCGTGTTGTAGAAGTTTAAGATGCGAGAAATAATAGTTCCTTTTGAATTGGCTCTTTGGATTGGATGCATTTTGCTAAACAACAACATAGAGACGTGTTCAAAGTGTTAAAGATTAATCTAGCTTTTTAAGTTGTATAGAGGTGTAGAAGGGACTCATGCTAGACACGATGTCCCAACATGTTGGTATGACATTTAGGACTTGCAGAATAGTTTAACATTGCTGCATTTTGGAAGCCTTTCAGGTCAAAGATTCGATCATATTTTATTGTTATTGGTTTAGCAATATGATTAGGTTTTGTGTTTGACAACCATAAGAAGATCAATTCAGATTTAAGTAGAGTTTTAAATTTGAATTTTAATTGTAACAAATCATATCTTGTTGGAGAGATTTGTGGAAATAATAGTATCCAACAAATTCTGCATTATTTTTGAATGAAATCATATAAAATATCCAAGAAGCAAATCCCAAAATTATTATGCCATATAAGGAGGTAAAAAGCTACATTGGAAGACAAACAATACATTGAAGATATTTAGAGTGCTAAGGTTTATTTAGAGTCCTTGTTATTGCTTTATGTACATCACACTATGTTTCAGTAACTTGTAATTAATGTGGGTTAGTGTAGTTGAGTTGTAAATTCAACATCATTCTTATTCTTGATTGAAGTTGGTCACTAGTTTTTAGTGATTAAAACACTATAGGGTTTGTGTTTGAGAGAAAAAGAAAGTGAGAGGGTCTCTCATTTTTAGGGAAAGTCTTAAATAGAAAATCATTGGATAGTGCTAAGAAGAGGCATTGAAAACCACATGGTTTTTTTATTGGTTGTAAGACTAAGTGATTTAACTTTCTTGGGTTGGAAGCTAAGCCTCGAGACATAGGTCTTGTTTACAACGAATTGGGTTACCAATTGATTATGTTATTTATTGGTTCCTGCTCCATCATCTTGTACAAGTTAGTCTGTTTTAATTATGGTGATTCTAGTTTTACTTATTGAACCATTTTCCAGGACATCACATTCGACATTTATTCCTTTAGAAACATAATTTCAATTGGTATCATAGCAGGAACTCTAGAATGTTGGGTGAGATATACGGAAGATAAATTCTTCTCAAATTGACGCAATGAAAGATGGAGGATCAGTCAACAAACCACCTATTTTAGATGACACGAACTATGAGTATTGGAAGTAAATGACGTTTGTATTTCTCAAATCATGGTCAACAAAGCATGGAAAGTTGTGGTAAAAGATGGAAACATCCCATGGTTACTTTTGAAGATTATACAACCAGGGGGACTGATGTTGAAGATGATGAAGCTCTTGGAAAATCAAGGCTTTAAATGATATATTCAGGTTGATCAACACATGTTCAAAGGATAAAGAAGCATGGGAGATTATCAAGACTGCACATGAAGTCACGTCCAAAGTTCGTATGTCAAGGTTGTAACTCCTTACCACTAAGTTTGAAAATATGAGGATGAATAAAGATGAATCTGTTTGTGATTTCCATATCAGGTTATGTGATATTTCCAACACTTCATTTGCCTTAGGTGAAAATATGTCTAAATAAAAGCTTTCTAGACAAATTCTCAAATTATTGCCTAAGAGGTTTGATATGAAAGTAAGTGTTATTGAAGAAGCTCAGGACCCGAGTTGCATTAAGTTTGATGAACTCATTGGTCCCTTACAAACTTGTGGGATATCCATCAATGACATGGTTGAAAATAATAACAAAGGTATATCCTTTTTCCAACTCTGGGGAGAAAGGATTTCGAGATGATAACGAAGATAGCTTGTTAGATGGTATAGCTCTTCTTGGGAAATAATTCAATAAATCCTTGAAGTATCTAGATAGAAAGTGGAGGATAAATGTCCAAGACCAGAGGTCCAACATTACTGCCCATAATAAAGGAATAAGTGAAGACAGACCAAATGATGGCAAGGGTACTCAATGCTTTGAATGTGATGGCTTTGGTATGACCAATTACGGTGGTAGATGATATGGTATTTTTCAAAAAAAAACATTGATGTAACCAATTATATGATTTGGTTAACCAGTTAGGACTGTTGAATTTTCTAAAAATTCAAATTTTTTGCACCTGTAATTGGTTACTGCATTTGTGTAACTAATTACACATGTTAGAAAATTCCCAAACAAATATGAACTATATTGTTTCAAACTTGTAAACTTCAAAACAAATTATAATGCTTAGAGATGAAAGATGCATGATATTTTTAAGATACTAAGGTATTAAAAAAGCACAATTATAATTTATACCTTATGCGCCTGATCAATTTATCAATGTCCATTATCTCTTGAGGATTGATTGAATTCTAATTCTCTTATCACAAGAGATTCCTTTGAAAGTTATGAAATTTTTCCTTCTTTGATAATACATTTGAGATTGATTCTTTGTCTTTATAAAAACACAATGTTGGAATCTTGTCTCAACTAAAATGCCTTAAAAGCATTGACATGAATTTTATCATTCTCAGCTTCAATGATGCTTTAAAGCGTTGTTGAAATTACTGTTGATGGCCAAACAGAGTGTTGTTAAAGGTTTTTTTGGAAGTATATGAAGTTATCGATTTTTCATTATAGTTATGGATTTTATGCAAAAAAAATTATTTGGATGAAGAAATACAATATTTGTTTCTAATGTTTTATGAAAAACAAGACAATTACAAAATTGTCTGTTAAAAAAATCATGGGAATATGCAAAATTAAAGCTGAAATACTGGTGTTTTTACAAAAATCTAGTGCATATATACCTGATTTTTGAACAACTTTATGCATATGTTCCATTTTTTAGAAAAATCCATCAAAGTAAATCTTTTATAACACAAAAACCTCAATTTCCATATTTACCCACATCAACAATGTCATCAATATACTAATGTAAGAAAACTTGAAACCGAGACAAGTAAAGATGTTTTGAAGACTGACTACACGGCTGTCTTTCAATTGGTTTTATACATGATCTCTTCATATTCAGACTTCTCTATGAGCCATCAACATACTCCCACTACAAAGGATCAAGATACACATCACTCTCTTGACCCTTTTTACTTTTCTTATTTCCCTTCTTTGGATTGTACTTCAATAGTGGTGGACACATGGAAGTTGTGGATGAATGTGTTAGTTCTCAAAAAAAATTCTTCAGGACCATCTGGCCTATAATATCTATTTTATTGAAATATCTCGTCAAGTATTTATACTCCTATTCTAAATCCAATTGTTTCCCACTATCTTCTTAAGTGACCTCCTGCTCTTCAATGTATAATTTCTTCCAAAACACATGAATTCACTCTAATAAAATATACTCACCTTGTAATTGAATACTTGCAAGTTCACATGCACAAGGTAATCCATGTGTTCTTTTAGTGACGCAATCAGATGAATCTTTGTCACAACCAACGAATTTTACACTTTCCAGCTCCTTTCCAACGAGTTGTATACACTGTCTTGAAACACACTCGTGCAATTTGTAATGAAATGGAGTGTTATACTAATGCTCAATATTGACAATAATTTTTAAATGATACTTTGATTGAACCTAATTGCATGCAATTTCAACATGGTATTCACATAATTTCAACTTTTACCTAAATTTCCCCGACTAGATGTCAACATGTTTTTAGTCTCTAGTGAGCTTACTCAACCCTAAAAAGTATAAAAAGAAAAATTATGTCATTATTTAATAAATGGTAATGTACCCATATTCAAAGTCATGCTTATGTACTTTTCATTGTCGTGTTCTCTTAATGAGTGACTCTATTAGTCCAAGCAACAACAAACCTTTATTTATAGGGTGTCAATTGTAACACTCGAGGCCGACAAGGACGAGGAGTGGTCTCCTGTGCACACGACATGACAGTGTCTTCTCCGGGAAGCTTAGATGCCAAAATCGAATTCATATTGGAATGAGAGGAATCTTAAGGACTTGCAGGTATGAGACTGCATGGTTTAAGGACCACTTATAAGGATTGATTGATACTACCTATAGAAATAATATACATCTTCTTTTAGGTAGACTAACAAATAAGAACTCCATAGTTAAACATGTTTGACTTGGATTAGTATTTGGATGGGTGACCTTATGGGAAGTTTCTCAAAAAGTGTGTGAGTGAGAACAAAGCAGGCTGAAAAGACTTGTGTTGGTTTGTAGGGTTGGTCAATAATCCTGAAAGCATTTTTGGGCTTTACAAGTGGTATCAGAGAAGACATCTACCAATACGATATAGTTTGAAGATAAACCAAGTACAAGTTGGTAGACATGTATCACCCAAGGCCGACGAGGACTGGGAGAGGTCGCAGGTGCATAAGGCATGACAATGAGCGACTCCTAGAACCTTCTAGACCAAAAGCAAATTCATATCGCAATAAAAGGAATCTTGAGACTGTGCAGGCATTGGTATGCACGGTTTAAGGAAGGCTTATAAAGATTGACTGATACTACCTATTACAAACAAGATGCATTTTCTTTTAGGTAGTCTAACAAATAAGAACTTCATAGTTAAACATACTTGACTTGGAGTAGTATTTGGATGGGTGACCTTCTAGGAAGTTTTCCAAAAACTGTGTGAGTGAGAATAAAACATGTTGAAAAGACTCGTGTTAGTTTGTAAGGTTGGTCGGTAATTCTAAAATCATTCTGAGGCACTACATCAATCAAGTTTCATGCATATACTAATTAAATAAAGGAATATCAACAAATACAACCTCAAAATGCTCAAGTTGTACCCAAAAGTCAGACTCCCTTTCAAATGTGATTCTCCATTCTCCTTACACTTTATACTAACATTATTCAAAATATGAAAACATCACAATAGATGATTTGATTTTGGAAGCACAACTTCCACAACATTCATCAACGCTAGTTCACGGCCCGTCACCAAAATCTTCGGTAGAAATTTCTCGGAAGTGAACAACTCTTTCAACTTCTCTAGTTCCCATGTGAAGTTTTTCGCCCTTTCATGTCCCATACAGAAAAATCCAACAGAAAACATTAACTTTGTGGATGTAACACCAACAATCTAAGTAGTGGTAGCTGGTACTTGTTTGTTTTGTTTGTACAATAAATAACCAACAACTTCCAACCCATAGTCAAATAAATGAAAATAGAAGCAATTGAAGCATGCACCACTTATTTATTTTGTTTGTACAATTAAAATTCAACACCAAATGAAACATGTTCAACAACTTTACTAAATTGGGATGCATCCAAAAGATATCAACAACAACATTTGAGTCGTCCTTATTTCTGGTCCAGTGCATGTATTTCCCTTCATGAATAAGACTTAGCATATGTTGCATTTTAGTTAATGGACCTTTCCATCTCGTCTTATATGTATATTTTTCCTTATACACCTGGGTATCACTCGTCGTATTTTCTGGATTTTTATCTTTCAAAGCAACAATTATGTATCTAGGATTGTATTTGATCATGTCATCCATAAAGTGTATTTCATTATCTTTTAAATGGCCTAATGTGTCATGGCCATCTAAGTCCATAACTAGTATATGATTGTGAAACTCACACCTAACCATAACCTTCAAACTGCTACCACTTGGCATAAATCTCAACATAAATAGACATTTAACTTCCATAATATAATTGGCATCTGAATAATTCTTCTTTTTGTAGTTTCTCCTATACCACCACCCACAATCAATTTGTCTCTCCTCCACCTGGTCTAATTTGCGATATGATAATGAATAGTATATACATCACAAGTTATCAATGTCATAGATATCATAAGCCTATTAATTTTTGAGCAAGTTAACAATTAAACATGTATGTAAAACATACAAAGTTTGGTGAATTTTTTTTATAAAATTTGCAGGGGAACCATATCGCACAAATGAAGCATTTTGAACTATTGATTTTTTTAAAGTATGAAAAATATTCAGTATATCAGATTTTTCTAAAACTACGAAACTTTTTAATATTTCTTGAATATTTTAAAATATCCGATAAAAATGTACCGACTTTTTTAAAGTAAGCGTTAAATACACAACTAATTCCTAGAATACCATATTTCCTAAAAATCTAATAAAATTGCAATGAAATACCAGATTTATCTAAAATATTAGGTAAAAATATATACAACAAAATATCAAATATTTCAAAAACAAATCAATAATAAAGAATATCGAATTTTTAAAATTCCTATAAAATTACATACATTTTGCCTTTTGCAGAAATTTCTGTATTGCATATTTCTTAATAACTACACAGTTTTTTGTTATTTTTACCAATTTTCCAAAGTAAATTTTTTGATTGAAATAAATTTTTTAAAAGGTAAATAATAAGAAGAGTATTTTAATCATTATAAAAATATATGGGGTGCTGAGTCAAACTATCTTTTTTTTTGTTTTTTTTTTTACAAATTTTAAAAATTTTATCTTGTACCCCTGCAATTATATCCATATCCTAACACGAAAATTTTTTGGGTTAAAATACTTTTATATAAATACTTTATATTGTAAAAAATTTCATTTTTTTCTCAAATTACAAAAAAGCTCTCGAGACACCTAAAAATATATAAATCAGAACACATTTTAAAAGTCATTCAATATTTTTTAAAATTTTTAATGTACCGAAACACTTAAAAAAAGAGTTTCGGTAGTCAAAATTTTCAAATTACTTATCAGAACAGTTAGTTAAAGTGTTCTGGTAGTTTTCAAGTTGCATATTGAAACATCTATTTAAAGTATTTTGGTGGTTTAATTTTGTTTAAAAATTTAGGCAGTTTAAATGCGTTGCTAAAAGAGATATATTTTGTAAAGGTGTAATCACTTTAGGCAACGATTTTTTTTGTTAGACAAGGCCATCATATTAAGCAGCAGTTTTTTTTTTGTTATTTAAACTCGTTTTGTTTAATTACATACCGGAACGCATTAAAAGAAGTCATGCGGTGTGATTGTTCCGTTTAGAAATACTTTCATAAACTCATTTGAAGCACATAAAAAATTGAGTTTAGCCAAAAAAACATTGGTTAAAGTGATTCCTTAAGCCCGTAAAATACACCACTTTTAGCAACGCATTTAAACGGTTGTCAAAATTCTAGAGTTTAAAAAAATTTAAATCACTGGAACACTTTAAATAAGTGTTCTGGTATGCAACTTGAAAACTACTGGAACACTTTAATTAACTGTTTTGGTAAGTAATTTAAAATTTTTAATTATCAAATTTTTAAAAAATTTACCGAATAACTTTACAAAAAAATCTTTTGATTTATATATTTTTGGGTGTTTCGAGAAATTTTCTGAAATATGAGAAAAAAGTGAAAAATTTTAAAATATAAATTACTAATATAAGAGTATGTTTTTACAAATTTTTTTCATATAGAGGTATAGATATAGTTGTAAAGGTACGAGAGAAAATTTTCCATAACTCTTAGTCAAGGCCCAAACAAAAAATGCAACCCAATAAGATAGTATATACCTAGCAGGAATAAAAGCCTTTAAGAATGAAATACTTTAAGTAACATTACTAGAATGAAATTACTTTAAAACTATTTCTCTTTTACTAAATACACCACTAGATTTAAAGTTACTCCTCTTTACTAAATTAGTGTACATTCCAATCTTTTCCCACTGTGCAACTTTCTTCTTGACAATAAATTTTTCTGACTTTCCACAGCTTTTTCTCGTTTATTCATAATTCTAGCTTTTCCAATAGTGACGCATCAAGAAGATCTAAATGTGAATCTGGCTATTAATGGTTATACACCAAGGAGAATTTTTCCCTCTACCCACGGTTATATCAAGATGGTGTTTTTATCAAAATATCTTTAATTATATCGAATATTTAGTGATTTTTGATATATACTGAAAATTTTATATAGAATACTGAATATTCTGTGAAATTTATCATTTTTATCGTGACAGATGTTTCATATTAAAAATTTCAAAAATTCGATACCGAAAAAATATCGAATATTTAAAATTTTCTGTATGGTTTCAGTACAAAAAATAATCGAGAATTTTAAATTTCTAATATCTTTTATATACTGAAAATTTCAAATTTCCAATAATATTAGGATGTAATGTTTATTATTTTTTAAACGTATAAATTTATACTTAAATAAAATATATCGGAAATATAAAATTTTCGGTATTGCTTTTATACCGGAAATTTGAGATATTTCCAGTACAGATAAATTTTTTCTAAAATATACTAGATTTTTTAAATTTTCGATTGATTACACTGGAAATTTGAAAATATCCTATAAATAAATATCGAAAATTTTATAAAATACAAAATTTTTTCGATATGTGCCAAAAAAATATCGGAAATTTAGTCTGAGATACCGAAAATTTTTTTTTTATAAATTTGATAACAGTAAAATTTTTTTTTAAAAATAGTAAATAATTTCATAGATATTTTGGAAATATCAAAAAATATGGGGTGCCAGATATAATAACGGGTATCAGGTTAAATTCTCTACACCATGTCACTTTATTGTTCATATATCACTTCTTTATCTTTATTAAAATAAAACATATTGCTATATGAAGGACATTGTACTAGCTAAAGCTGCAACACGCCTCAATAATACATAGTATAATCGTATCTAAAGCAAGGAAAGTAAGGCATAAGCCAACACAAAAATGACATATAATAATCAGTATCAAACAAACCTCAATCGTGTGAATCATATGCGTGCTCAAATGTACTATTCTTGACGTAGAAGTATTTTTAGATTCATTAAATAAGTAATGTATTTAATTATTATTTTATAATAGATTAATTATTTATTGTATTTAAAAAATAAATATTACTTATAAATATGTTTGAAAAGTGTATAACGTGACAATATTCAAAGCTGAGTCACTGGAATTTTTTCAGACCTATTGTAAAACTCTATGAAATCATTTTTATTGAGAGACCATAATCCAATACCTTAAGATATATAGTAAAAGTTTCATAATATTTAATAAATCATGAAATAGTTGTAGTGTTATTTTTGAGAACCAGTTGAACATGTGAGTTCAATTTCTAGAAGTGTCATTTTGTAAAATAAAATTATAAAATTATAAAATAATGCTTTAAGCCTTGAGCCATAGAGCATAGAGCCTAAAAAAATAATTACGGCTACACCACTTTGGATTCCTGGAAATAATATGTAACATATTTGATTTATGAAATATTGGATCGAATTCTATTGAGTCGAAGATAGTATTTTGATTTGACGGTTCGATAGAGTTTAACATGCAGTCGAATGTTGCTCATATATTGTTGTTGAAGTGTTACAAGTTGTAGCCGAAGTGTGTTCTAGCTAATAGTGTTGAAGGATGCTAGGATTATTAGCATCGAATTGGGTCTGTTTGTTATGTTCAATTGATTAAGTTAGCTTGTAATGAGTATTTGTGATAAAGGCCTATTAGTTTAATATGTTAGGTTTATTATAAATAACATACTAGTCTCTCATCACTGCATACTGCAAATTCTAATTTAAAGGGTTATTTTTTATTCTTATATACTTGTAATCTTGTCTTAAAGATAAAGGAAATTAGGGGTGTGCATGGATCAATAACCAAACCAAATTGAACCATATATATGGTTTGGTTTGGATTTTAAAACTACTTCATTAAAACCAGTTTATATTTTTAAAACCGATTTATATGTGGATCGGTTCAGTTTTGAACCGGTTTCTCACAAAAACCAGTTTTAAAAAAAAACCAATTTTAAACCAGTTTTTCTAAAAATTAATTTTTAATTTTTAAAAAAAAACCAATTTCAAAACCAGTTTCAAAATCAGTTTTATAAAAAAAAAAAATCAATTTTAAAACCAGTTTTATAAAAAAACCAATTTTAAAAATAAAGTTTTATATCAACTTTGTTAGGGGGCACTGTGTTCCAGCCATCAGACCATTCAGCTTGACCAAATTCTACATTGTTAGAATTCCACCCATCAGACCATTCGGCTTCGTTGGAGACAGGTTTAGGGAGCTCTGACTGGAAGGAGTCTTGACCAAATTTTGCATTGTTAGAGGGCCATTGTACTTTCTAGTTTCTAGAACAAAGTACAATGTCATAAATTTAAGAACTGAATATAGAAATTCTCCTCCTCTTTCTAGTTTCTAAGAGTTTAATTTGTACATCCAGTATAGTAGAGTTAATTCTATACTTTACGCTATTATCATTTATCACAATTTGGGAATATGTGGTCAAAATTAAGCTTTCATCAAGGCATCTATTAAGATACTGTAGTTCCAACTATAACAATCACATAAAGATAAAGCACTAATCTAGTAATGCAACTCATGTGATACTAGCAGTCATTATTTTCCACGTAGAGACTAGAGAGAGAAAGAGAATAAACTTGATTGTCCAAAATGAAGGGTAGTACTATAGTTTTTTAATGACAAACTGTTAGTTTCTTTCTCTTTTTTTTTTTTCCAGATTGAACCCATGATCTCCAACTCCTTTAACCCTTAGTTCAACTAAATCACACCAGTTGAGTTACCACAGGGAATGACAGTGCAGGAGTTAATGTTTGGCACAATGACAGTGTTTGATGATGAATTAACAGAAGGGGAAGAGTTGGGATCAGGATTCGTAGGCAAAACACAAGGATTCTATATAGCAAGTTCAGTGGAAGGAGCAAGTCAAGTGAGCTACAGATAACAACAAACTAATTCATAACAATTATTCTTCACAGAGACAAAAAGTCAAACACAAAGGATGCAAAAAAATCAAAAAGCCATAATTGGAAATCAAGAGAGGATTTGGTGAGGAACTAACATGACTCAGATGGAAGGATTGTGAAGATGGTGGCGCGACGACGACGGCAGCTTCTCGATTGTGGCTTCACGGTTGTGTTGGGTGGCTGTAAGAGAGAGTAGGGTTGTGTTGTGAGGCTTTAAGAGAGATTTGAAATCCAATAACCAATAACAGATCCAAATTGGAATGTGGTTACTGGTTTTTTTTTTATTTTTTATTAATGGGCCACCAGTTCTAAAATATAATATTGGGCTGGGTTTTAAAATTTGGACTAATATGGATACTAATTTGGTTTTTGGTTTTTTTGCACACCCCTAAAGGAAATAATAGCAGTTACTAGCAAAATTCTTGTGTTGCTCATATTTTTTACTCTTATTTGTCTCTTGATTATTAAGGAACAAGTTTATCCTTTGTTTCAAAAGCATCCGATTCGCAACACTATTTATACATATATGATATTATAATTTGTACACCTCCCTGCCAAAATGAAGTAAAACTTGAAATGTTTGAGGTATTCTGTGGCTATGTTCCTATTCACGACAATGCCTTTCTATTTCTACGAGGTTTTGTTTGCTTTGACGTTGCTAAAATTTCTTCTGAATTCTAAATGTGTGTTGTATATATATTATTATTGATATTGACTCTTAAATAATGTGAACTTTTGGATGTAGCAGAATAGTAGATGTTGGTCGAAGCTAAGAGAGTATCCTCTTAGACTTGATGTCCAGGTACGAGAGGTTGCTCTAGTAGTGAATTTTGAGTGTGTTTCTCTCAAAATTTAACGCTCGAACAATATAAAAAATATTGTCATTCGCGATGTGATTATCACATCACAATAGTTAAAATTACGCCACAACAATTCTTTATGACATGATTGAACACGCTGCAAGAGAGCGTGTGACAATTTATTTATGACGTGATTCGCATGTCACAAAGTTGTGATGTAAAAATCACATCATAACTTTTTGCACAGATATTCATAGCGTTGCAGTAGTAGTTGACAAAGCAGATTTTTGGTCAGAAATAACAGGATTTTTGCACGTGATTTTCATGTCATAAATTTGTGACATGAAAATCACGTCAATAATGAAAATCTGAAATCAATAGTTTGCGACGTCATTTTTATATCACAAATTTGTGACATGAAAATCACATCATTAATTTTAGTTTAAAAAATTCTGAAACTATTAAATATTTTAATTAATACTAAATAAATTGAAATTAAATTAAATTATAGCCACGTAATTTTCATGCCACAACATCTCAATTGCCACGTGATTTTTACGCCGCAACATCTCACTTGCCACGTGAAAATCACGCCAAAAAGTTGCCATTAAATAAAAATATACAAACATCAATTAAATAATTTACCATAGCTTTTTGTGTATGTTCGCCAACAAAATCCCCTGATTTTTTTGTCCGAATCTTTTTACCCAGCTTATTCATTAGTGGTGGTCTCCCCAAACTCATAGCCTAAATGATAAATTTAACTATAATTAAAAATATATATTATAAATCAAAATATAATTTAAAAATATGATAATAATTATCATGCGTTGAGCATGCTCAATAATTCTTATACTTCCAACTGTATTAAGGTTACCCCTTTTTTTAGATGCTCACATTTTCTTTACATTTTCATATTTAGCCTTAAATTCTGGTGTATCCCAAAAGACAAGAAGTTCCTCAAAGACTTCTTTGCCTATCCAATTGAGACGGATACCCATAAGTTTCCAACGCTTTCTAGCACGCCGTAGCTTGTCATAAAGTCATCTTGATGTTTTGCCATAATAATTTTTTTAACATCCCTCTCGTTCATTTCTTTCCATGTACATTTTTTCTGCAATGTTGTATGACATTAAAATAAATAGTTAGATAGTTATAATAAAAAAGATTTAAATAGAAATAACTTAAAAAATTAATTAATTAAATCTGAAATAACTTGAACCAAGCTTTTTTTATCTAGAACCTCTTTAAAACTCTTCCAAGATTGTTTATACTTTTACTGAATTACATAACTTACAATTTTGACAGTAGTTTGACTCGTCCCGAAACTAAACAACAATAATTTGAATTAGCATTAAATATAAAATTATATTAAAAAAATAAATGTATACTTAAATAAAAAGTTATAAATAGAAACTTATGACTTTCCGAAGGGCCAAATAAAATTTCTTCCTTCAATAATATGAATCTCACTCGGATCATCCTCCATGTAACACCCTGACTTTCCCATTTAGAGAATTATACAAAATCAGAGTAAATTTGAAATTTCACACAACATAAATCAGGATGTCACATGCTTCAAAAACCACAACAAGTCATTCAATTAGATACATAACACATGATAAGAATAAACGTAATATAGTCTGAATCAAAAAATTTATTGAAATAGCAGAAATATTTCAAATCCAACAAAGAAGGAAATATTTCACTTGCCAAGCACTACACTTTCACCAGTCTCATACTAACATAAAGGCGTCTTGCACCTCCGATCATACAATGCCTCGAAGGGTGCCATACCAATGCTAGAGTGAAAACTATTGTTGTATGTGAACTCAATTAATAGAAGATGACTATCCCATGCACCTCCAAGATTAAGAACACATGCCCTCAACAAATCCTCCAATGATTGAATAGTTCTCTCTGTTTGACCATCTGTTTGCGGATGATATGCCGAACTTAATTTCAACTTCGATCCCAATGCATCATGCAAACTATTCCAAAAATCAGAAGTAAATCTCGGATCTGTATCCGACACAACACTTGATGGAACTCCATGCAACTTCACGATTACTCGAAGATAAATCTCCGCCAACATAGGAATAAGAAAATTAATACTAATTGGAATGAAATGAGCTGATTTCGTTAATCTATCAACAATCACCCAAATTGTATCATGTCGTCTTTGAGTAGTAGGCAATCCCGTCACAAAGTCCATTGATATGTTATCCCACTTCCATTCCGGAATTTCCAACGGTTCCAACAACCCCGCCAGTTTCTGGTGTTCAACCTTCGACTTTTGACAAGTTAAACATGCATACACAAACTGCGCTACATCTCGTTTCAATCCATGCAACCAAAATAACTTCTTCAAATCACTATACATCTTAATAGCTCCCAGATGAATACTCAAACCACTTCTATGACCTTCTTCTAAAATCATCTTTTTCATCTCTGCTTCGTCAAGAATACAAATCCTACCTCGAAATCTCAGCACATCTTAGTTATGTATTTTAAAGTCACCATCTTCTGATTGATCATTCCCAACCATCAAATCTACCAACTTCACATCTAACTTCTGAGTTTCTTTGATTTTATCCAAGAAATCATTATGAATCTTCAACATTCACAATTTCACACTTTGTGGTGTTGTTTCCCATACCAAACTCATGTCTCTAAATTGTTCAATCAATTCTAATTCTCGAACCATCATAGCAGACATATGTAGCAATTTTCTACTCAAGGCATCCGCTATAACATTAGCTTTACCGGGTTGGTAATTCAAGCCAGAGTCGTAGTCCTTTAATAATTCTAACCATCTCCTTTTCCTCATATTCAATTCCTTCTGATCAAATAAGTACTTCAAGATTTTATGATCACTAAACACTTCTAATCGAGAACCATAGAGATAATGCCTCCAAATCTTTAACACAAAAACCACTGCAACAAGTTCTAGATCATGAGTAGGATAATTCCTTTCACGAGTCCTCAATTGTCTGGACGCATAAGCTACTACATTTTCATTCTTTATAAGCACACCACCTAGACCCAACATAGAAGCATCACAATACACAACAAACGGTTCATCAAGTTTAGGCAATATCAAGATCGGAGCAGTTGTCAATCTCTTCTTCAGCTCAACAAAACTTTCTTCGCATTAAACGTCCCACACGAACGCCTTTCCTTTACAAGTCAATCGAGTCAGCGGGAGTGCTAACTTAGAAAAGCCTTCAATAAACCTTCTATAGTAACCAGCCAAACCTAGAAAACTTCTGATCTCTGTAACTATCTTCCGAGCCTCCCATTGCAACACTGCATCTACTTTGGGTGGATCTACCGCAATTCCATCGCTTGAAATAACATGGCCAAGGAAACTAACCTCCGTTAACCAAAATTCACACTTCGATAGCTTCACATACAACTTCTTCTCTTTTAACACTTGCAATACAATTCGCAAATGGTCAACATGTTCTTCTTCAGATTTAGAATATATCAAGATATCATCAATGAACACTACTATAAATTGATCCAGATACGTATGAAAAATACGATTCATATACTCCACAAATAATCCCGACACGTTAGTAACACCGAATGGCATTAAAGAGTAGTCATAATGTCCATACCGAGTTCTGAAAGCTGTTTTCTGAATATCCTCATTCTTCACTCGAATTTGGTGATAACAGTCTTAAATCAATATTGCTAAAACCACTTGCACCCACCAATTGATCCATCAAGTCATCTATCCTCGGAAGTGGATACTTGTTCTTGATTGTTACCTTATTCAGTTGTCGGTAATCAATGCAAAGTCTCATACTTCCATCTTTCTTCTTTACCAACAACATTGGAGCTCCCCGAGGCGATACGCTTGGTCTCACAAACTTCTTCTCAAGTAACTCTTCCAATTGCTTCCTCAACTCAGTTAATTCTTTCGATGACATCCTTTACGGTTCCATAGAAGTAGGTCTTGTACTAGGAATAAGATCAATAGCAAACTCCACTTCTCTTTTTGGCGGTACATCAGGAATATCATTAGGAAAAACTTTAGTAAATTCACATACTACTTGCAATTCATCAATCGCTGCTTGATTCTCAATAGACAAGGATGCTAGTAATGAAAATACCAGAGCTTCATCTTCCATCCACTTCTTCAGTTGTTTAACATATACGAATTATGTTTCCTCGTACTCTTCAGGAGTAGAAAACCTCACAGACTTGTTGAAGCAGTTAATATGAACATAGTTATATTCCAACCAAACCAAATCCACAAGAAAATCCACATCCAGACCGCTCAACAACAAACAAACCAAATCCACAAGAAAATATTTGTCATAGATTGATAAAGGACACCTCAAACATGCTAGGGATGTAGTTACGGATCCCTTAGCCGAAGTTTCGATAATCATTTCTCCAAATATAGATGATAGTACTAGACCCAACTTTTTCACATAATCAGCAGAGATAAAACAATGTGTAGCACCAATATCAATAATAGTGAAATTCCTGGCAGCAGATACGTGATGTCACAGAGAATGTTATGACACAGTATCTGACACTCTGTTAACAATTCACACAGTAAATTCAAACTGCAGTAAAGAACACAATAAATTGTTTACCCAGTTCAGTGTGTAACTACACCTACATCTGGGGGCTAACAAGCCAGAGAGGAAATTCGCTATTAGTAGAATTAATTCAGGAATAAACCAACCAGTTTATCTCCTTCACTTAAAACCTACCCAATGCAACTTCAATCTAAGTCCTACTTAGACCTGAGTTCCTACTCACTCCCCCTCAATCACAGCAGTGATATCAACCTATTGATTAATTGAATTGTGAAGACACTCTTCAATAAACAAACTTGATTTTGCTTCAAAGCTTTAATCAAGAGACACAACACTCGTGCTTCAAAGCTTTGAGTGATAAACTACCCTTACAAACAAATCCTAGTCCAAAGCACTTATCAATTGATAGTTGTTTGGCTCACAAGAGTAACTAGAATTACAAAATACAACCTGCTAAATCTTCAATACAGTTCAAGAGGCGCAGTGTAAGGGATCTATTCCTATTATAGAAGCGATCCACGAAACTTGTTTGGGCTTCCATAATAATAGCTAGGGTTCACTTAATTAATCCTAAAAACTTGGTCTTTTCAACAACCAATTTAGGTTTAACTAAGATTAACCTAACATCCACGTGAGCATGCAATCTAATAACAGAAAAACATAATAAAGCAGCTCAATAAACTTCCTGAAAAATCTCAGGAAAAACAGATTCTGCAGAACAGAATGTCACACAGGATGTCATGACATCTGTCATGACATCAATAAAACTTCTGCAGAATTTCCAGCACAGTACTTGCTTCCAGATCTGAGTTGTACTTAAACATCCTTGTCAAGTAGGATTTATCTTCAATCTCTGAATGTCATGACATTTATCAAGACATTGCCATAGCCTAGTTTTACCAAAAAATAATGCCAACTAAAAACACTTACAAACTCCCCCTTTGGAAATTTTTTGGCTAAAACAACTAAGACACCAGAGTACCCATCCAGCAAAAGAAAAAACAGACAGACTAGTTCTAAGCTATCCTAAGCTATAAAAACCAGATCCTAGAGAAGATAAATTCTACCCATAATTTTTCATACAATTGCCCCAATTGCCCACATATATTTCTCCCCCTTTTTAGCCTCAAAAGGGCCAAAGGAACCAGTACAAATGCCCCAACATTCAACATATATTTAAGAAGTATCATCATAGTTAAAGTTACAACTCTGTCAAATGATTACAATCATCCAAAATAATTAGGGAAAATGCAGAACAAAGTTAATAATAAAACAACAAAACAGAAACATCATAGCAACAGGCTATCAGATCAAGTGCTCTCTTCTCTTGAAGAAGCACTGTGAAATGTAGCATCTTCAGAACTTTCTTCAGCTCCAGTCATCTGAACATCATCATTTTCAGCATCACCATCAGCATCATTACCAGCTAACCCTTCATCCTCAACCTCTGTGTCCTGCTCCTTTTCCAGTTGAGAGATCAGTTTTTCAAGGCTTTGCTTCCTTGCTTCAAGCTCCTTGCAGGTTGCTTTCAGCCTGACCAAGACCGAGAAGTTGCCTTGACATTGGATGTCTCACCAGATGTCATGACAATGTCTGGGACATGTCTTCCTTGAAAGAGCTTGTAATGAAATCCAAGTGCAGGGGCTCTTTTGCAAACTGTATCTCTTTCAACTAGAATATCAGGAAATTGATTCATGATAATTCCACACAGTAGGGAGGGAAAGGCTATTGGTCCTTTGATTGCATAGCTTTCAGCATGTTTGAGGGTTTGCTCAAAAATGTAGGTTCCATAGTCAAATTTAACTTGAGTGCCCACTGCAAATATAAATATGCCCAGTCCAATAGAGATGGTTGACTTGTGATTGGTTGGGACCCAGTTAGCAGCACCTATTTTGTGCAGGATGACAAATTTTACACTCAACTTACTGGCTGTGAGTTTTCCCTTCAGAGGCCATTGCTTCACTTGTTTGGCAGTGATTGTTTGACAGATCTTGTTATCAGTTTCCTCAAGGTCTGGCTGAGCATCATCTGATCTCCCCAGGAATCTGTTGACCACACTTGGAGAGAACTTTACTTATCTCCCCCTCACATACACAATCTTATAGTCTGCAGAGCTCCCATCACCACAACCACTTGAAAAATTTACTACAAACTCTTTTACCAAAACATCATAGCAGTTTGAGAAACTCACAACTGTCTTCATTAAACCAGCCTCCTTAATCAAATCAACAATCTCCTTGAACTCAAGTGCACTCTTATTCAACTCTCTTTCCAGAGCAATCCTCTTTAAGCACATATACTTCCATCTCCCAGCATTCTCAGGATGATGGAATGAGATGTTGTCAATAGCCACTTCAGGCACCTTGGGCAGTTTCCCAAGAGTTGGCTTCTTCCTTGGATGAATGTCTGTGACATTCATTTCAACATCAAACTCAGAGTCTTGATCTGACTCTAAAGGTTCAGGTACCTTCCTCTTTTTCACAATTGGTGTCCTCTTGGGTCTAGAGCCACCACCAACAGTTTTTACCCTACTCTTCTTTGTAGAGGGTCCAGCTTTGGAGTTCTTCTCAGCTTTATACACATCTTCAACACCCTTTTCTTTAACAGGACTCTGTGAGGCAGCCTGTTTTCCCTTCCTTCTCATCATCCTCTTTGCAATGCTTGGATTGACATTAGTAATGAGGTCATTGTCTGAGAATTCTTCATCCAAATCAATGACAGGAGGTTCAACTAAATTTTCAGAATCTTGAACTGGAGACTTTTCAAGATTATCACCACTTGGTTTTTCTGGAGTCTCTTCTAAGATACTATCAGAAATGTAATCAGCAGGGGTTTTATCAGAAGCACACTTTTCTGGGGACTCTTCAAGAATACCATCAAAAATATTATCTTCATTAACAACAGGGGACTCATTACAAGTATCATCAATACACACTTCAGAATCTTTAGCAGAGGGATTAACAGCATTCTTGACAGGGGAATCAACAGGAGTTTCAGTATCAGGATCCATAGGGGTTTTCTTGACATGATCATCAGATGTCTTGACATTCTCAGTGACATCTGGATCAGTTGCTAAACTAGGGATAACAGACTTTTGGTTTAGAGGGGACAGAAACCCCAGGTACAGAGAGTGGTTTTCGTTTAGGATCCTGGTTACTATCCTAGCAATGGCTTCATGCACATACCTAGAACCTTCTCTATTTGCTATTTCTGGAGGTACAGATGAAGATGGTTCAGAGGTCTTACCAGAAGGTGAAGCTAGTGACCTTCGTGCATTCCTTGTGCGCAGTTTCTTGACTTTCTCAGGGTCAGTTGCCATTGCACGCAGAGGAGTGACCTTCACAGGTTCAACATGCATGGCTTCAGCGCTTGCCCTAATTTCAACCATGGTAGGAGATGAAAAGCCAGAATCTTGGGATGATGGGGAGGATGATGACAGGTTCTGTTGAGACATCTTGAGGAATGCAAGAAAATTTTCACAGAGGGCTTGAGAGTGTTTGTTGTTGAGATGGCAGTAGAGACTTTCAAAATAAGAAACTAAAATATATATGCCCCTTCCTATTCATAGACTTTTGAAAAACAAGGAGAAAATAGTTAATTACTCCACTTAGAATTAAATGAATAAAGTCTCTCTCATTCCTTGTTGTGAGCAATCTTAATTGCTACAATTCCTCATATTGACAAATAACCAGTTTGCCCCTTAAATTCTCAAACTGACTAGCATCAAGAGCTTTAGTAAAAATGTCAGTCAGTTGAAGTTCAGTGGCTACATGTTCCAATTTAATCACTTTCTCTTCCACAAGGTCTCTGATGAAGTGATGTCTAATGTCAATGTGCTTAGTCCTACTGTGTTGTATAGGATTCTTTGAAATATTAATAGCACTCAGGTTGTCACAGTACAATGTCATGACATCCTGTATGACATTGTACTCAGTCAGCATCTGCTTCATCCAGACCATCTGACAACAACTGCTACCAGCTGCTATGTATTCAGCCTCAGCAGTGGACAAGGACACACAGTTTTGCTTCTTGCTGAACCAAGAAACAAGATTATTCCCCAAGAAGAAGCATCCTCCAGAAGTGATTTTTCTATCATCAGCACTACCATCCCAATCAGCATCACAATAGCCAAACAGAATTGGTTCACATCCATGAGAATACAGTATACCATAATTGCATGTTCCACTCACATACTTCAGAATTATTTTTACCTGATTGATGTGACTTACTTTAGGTTCAGCTTGGTATCTTGCACACACCCCAACAGCAAATGCAATGTCAGGTCTGCTGGCTGTTAAGTATAGCAAGCTTCCTATCATGCTTCTATACAAGCTTTGATCAACATTTTCTCCACATGTGTCCATGGACAACTTCAAATGTGTAGGAGCAGGAGTCCTTTTATGGCTGGCATTCTCCATTCCAAACTTCTTGACAATATTCCTTGCATACTTGCTTTGTGAAAGGAATGTTGAGTCTTTCATCTGTGTGACTTGCAGTCCAAGAAAATAAGTCAACTCTCCCATGAGGCTCATTTCAAACTCAGCTTGCATTTGGTTGGAAAAATGTCTCACCATTGTGTCTGACATTCCTCCAAATACTATGTCATCAACATAAATTTGAGCCACCATTATCTTTCCTCCTTCATTCTTGACAAAGAGAGTTTTATCGAGGGCTCCTTTCCTATATCCTTTGTCGGTAAGGAACTTGGTCAGCCTTTCATACCAGGCCCTAGGAGCTTGCTTCAGCCCATATAGGGCTTTCCTCAACTTGTAGACATGATCAGGAAAACTTGGATCCACAAATCCTTTAGGCTGTTCTACATATACCTCCTCATTCAAATAGCCATTTAGGAAAGCACTTTTCACATCCATCTGAAACAATTTGAATTTCAGAATGCACGCAACCCCTAGTAGTAGTCTGATTGATTCCAGTCTAGCCACTGGAGCAAAAGTCTCATCAAAATTAATCCCTTCAACTTGAGTGTATCCCTGAGCAACAAGTCTTGCTTTATTTCTGGTGACAACCCCTTCTGCATCAGACTTGTTCTTGTAGATCCATTTTGTGCCAATGATGTTTGTTCCTTCTGGTCTAGGAACCAACTCCCACACTTCATGTTGCTTGAACTGGTTCAATTCATCTTGCATTGCTCCAATCCAGTATTCATCAGTTAGAGCCTCTTTGACATTCTTTAGCTCAATTTTTGACACAAAGCAAGAGTTTGAGACAATTTCTCTGGATCTTGTAATGACACCACTGTTTGGATCTCCAATGATGAGTTCCTTTGGATGATCTTTCTGAATTCTGATGGAAGGATATTTGTTAGCTTCCTCTGGTTCAGACTTTGGTGAAGTAGGAACAGGTACATCATCCTTATCAGACACTTGTGGTGATGTCTCAAACAATGTCTCAACATCACATGGGACATTGTTTTCCTGATGGTGATAATCAACTATGACATTAATAGACTCCATCATAACTTTAGTCCTGGAGTTGAATACTCTATATGCTCTGTTGTTTGTAGAGTATCCCAGAAAAATGCCTTCATCACTCTTAGAGTCCATCTTTCTCCTTTGATCACGATCTGTCAGAATATAACATTTGCTATCAAACACATGGAAATATTTCACATTAGGTTTTCTTCCCTTCCATATTTCATACAGGGTGGAGGATGTTCCCTTTCTTGGCATGAATCATTGCTCTGGCAGATTCCTGTATAGTCATATTCTTCCTTTCCACAACCCCATTTTGTTGAGGAGTTATAGGAGAAGAAAACTCATGATTGATTCCTTCTGAGGAACAGAAATCATCAAACTTGCTGTTCTCAAATTCCTTTCCATGATCACTTCTTATTCTGACAATGCAGCCTTCCTTCTCTCTTTGAAGTCTTTTGCATAACTCTTTAAAAACATCAAACACATCAGATTTTTCTTTGATGAAGTTTATCCAGGTAAATCTGGAGAAATCATCCACAACAACATAAGCATATCTTTTTCCACCAAGACTCTCAACATGCATAGGCCCCATCAAATCCATGTGAAGCAGCTCCAGCACTTTAGAAGTGGTCAGATGTCTAGACTTTGGGTGTGACATTCTGGTTTGCTTTCCAACCTGACACTCACCACAAACTCTCCCTTCATCAATATGGAGTCTTGGTATCCCTCTGACAGCCTCCATGGAAATGATCTTTTTCATTCCTCTGAGATGCAAATGACCAAGTTTTTGGTGCCACAATTTTACCTCCTTTTCATCTTTGTCTGTAGAGCACACAGAAGACAGGTTGGTGTTCTCAGATTCCCACATGTAGCAGTTGTCCTTTGATCTGACTCCTCTCATAACCACTTCTTGTTTATCATTGATTACAAGACATTCAGACCTAGTGAAGTTGACTTTGAATCCCAAATCACATAGTTGGCTTATGCTTATGAGATTAGCAGTCAAACCTTTTACCAGCAGCACTCCATTTAGGTTTGGAACTCCAGAACAGTCTAAGTTTCCAACACCTTTGATTTCTCCTTTAGCTCCATCTCCAAAAGTAACAAAACTGGTAGAATGAGGTTTGACATCATTCAGAAGATTTTTTTATTCCAGTCATATGCTTAGAACACCCACTGTCAAAGTACCAATCTTCCTTGGCAGACACTCTAAGGGAAGTGTGAGCTATCAGAGCTGCAGTCTTCTTCTTCCAATGATGAGTATAGGATACCTTGTTGACCTTAGGCTTGACATAAGGAACTTGATTAGGATATCCATGTAGTTTAAAGCAAAAAGGCTTTATGTGACCAAACCTCCCACAATAATGACATCTCCATCTTTGAAACTTTTTCTTCATGTTTCTTTGATCTTGATGTTGTACCCAATGTTGTGACATCTGCTTAGACATTGGCTTATTAGGTTTGTTCTTCTTTTTGTCATCAGCAAATTTCTTTGCCTCCACATATCCTGAACCAGACCTATTTCCTGTCTTGTGGTGTGACATCTTCTTTGACATTGATTTTCCAGGTCTGTTCTTCTTTTTGTCACCAGCAGGTTTATTTGCAGCTTCATATCCCAGACCATGCTTATTTCCGCATTCTCGTCCAAGTGAAGAATTTCCTCCAACTTATCGATTACGGATGTCAACATTTTGGTGACTTAGACATCGATCAAGTTTGGAGTTCAACACTATAATTTCACTGTTGAGGTGACTTATAGTAGCTGTGTTTTCCTTCTTCTCAGCCTCCAATTTTGCATTCTCAGCCTCCAACTTCTCAATCAGCTTTTTCTGTTTCTCATTTTGCTGACATACTTCACCACTTCTTACACACAGCTTCTTGTAGGTTTCAGCCATATCCTCAAATGTCACTTCCTCATCACTAGAATCCATATCAGAATTGCACACTCCAGAGAGAGCAGTGACAAGTTTGGCTGCTTCTTCCTCAGATTCACTTCCTGAGTCACCATCAGACCAAGTGACAGCCATCCCTTTCTTTTGTTTCTTTAGAAAGGTAGGACATTCAGCTCTAATATGCCCATATCCTTCACAACCATGACACTGGATTCCTCTGCTTTGACTTCCTTTTTCTTCTGACTTGGATCTTCTGCTGGTGTCATAAGATCTGCTAATGTCAGATGGAATGTTCTTGACATTGGACCTTGACTTTGGATCAATTATCTTGATGAGTTTGTTGAACTTCCTTCCAAGCATAGCTATAGCTTTAGATATTTTCTCTTCACCATCCTCCTTGCATCCCTCTTCAGTATTGGATACAAGGGCTATGCTCTTGTTCTTCCTGTCAACAGTTTCACTGATCCCCGTCTTAAAAGTCTGGAGAGATCCAACAAGTTCTTCCACCTTCAAGGTGCTGATGTCCTGAGCTTTCTCTATAGCAGTCACTTTCATTGCAAACCTTTTAGGCAATGATCTAAGAATCTTTCTCACAAGCTTTTCTTCTGACATCTTTTCACCTAGTGCTCCTGAGGTGTTGGCAATCTCCAAGATATTCATGTGAAACTCATGAATGATCTCATCTTCTTTCATCTTCAAATTCTCAAATTTGGTAGTGAGCATCTGAAGTCTTGACATCTTCACCTTGGATGTCCCCTCATGAGTAGTTTTGAGAGTGTCCCAAACATCCTTGGCCAGCTCACATTGATGAACTAGTCTGAAGATATTTCTGTTAATTCCATTGAATAAGGCATTCAATGCTTTAGAGTTCTTCAGTGCTAGCTCCTATTCCTCTTTGCTCCATTCTTCCTCAGGTTTCAAGACACTAGTTTCATCTTTCTTAAGCTTGGTGGGATGTTTCCATCCTTTGTCAGCAGCTCTCCAAGCTTTAATATCCAGTGACCTCAAAAAGGCAACCATACGAGGTTTCGGTAATCATAATTAGATCCATCCGATGGGTGGTCTACCTCCAATCCTCCTTCCTTATCCATAACCCGAAACTATTATCCCTAGATCTCACCCGAAATAACAGGTGCCTCGATGCCAAATGAAATTCGGCAGCAGATCGTGATGTCACGAGAATGTTATGACACGATGTCGGACACTGTTAACAATTCACACAGTAAATTCAAACGACATTAAAGAACACAATAAATTGTTTACCCGGTGTGTAACTACACCTACATCCGGGGCTACCGGGGAGGAAATTCACTATTAGTAGAATTAATTCAGGAATAAACCAACCAGTTTATCTCCTTCACTTAAAACCTACCCAATGCAACTTCAATCTAAGTCCTACTTAGACCTGAGTTCCTACTCACTCCCCCTCAATCACAACAGTGATATCAACCTATTGATTAATTGAATTGTGAAGACACTCTTCAATAAACAAACTTGATTTTGCTTCAAAGCTTTAATCAAGAGACACAACACTCGTTCTTCAAAGCTTTGAGTGATAAACTACCCTTACAAACAAATCCTAGTCCAAAGCACTTATCAATTGATAGTTGTTTGGCTCACAAGAGTAACTAGAATTACAAAATACAACCTGCTAAATCTTCAATACAGTTCAAGAGGCGCAGCAGCAGTGTAAGGGATCTATTACTATTATAGAAGCAGTCCTGAAACTTTAGTTTTGGACATCCATAATAATAGCTAGGGTTCACTTAATTAATCCTAAAAACTTGGTCTTTTCAACAACCAATTTAGGTTTAACTAAGATTAACCTAACATCCACGTGAGCATGTAATCTAATAACAGAAAAACATATTAAAGCAGCTCAACAAACTTCCTGAAAAATCTCAAGAAAAATAGATTCTGCAGAACAGAATGTCACACAGGATGTCATGACATCTGTTATGACATCAATCAAACTTCTGCAGAATTTCCAGCACAGTACTTGCTTCCAGATCTGAGTTGTACTTAAACATCCTTGTCAAGTAGGATTTATCTTCAATCTCGGAATGTCATGACATTTATCAAGACATTGCCATAGCCTAGTTTTATCAAAAAATAATGCCAACTAAAAACACTTACAAATAGTAATTAAAGGAATACCATTAATGAAACATGTACCTCTAATAAAACGATCTCCACTGGATGTCTGACTCCCTGCTAAAGCAAACATTTTTCCACCAGCCTGAGCTTGCTTTGGTTTCTGATACTGGGTGATGATGTATCCTTCTTCATGGCAGTTGAAGCAGATCACTCTTTTTTGTTGACATTCAGCTATCCCATATCCAGTCTTCCCACAACTGTAACATTTCTTCACCTTGGTCTTACATTCATCAATCTAATGTCCTAGCTCGCCGCATTTGAAACATCTCACAGCAGGAGGAGTACCTCTCCCACCTGGCCTTTTGCCATCATAAGCCCTCTGCTTACCTTCTTCAGCTAGAACATTGTAAGGCTTCCCACGGTTCTTCTGTTGCTTTCCTCTCTTATCATACATAACCTTATAGTGAGCCTTACTATCCTCCTCAAAGCTCCTGCAACTATTCACCAAATCTAAAAATATTTGGATTTGTTGATACCCAATAGCTTTCTTGATTTCAGAGCGCAATCCATTTTCAAACTTGGCGCACATTGAGAACTCAGTCGTCGCTTCGTTGTAGTGAGGGTAGAACTTAGGTAGCTCCACAAACTTAGCTGCTTACTTAGTCACTGACATGTCTCCCTGCTTCAATTCCAAGAACTCAACCTCTTTCTTCCCGTGAACATCTTCAGGATAATACTTGGTCAAAAATTCCCTACGGAACACATTCCAAGTGATAGCCTCACAGATAGCTTCCAACCTCTGACGAGTCTCAACCCACCAGTCATCAGCTTCTTCTGACAGTTGATGCGTACCAAAATGAACCTTTTGTGCATCCGTATGACCCATGACTCTGAAGATTCCTTCAATCTCTTTTAGCCAACTCAGCGCTTCATCTGGATCATGTTTACCCTTGAGCACATGTGGAGGATTCCTCTGAAATGTCTCCAAGACACGAGCCTCATCATTACCACCAGCAATCGGTTGATGTTGCATCACCTGAGCTATCGTCTGCAAAACAGCAACAATTGTAACATCGTTTCTTCCACCTACCATCGTTCTATTCTACAACATAACATTAAACAATGGTCAGAAAAAACACAATAACAGTATTCGACTATTACACAAGACTCAACAACCTAGCCGGACGGGCGGACCTGCTCTGATACCAATTATAACACCAAGACTTCCCCATTTATATAATTATACAAAATCAGAGAAATTTGAAATTTCATACCACATAAGTCGAGATGTCACATGCTTCAAAAACCACAACAGCTCATTCAATTAGATACATAGCACATGATTAGAATAAATGTAATATAGTCTAAATCAAAAACTTTATTGAAATAGCGGAAATATTTTAAATCAAACAAAATAACTTTAAATAATCATCCCGGAGTTTAAAATGCTCCTATTGGAATCAACAATGGAAAAACCAAACCAAATTAAAACAGTTCAAACGTTTATCCCCAACCCGAGTGTTACGTATCAAAGTATAACGTCGATTCGAACTAAAAAGAAGAGCAACCTCTTCGACTCATGCTACTCGAGATGCTTCTGAGTATCTACACGTTACCCATGTAAAGGCAACATAACAACATAAGGGGTGAGATATCACAACAATATAAAGAACAGTATAATTAGAGAAATACGAAATTATCATGCATAGTTATCAGTCTTCAAGTATTTCATCACCACAATGTAATTGTCATATACAATATAACATTCACAATCAACATCAACAACACGTATGGAATGGAACTCAACATAGAAACAATGCATGCGGTACCAAGATTTCCACCGAATCCACTCCATCTAGGACCGGGGTCACCATTTTCATGAACAATTAGTTCACCTAACTACTAATCCACTCCCTCTAGGATTAGAGCCATCAACAAAGGGAATAATTGTATTCACCTTGCTCGTATCCACTTTATCTAGGATTTGAGCCAACAACATATGCAACATGAATGCATGAGACCAAATCATACAACCGATAACAAGAAGCATTGATTTCAGCATAACCAATAGCATACCGTTTCCAGCCACCTGCTACAAACCAACAACAACAATACAACGCAACACAACGTCGATTTCCACAACGTCACGACATACAACATATGGCACTAAAAGAAATACAAATCCCAAAATTATTGAGTTATTAATTTTGAAAACATTTTGTAACACGGTGGGAGAATTGACTTGTTTGTTTTGCGTTTGATCGCAAATGTTGCCGATAGCAAGAGTCGCCACCGACTTTTCTTTTATCCAATTAAGGGAAGGCAAAAAGAACAGGAAAAGACCTTCGTTAGATTCTGAGTAAGGGAGGTGGTTATGAAAAGGGAAGGTGTTAACACCCTTTCCATCCGTAGTTATCTACGGGCTCTTAATTGCTTAGCTCACTTTAATTTATTTTTTTGTGTGTTTAAAAAGACTTTTGAAAGACATTTCACTTTGACTTCATAATGATTCACACTGGAATGTATACGAAGTGTTTGGAAATGTTTTGAAAAAAGAACTTTGTAATGATTCACGTTGGAACGTATACAAAGTCTTTTTGAGAAGAAAATTTTTGAAAGCGTGAGGTGTGAAAAATGTTTTGATTGAGCAAGCAAAAGAGACTTATCTACCTACTCAGAACGGTCATTTCCGTGTTATTTTGCTTTCCTTTAGAATAAATCTATCCATACCATTAGTTGGTAGGTAACCTTATTCGTTGGATGTAAAAGGGACGTTCGAAGGGACATCGGATGGTCATAGAAGGCAACAGGTAGGGATATCTTAGCATATTCGTAGGGACGATCATCACTTTTCGTACGCAACAATCGAGGGACGAGATCATGTATTTGTAGGCAACATTGAGGGACTATGATCTTTAATTCGAAGGGACTATGATGATATATTCGTAGGTAACTGTGCTAAGATACCTCCACGTTCGAGGGACATGACCATTTTCGTAAGGCAGCAAGAGAGGATACCCTAAGGGGAGTGCAAGTGTGAAATATGTGTTGTATTCTAATATTTTTATCTTGTATTTAGTGATCTAGATTGATTTTTATCTTGTCATACACGCCTAGTTACTAGCAGTTCAATAGGTGCGGAAAGTAAATTGTAGAAGTGTAAAGTGCGGAAAGTAAATGTCCTACGCTATTACATGGCTTTGGGGCAGATACATAATAGGAGGTGCGGAAAGTAAAAGCAGAACTATAAATCTACGCTATTACATGAAAACAAATTTGCAACCTATACATCCTTTCTGAAATTTAAATGCAAAAGAAATAAAGAAATGGTCTAAGTGAAAACCTAAATCCTAATATTTTTGGTATTTTTGAAAGTTAATGTTAATGTGAAAGGAACCTTAATTTTAATTGATTTTAATTAGAAAAAAGGTTTAATGAAAATTAACCTAAATTAAGCTAATTAAGTTAATTGATTAAAAAAAACATGGAGAAAAGTTATTTGTGAAATGAATCCTAATTAAGCTAATTATTTAACCCAATTACTACTTAAATTAATTAGTTGAATTAATTAAAGAAAAGGAAATAAAAAGCAGAAAAATAAATAAAATAAAGAGAATCCATCAGAGCTTCTGACGGAAGCTTCCACAGAAGCCAAGCCTTCTGTGAGTGGCGCGCCTTGGGCATCCAGAAACTGGAGTTTCTAATGAAAATTCTGCTGAGCGTGTCTAGAAGCGGAGCTCGATCCGAAAGGGTCCGTGGGGCTTATGTTGATTCTGTGGGACGCCCGGTGGAGCTTCTAGAGAAACTGGTGTTGGAAACATCCAGAAGCTGGAGGTTCTGGAGAATCTGGTGCTGGAAGGGTCCAAAAGCTGGGGCTTCTGGAGATTTTAATGTTGGGGGCGTCCAGAAGCTGGAGCTTCTTGGGAATCTGGATCTGGGTACGTCCAAAAGCTGGAGCTTCTGGAGGATTCTGGCGCTGGGGAAGCCCAGAAGCTGGAGCTTCTGGAGGACTCTTTTGGAGATCCAAAAGTTAAAACTTTTGGAGATGACACCGGAAGAGAAACTCCGATCGTCTTCTCCGGTCACCATCTTTTGTAAAACCTGTGAAAACAAACAAAAAAGCAAAAACAAAATGTCCAGATTTAATATTTTGACCCTTGCAAACACGATGGTGAGGTTCATTCATCCTAAAACAACCTGTAACTATGGTTTCGAAACTCAACAGCTAGCTTGCCCTAACCATGGCAGTCAACGATTTGGCCACCAAACCTTGCGAAGGATGGATGAAACTTGTCTTATTTGATCCCAGGAAGACGTTAATGGTGTTAGTTTTGATTAAAATAAGCCATAACTTAAAACACGATTTTGAAATATTTGAAAATGGGATGGATGCATATTGGATGATACAACCGGCATGAACTATGTACAAGAGTGTATTCTTACCTTTACCTACCTCAGGAACACGATTGGATGATTGAAACGGATGGAAAAGGGCTGCACGATTTTGCCAACTTCTTGGATTTTTTTAGAAATTTTAGGGTTGTTGTGGAGGCAAGGATTTCATGTAAGAAGCTGGCCAAGAGTCCCCTTGTCTTGTGAAGATGTTAAGTATATATAGAGGAGTGGAACTAGGTCAAGACTTTAAGAGAAAATATTCTCCTTAAATGAAAAAATATTTGATTGGGAATTTGCATGAAATCTTTCCAAATTTGCTCAATCTTTCCCTCAATTTCCTGCACAAATTTGACAGCTACTTTGGACTTCCTTGGCCCTCAAGACATGCACAAATCAAGGCCATCTTGCATTAATAATTTATCTTTGTATTTTATTTAATTAAATTTGAATTTAAGTCATTTAATTCAAAAATAAATAAATAAAAGGATAGAAGTCGTGGCATGCAGCATAGAAGTCATGGATAATCTTATAATCAAGTTTGGTCATAAAATCTTAAGCCCATTTGGAAAATATTTGTTTTTGTTAGGTATTTTCCTTCATGCACCTCCTCAAAAATGCTCAACTTGCACAATTTTATCTTGCTCAATTTTCAACATTTTTCGGTGTTCTTGGACTTTTTAGAAAGCTCAAGATGTCCTATAAACATCCCTTTTGGTTTCATCTTCATTGAAGTTTCCATGCTCATGAACACTTCTTTGCAAAAAGGTGACTTTTTGTTGACTTTTTAAGAGGACCTGTAATGTTTTGATCTATAACTTTCAAATGGAGCATTTCTAGCCAAAGCTTGTGAGACATGAAGTTGTAGAGAATTGAATTCCCTTTAAAATGAGGTTTGGTGGAAAAATTTCTGATAAAGTATGTGAAAGTTATGCTCGGTCAAAGTTCTGTTGACTTTTGTCTGAAAAGCCCTAACTTAGAAACCTTGACTTTTGATCAAATCTTGATTTTTCCTTGATGAATCATGGTCAACCCTTGATCAAATGATGAATATTACTTCAAAATATTGATGTTGACCAAAAATTATGAAGTTTGACTGTATGTTGACCACAGATGACTTTTTGTCCAACACAACTAATTTTCAACCATCTGAGCAATTGGATGAGCAACCTTGACTTATAAGGCTTGAAATTTGACATGGTGATCCCTTGAAATATATAATGAGGTATGATGACCATTTGAATCCTTGGAAATCCATCTTGATTTGAGAGGAGAAAAACCCTAACTTGGATTGATTGCTTAGGAGAGGGTTTGTTTGATCAACCCTTGTGAAACCTTTGAGTATGGAGTGATGGATTGTCTTGAGAAGTAGGGAGGGGAAATTTTGGGCTATAACAGTTTCCCCTGTTCAATCTTGTTTTACCGGAAGGGTTAGATTGGTATGCTTGCCTTTCGTGGCCTGAAGGTAGAAGATGATTGAACACTCGAGTACACCTGGAAATTTGTACTCGCTGCCGCATGGAATGGGCTTATAGATGCCATTAGGAAAAGCTGATGCTGGAGAGCGAGCCGTACGCTAGACTCTGTATTCTTCTTTTGGATGTGAGAGATATCGGATATGGGCTTACAGATGCCATCCAAAGAGCTGAAGATGTGTAGTCAAAGATGGGTTTAAGCTGCCATCTAGAGAGCTGAATATAAGAGAGTCTGGGATGAATATTTGGAAGAACGCGGATAATTTTCCCGTCTTGTTTCGGGTGTTGACCCATGATCTGTTTCTTGGAAATAACTTGCATGGTCATTTGGATAGTTCTCCCGTCTTGTTTCGGGTATTCATCCTTGAATGTCTGTTTGGACAATAACTTTACCTGTTAGGGAAATAGATCTTGACAGGATATGGTTAGTCTTTTGCAGATTATGACGTATGAGTATGTGACAGTGTTACGATTAATGCACATGTCATGATTTTTATGTAGATGCATGAATGTAGATATATGAATGTAGATGTATGAACGTAGATGTAAGAGTGTAGATGTATGAATGTAGATGTTGTGGTATTTCAAAACATATCCATCTTGAAAAAGATAGGAACGCTCTCAGATCTTTGATTTCTGCTTTAGGATGAGTTTGTTGAAACCCAGGCTGGGGAATAAGAGATGATTAGATTCCTCCGATGCACTATCTGACCAAGTTTCGATCTGGATATTAATGTTATTGGAGTAATAATGATGATTGAGAGATACTCGGCTGGGGATCTTGTGTGTAGATCTTGCTGCGGATGATTACATTATCCATAGACCCTACTGGGGACAATGGGATGAGGATGATAGGATCACTGATCGGGGACTAACGTGATGCGGCACAACCTATTACAGCTTGTAACGTGGTGAAGATGGTAGAATCATTGAAGCTGATGAGGCTGATAGGATCATTGAAGCTGATGGGGGCAATAGGATCACTGCTCGGGGACTGACGTGATGAGGTTTGATAGTATCACTGCTCAGGGACTAACGTGATGAAGTTTGGATAGGATCACTGCTCGGGGACTAATGTGATGAAGTTTGAAGCTGATAAAGCTGATAGGATCACTGCTCAGGGACCAACGTGAGGAAGTTTGGATAGGATCACTACTCGGGGACTAACGTGATCAATGTAGAGTGTTGGAACACTATTCGTTGGAGAAGATTTGTCTTTCTAGGGAGACCGATGACTCTGTGGGGATTGGACGATCCTGCGTCTCTTGCAAAAGTGACTTTGTGGGGATACATTGGTGATTTTAGCTGTCATCTCAATTCCTAGAACCTGTAGCAATTACTGTTTTTTTTTATTTGATTTGCTTTTCACATGTTTGTGAAAATATGTTTATTGTCAGATGCATATAATCATTCAAAGCAATCATTGGACTTTATGCAAAAAACAATAAAATTGGAAAAGGAATTTGCATTGAATTTGAAAAGTGGCCTATAGTCAGGCAGTTTGTATACAAGAGACGAATATCCCAATAAGAGGAATTGTCAGAATAGTAAAAGCTATGTGGAAACAATTTCGTCAAGTTTCAACTATGTTATTGCTCATATAATTTCGACTATCTCATCTCCTTGTTGTCAGAAGAAAATCATTGAACTGATTTGCGCCATTTGAATCTTGAAGTTGATGGTAGTGTAGTCTGTAGGTAGGTGATCTGGACGGGACGTAGTCGTACGCTTAAATCCCTAACTTTTTCTTAGACCACCCTTTCGGGTTTTCAGTCTACCGAGATACCCTTTTTTGCCCAAGCTGCCTTTGCAGGTTTTCGAATTGTCGGGTGTACATTTTTTGTATATGTATATATCCTTAACTTTTGCCTGAACCTTTTTGGTTTGCCAGGATGCCCTTAATTTTTCATAGGCCAGTCAACCTAGCGGGTCTCATTTATGCGTAGTATTTTTTGACTATGTCTGCGTTCACAGGGTGTGGGAAGTCTTCTTTATCCATAGTGCTTAGTACATAGCTCCGCCGGAAAATACTGCTTTGAATATAAATGGTCCCTCATAAGTGGGAGTCCATTTTCCCCTGGGATCACCTTTTGGAAGAATGATGCGCTTGTCTACTAGATCACCGACTTGGTAGACTCGGTGCTTGACTTTCTTGTTAAATGCTCTGATCATTCTCTTCTGGTAGATCTGTCTATGGCAGATGGATGCGAGCCGTTTTTCGTCAATCAAGTTGATCTGTTCAAGGCAAGGTTGGACCCATTCGTCTTCGCCCAACTCTGCGTCTTGGAGGACTCTAGTTGAGGGGATCTGAACCTCGATTGGGGGATCGCCCATACCATATACAAGAGAAGGGGTTGCCCACAGATGTTCGTCTTGTGGCGATAACCGTGGAGTGCAAATGGAAACATCTCGTGCCAATCTTTATAGGTTACTGTCATCTTTTGTATGATCTTCTTGAGATTCTTGTTTGCGGCTTCCACTGGGCCGTTCATTTTTGGCCGATAGGGAGAAGAGTTATGATGCTTAATCTTGAACTGCATGCAGAGTTCGATGATCATTTTGTTATTGAGATTGGTACCATTGTCTATGATAATCCTTTCGGGGACACCGTACCGACAAATAAGATTATGCTTGATGAATCGAGCCACAACATTCTTGGTAACAGATGCGAAAGAGGCTGCTTCTACCTATTTGGTAAAGTAATCAATAGCAACAAGGAGGAAACGATTTCCATTGGAAGCGGTAGGTTTCATCTCTCCAATCATGTCAATACCCCATATTGCGAAAGGCCATGGAGCGGTCAGAACATTTAATGGAACTAGAGGTATGTGCACTTTATCTACGTATATCTGGAACTTGTGACAAGATCGAACATAGCGGTAACAATCAGCTTCTATGATGGACCAATAGTAACCTGCTTTTAGAATCTTCTTAGCCATTGTATGTCCACTGGAGTGGGTACCGAATGTGCCTTCATGTAACTCTTCCATGATTCATTCCGCTATTTTTCGGTCTACACAGCGGAGTAAGCACAAGTCGCACAAGTCGTGGTTGCGCTTGTATAAGATATCGTTACTGAGAAAGAATTTGGAGGAGAATCTCCTTAAGAAATTCTTGTCATTGACAGATGCCCCTGCGGGATATTCCTGATCTTCGAGATACCTCTTCACTTCATAGAACCAAGGTTTCTCTTCTATATCAAGTTCGCAACAGTATGCTGGTTCGTCGAACCTTTCAATGATAATTTGGGGAGCTTCGTTGTCCCATCTGACCTTGAACATAGATGGCATGGTATCTAGTGTGTCTGCCAACTGATTCTCTTCTCATGGAATCTGATCGAAAGTGATTTCTTCGAAGTAAGGGATCAGACTTAAAACATGCTCCCGATATGGTATGAGATTTGGATGTTTCGTGTCCCACTCGCCTTTAATCTGGTCGATCACTAAAGTTGAGTCTCCATATACTTGCAAGAATTTGATTCTTAAATCAATAGCAGCTTTGATACCCATGATGCACGCTTCATATTCGGCCATGTTGTTGGTGCAGTCGAAGCATAGTCTGGCGGTGAAAGGCGTGTGTCCGCCTGTAGGAGATGTAATGATGGCGCCAATACCATTTCCAAGTGCATTTGAGGCTCCATCAAAGACCATGGTCCATTGGGATCCTGATTCAGGTCCTTCGTCTGGTCCAGGTTCTTCGCAATCAGTGACTAACATAACATCCTCGTTTGGAAACTCAAACTGCATAGATTGATAGTCATCTACGGAGATCAACAAGTTAGTGTGATTCAACATATACTGTCTTAGTCGGTGAGCAGCCCAAGCTAAAGCACTGCAAGTTTTCTCAACCTGTGAGTATCTTGTTTCACAGTCGGTAAACTTTTTGCTAAGGCAGTATATTGCATACTCTTTTCGACCAAACTCATCATGTTTCCCCAAGACACACCCCATTGAGTTCTCTAATACTGTCAACTACATGATAAGAGGTCTTCCTTCAACTGGTGGCATAAGAATAGGAGGTTCTTGTAGGTACTCCTTGATTTTGTCAAAAGCTGTCGGGCAATCGTCGTTCCATTCTACTACTTGATCTTTCTTTAGCAACTTGAAGATTGGCTCACAAGTAGCAGTTAGATGTGCAATGAATCTAGCAATGTAATTCAGTCGGGGAGATGTCATTTCTTGAATATCTTTGACCTTAGAGGGGTCAACTTTGATACCTTTACCACTGACAACGAATCCTAGGAGTTTTTCGGATCTGACTCCAAATGTGCATTTGTTCAGATTCAGTCTCAATCTGTATTTCTTTAGTCTATCAAACAGCTTACGCAAATGATCAAGATGTTCTTCTTCGGTTTGTGATCGAGCTATCATGTCGTCGACGTAGACCTCTATCTCGTGATGGATCATATCATGGAATAGAGCCACCATAGCACGCTGATATGTTGTGTCGGTATTCTTCAACCCAAACGACATAACCTTGTAACAGAAAGTTCCCCACTGTGTAACAAAAGTAATATATCCCATGTCCTCGGGAGCCATCTTGATTTGATTGTAACCAGAGAAACCGTGCATGAAAGAGAAAACCTTATGTTGAGCGGTGTTGTCATCCAGGACATCAATATGTGGAAGCGGGAAATCATCTTTCGGGTTCGCCTTATTTAGATCTCGGTACGGGTACCACGTTTGCAACCCACTGCAGATAAGAAGTAATGGCTAAGAAACTGGCATTGAACTACTTCATAACTTTGGCTTTAATTTTCTCAGACATCTCAGGACGCATACGGAGAACCTTCTGCTTCATAGGGAGAAAACCTTCTTTCGTTGGTAGACGGTATACCACAAGGTCAATATCTAGACCTGGCATGTCTTCATAAGACCAAGAAAAAATCTCAATGTAATCTCGCAACATCTGGATTAATCTCTCTTTAACACTATTCTCAAGACCCGCTCATATCTTAATTTCTTTTCTGTCTGCGTCGGTACCTAGATTCATAACCTCGACCGGTTCTTCGGTTAGCTGTATAGCCCTTTCCTCTTGTTGTAGCAGTCTGGCAAGTCCTCCTGGCCCTTCACAATCATCCTCACCTTCGTCTTCGGCGTGGAAGATCGTATTATCAAAGTCATATTTAGCAATAGCAGATTCGTTATCGACGGGATCCAGAGTGAATGTGGATCTACAGTTTATTATGTGGGTGTGTGTAAGAACACATGGCTTTTGAAAAGGTGATAAAGTAAAAAGAAAGACAGAGAGCAGAATATTTGAATGCAAAAGTCCAATGATTTATTGAATGAAAATATATGAATAAGAAATAATAACCTTCACAAATGAGTCATTGTGCCCCGGACAAGGCACTAGGCTTAAAGTCTTATTGTTCAAAGCATAAAAACAGAAAAAACAATGACTCCTATCTAAAGGAGATTGGCATAACATCCTTAGTCGTCCAATTGTTGAGTTCATCGCCAGAAGTTCGGAAGATCCAATTGTTGATGTTGAGGTCACCATCATTGTCTTCTATAACATGAACTTCATTTTTGTTGATGCGGAAAAGAGTTCAGTCGGCACGTTCGCGGCGTATCATTTTCTGACCTTTGGAAGTGAAACCTAAACCAGTCTTATCAGATTTGAATGGAAACTCGGGTAGCAGACCCCAGACAATACAACCTCTTTCTTCAACTACAACTCTGGCATCTTTTAGCGAGGCCATCTTCGTTGGAACTCTAGTAACCTTAGTAGTGACAGGAGAGCCGACAGGCATGACTCGTGGAACAACTTCGAAAGCTTGACAGAGAGTCTTGATAAATTTGCCTTCCATTTCAATGTATCGGAATGACTATAGATGGCTCACCATGTACTCTTCTTCTTCGCACACTGTATCGATTTTTCCCTTCACTGGGTACTTCAATTTCTGATGCAAAGTTGAGGTAACAGCGCCTTCCCCATGTATCATAGGGCGTTCGAGCAGGCAAGAATAAGCTGGGCGAATATCCATCACAAAGAAAGTAGAGTCAAAAATCTGGGAACCCACTTTGATTGGCAGGTTGAGCTCTACAAGTAATTTTATCTTCGAACCATCAAAAGCTCTTAAGATTATGTCACTAGGTTTCATGACCACTTCTTCAACATTAAGTCGGTCGAGAGCACTCTTCGGTAGGACATTCAGAGCAGAGCCAGTATCTACCAACATATGAGACAATGTAGTTCCCTTACACCCTACAGAAATGTGTCAGGCTTTGTTGTGTTTCCTTCTGGCAGGAGTTAGATCAGCATCAGAAAAATCCCAAACCATTCTCTGCGGTCAGGCTAGCAATACAACTTTCGAATTGATTAGCAGAAGTGTTTTGCGGTATGTGAGCATTCTTCATAAACTTCACCAAGGCTTTAGCATGAGCCTCGGAGCACAACAATAGAGCTAGCATGGAAATCTTAGATGGGGTTTATCCCAACTGCTCCACTACATTGTAGTCGCTCTTCTTAATGATCTTCAGAATTTCTTCCATTTCTTGTTTGGAGGTATCTTCAGCAACTTCATTTGGTACTTCTGTCTGAGCAGGTTGAGTCACTTTCTCTTTCCCTCGAGCCTCGGGAGTTGGTTCAATAGAAGGAATGTGAACTGGTGTAGTAGTATCCTTTGGAGGAGAGATATCTGGAGAAAACACTCTTCCGGTTCTGGTTACTTTTCTCGATCCGGTGATATTGTTGACATCAGGACTAGCAGCTTCAACTGTACTGTCTTCAATGGCTAGTGGCTCTTGCTTGATGCCATAGTAGTAAACTTCGGCTCCATAATTCCAAGGTATATCTTTGTTAGAGAAATATGGAATTGATCGGGGCGAGGTAATAATCAGAGGTGCCACTCTAGGTGTAGGATCGGTAGAGGTGATCCTTATTATGTTCACATCAGCATATTCTTTGGGATAGTCATCATCTCTCTATCTGGTTGCTTTGATGTCTTCAATTGCAATTTTGTAGCTTTCAGGGACGGTATATTTCACCATGAAATCAAATTTGCCACTTGGATTTCCCAAGGTATCCCAGACTTCTGGTACGGCTTCGCTTACGTCTTCGATCTTCAAGATTTTGGAAACATCTTCGCACAAACTCTCTACAGACGGTGTTTTCAAGAATAGCACTTCTTGGTTGTCTATCAAGCGCTGAATACCTCTCTTCAACCAGGCACATCCAATGGGTTCGAACGTGCATCAACGGAAGTTGTCAAAACATTTTGAAAATAAGCCATCTTGTAGCAAATTCTTCTTAATAGTCATCAAGGGAGTGGTTAACTCGTTCACAACAAAGACATATGATTCGTTATCAACGGCGTTGGCACTCTTGCCATGATTGGGCATAGGTGCGTTGATCATATTTGGGGTTTCGATAGGAGGGTCGAATTCAATTTCCTGAGCTTCAATCATGTCCTGGATCTTGTTCTTCAGGGCCCAATAGTTGTTGGTGTCGTGCCCTGGGCTATTGGAGTGGTATGCACACCTTGCATTGGGATTGTATTTCAGAGAAGAAGTATTGACATGCTGAGGAGGATCTCTCAAAGTAATCAGCTCTGCTTTCATCATGTGTTGTAATGCTTGATACAACGACATGTTGATCTTCGTAAATTATCTTCTTGGCGCGTTATGCCTACGCGTACTGTCTTGTTGAGGTTGCAATGGCGTGGGATTGGAGATCAGGACTGCCCCCACAGATTGATTGTGATCACCTTTGTCACAGTTCTTCGGACCATACACAACATTGACTTTTTTCTTCCCCCCAGAAGATCTCTTCGCAGCATTTGAAGATGTTTCGACTTGAATCTTTCCACTCTTGATTCCAACTTCAATACGTTCTCGTGTCAATATTAGTTCGATGAATTCGGCTGAGGAATTTCCAATCAGATGATTGAAGAATGGGCCTGTCAGTGTTCCCATAAACATGTCAACCAATTCCCTATTAGACAAGGGCAGCTGGACTCTGCCTGCTAGATCTCTCTATTTTCGGGCATACTCTTTGAACTTCTCATCACGGCCCATAGACATATTCGGCCCGTAGACATATTCTGCAGATGCATACGGGTTGGTGCCAATTCAACATTGTACTAGTACTATTTGTAGAAAGCATATGCCAAATCCTTCCAGGTATGAATGTGAGTATTCTCTAGATGATAATACCACTCTAACTGTGCTCCGGACAGATTCTCTTGAAAGAAATGCATCTAAAACTTTCTGTCAGCAATGTGGGGTTGAATCTTCTGAACATAGGACTTCAGATGAAGCTTCGTACAATAAATTCCATCGTACTTAGCAAAAGTAGGAACTTTGAACTTGCGGGGAATGACCACCCTAGGTACCAGGCTTAAGACATCAAAATTCAATCCTAACATTTTTAGATTTTCCACAGCATTTAGACAGCCTTCGAGTTGCTTATACTTCTCGTTGTCAGGAGGATACTGCTCTCTTATATAGTCTTCTTCTTCTACTTGAGACCCAAGGTGGATTCCTTCATCGGCCTTGATACTTCCTTCAGTTTTGCCGCTCTTGTCTGAGAATTCAAGTTGTTTGACTACTTTGACCAGACCTCTGTACCTTTTCCCTATGTTGAGAATGTCAATGGTCTTCTTCTTTTTCTTCTTGATTATGAGCTCTTTTAGATCTTTCTGTCCTTAGGCCAAGTTGGTGAACATCTCTTGGAACTGAGCGTTATGAGCCTGGAGATCTTTGACAGTTTGTCCGAGAGCCATTTCTACTGAAATAAACAACGAGAGAATAAGAAAACCGGTCTTCAGAGTACTGATATGCTATGATATGCAATGTTATGCAATGCAATGTTTTTAAGGACCTTAGGAATGTAAATTTGGTAAACAAGCAAGAACAAACTTTTTATTAGTTCGATTAGTGAATACAAAAGAAAGTTCAAGTGCAAAAATAAAAATTCCTAATGCTTAGGCCCCCCATGTACGTTTCCTCTTTGTGTTGACATAGGTGTTAATGCTCTATTCCTCGTGAAGTAGCTTCATCAACTCCAATACTTTTTCATGCTTGCATAACACTGAGCTTCGAATGTATCCCTTTCTTCTTTGAATTGAATCCAAGATCTCTTTAATTCTTTAAAATCAGTAGGCATGTCTGGATGGAGAATGGTATAAGATTCACCGCCTTCAGCAACAGGTTCCATAATTACTGGTAAAATAGCAGCATATGGCATCATGAGGTTTTGAGCGCGAGCCCGCACCCATTTGAGGTAAGGTTCCCAAGGAATGTAATTTTTTATGCCCCAAAGTCTTAGTATCAGTCTTCTTTACCATGCCCAAAGCATGCACAAATCTTTGACGATAACCTTGGAGATTATTGTTGTAGTCAAATACAATGCCTTGGATAATTATATCATGAGGACCATCTCTTTAAGCGTAACCAAGCTGACGTTGCGCTAGAGAAGGGTTGTAAGTGATACCTCCCCTTATGCCAAGGAGTGGCTCGTTAGGGAATTCCCCACAACGCTCAATGAAAGTGATGTCCTTTTGAGAGTAGAGACACCAACAAATATCTAAATGAGAGAGTGACATCAACCTTTGAGACCACTTTAAACCCTGTTCATTCTTCATCACTGATCGAGGAAGGTGCAAAGTAAACCACCTGGATAATAACGGTATGAAACACATAAGAGTTCCTTGTCTTTTCGTAGTACGAGTGTGGAGAGAATGTAGAATATCTTCGAGCAATGTAGGCATAGGATTGTGAGTGAGGAATATTTTGATGGCGTTCACGTCTATGAATTGATACGGATTAGGAAATAGTACCAACCCATAGATTAGCAAAGCCAAAATGTCTTTAAAAGCGTGGAAACTCATAGCCTTTAAGAATTCTCGAGTCTTATTTATCAGAAACTTATCAAGCAAACCCTTAACTCCACTTCTTGTTTCCCAATTGGCTTCAATGTCTGACCATCTTACGTGTAAAGCTGATGCAATGTCTTCAAACCTCGGAAATTTTTTTGAACCGGTGAAAGGTATCTGATCAAGAATGGGTATTCCAAATAGCTTAGAGAACTCTTCCATTGTAGGTACCAACTGATAATATGGGAAAGTAAATCAATGATGCTTCAGATCAAAGAAGTGGAGTACGACGCTCATTATATCTTCTTCAAAACCGGAGGTAACCAAGTCGAGTAGATAACCATGTATTTTTATGAACTGAGCGTGATCGCGAACTTGTGAGACTAACTCCTTGAGTTGAGAAGATATGCCCACAAAGTTGAAATGAATATTATTCCTGGAAGCCATAACCCTACAACAAAGAGCAAATATAAATCCCTAAGTCCTTGAAATGGTTAGCAATGATATGATGTTATGATGTCATGTTTAAATAGCACACACAAGCAATTCACACAATAGCCCTAGGTTTAAGGCTTGCATGAGGTATAGGTGTCTACCCTACCGGAGTTTAAGTTGGTTCAACATATCCTACAATAGTAATCGTGTTCTAGGAATCTCATATCACAGATCTTTCTCGAATGCTTTATTTTAGTACGACTACCAAATGGTCAACTGAAACATCCCGAAAGTAGAATCTCAATGAGTGTAGCATCGAGTATCAACCAGCCTCAGTTTGCACTGAAGCCGACTATCTCACTACCTTCTAATGGCTAAAATAGGTCAATTAGGGTTCAAAAAGTTTAGTTAGTGCTTGATGACACCACGCAGATGCCAAATATTTCCTTAACTGAACATGAGGAACATTAGGACATCCAAAGTGTCGCACTAACCGTAGCCATCATTTTAACTATTTTGGTCTATGCCAGACAGTCGCGATGATCTATTGCTACTTACCTAAGGAAACCTGGATCTGGGTGTAGGATCCCCCACGAATATAATACCCAAGAAACCCTTAAAATTAAAGCATACAAAGAAAATAGAAAGCGATAAAAGTGATCTATAGCCCTAAGGTAACCTCTCTTTGGGTGTAATCCCCAGTAGAGTCGCCAGTTCTGTAACACGGTGGAAGAACTGACTTGTTTGTTTTGTGTTTTATCGCAAATGTTGCGGATAGCAAGAGTTGCCATTGAATTTTCTTTTATCCAATAAAGTAAAGGTGAAAAGAATAGGAAAGACCTTTTATCGATTCTGAGTACGGGAGACAATTATGAAAAGGGAAGGTATTAGAACCCTTTCCATCCGTAGTTATCTACGGGCTCTTAATTGCTTAGCTCACTTTTGTGAATTTGCTTTCTGTGTGTGTGATTGAAAAGTATTTTGAAAAGTATTTCGGTTTGACTTCGTAATGATTCTTGTATCAGTCCTCAATAATGTATACGAAGTGTTCGGAAATATTTGTTTGGAAAATGTTTAACTTTGTAATGATTCTCATTGGAATGTTTACAAAGTGTTTTGTTTGAAAATATTTATGAAAAGAAGTGTGAGGTGTGAAAATGATTTTTATTGGAGAAAGAAATAGAGTCTTATTACCTACTCAGAATGGTCGTTTCTTGTTATTTCCCTTCTCCCTTAGGATAATGTTATCCATACCATTAGTTGGTAGGTGACCCTATCCGTTTGATGTGAAGGGACAATCGTAGGGTCATAGTATGGTCATTGAAGGCAACATGTAAGGGTACTTTAGTATTTCAAAGGGACGATAATCACTTTTTCGTAGGCAACAACCGAGGGACGAGATCATATATTTGTAGGCAACATCGAGGGTCATCGAGGGACTATGATCTTTGTGATAATTTTGAATCGAGGGACGTTTGCTAATGGTACCCCTACGTTCGAGGGACATGACCATTGTTTATCCAAAAGGAAACAAGAGAGGATACCTTAAGGGGGTGCAAGTGTGATAGAGTGTGTTTGATTCAAATATTTATCTTGATTGTTTAAGGTGATCTAACAGTTGATTTTAGATCTTGTCATGCAATCCTATTAACATACATCTAACAGTTATACAAAAACTAAAGATGCGGAAAGTAAAAGCGGAAAAGTAAGTTCCTAAGCTATTACGGGGCAGTTATATAATAGAGGTGCGGAAAGTAAATTGCGAGAAATTAAATCTACGCTATTACAAAAATATCCTTGCGACCTATACATCGATTTCCAGAATTTAAATGCGAAAAAGCAATAAAAAAATAAATAAAAGAAAAAATGTTTTGAAGTTAGTAAAAATATTTAAAATTAGTAAACCTGATTACTAGCAATTAAATAAATATTTTTGCGAATTTTCTGGATTGATTTTATTTGAGGAAATAAATTAAAAGTTAATTTTAAGTTTAATCAAACAATTAATTTAAATAAAGAGAAAAAAGAATTTTTTTGGTGTCAAAAATTAAATAAGTATTTTTAAAACCTAATTCTAAAAATAAAATTATTTTTGTGATTTTTGTTGTATTTTAGAAAATATTTTAAAAGAATTAAATAAATAGAAGAAAATTGAAAAGAAAATTGAAAAGAAAAAGGAAAATAAGAAGAAAAAAAGGTTAGTAAACAAAGTGTTAAAAAATATATGCAGACCAGGGAATCGAACCAGCTCCTGATGGTCACCAGCGTGCCTCCTTTGCCATCTATGATATGCGTTTTAGTTGTCATGGAATGAAATAAAATTAATATATAATAAAAACAAAATTCAAAATATATTTGAATTTGAAAAACGCGCGCAGGGAGTCCTCGTTTTTGTTGATCTGGCAAGAGTTTTACCTACGGACATAGTCCGTTGCTAAAAGCTTTACCTACAAATTTCGTCTGTAGCTATAAGACCTGCAAATCACAAAATCCAGAAAATGCAATATAAATTAGTTATGAGACCATGGATCGATTGGATTTGATCCACTAAACAAAATCATGCCCTAATTCGTCCAATTTTGCCTGATTCGTGAAGCCCTAATTCTGAACTCTAAACCCTAGCAATGGCAACTCACGATTCATGCACTTAAACTCCAATCAAACTATCCAGAAAACATCAATATAAACACAAATATATGATCAAATTCAATTAACAATGCATGAATATGCCAAATCAAAATTGAAAAAAAGTTTGGTAAACCGTGATCGCGTTTTTATGTTTCAAAAGCTTTTGATTGCTTGTAAAGGCCTGTGATGGACCAGAGGACACTGGTGGAGCTAATGGTGGCCTTGGAACGACTTGAATCGATTGAAAACTTGGTCTGTAAGTTACTTGAATGTCACTGTTTTTTGAGACTTGGCTAGGGTTCTTGGAGGCAGGAATATGTCTTCTCAGTATTAGGGTTCAATGTGCATATATAGTAGATGAATTAGGTCAATAATTCTGATCAAGAATCAATGCCTTGAATGCAAAAATATTTGATTGAGAATTTGCACCAAATATTGCCATTTTTGGATTCAATCATGTTCAATCTCTTGGCAATCAATGATATTTCGAAATTGCCAGCTCTTATTGAGTATCTTGGACTTCAAGGAACTTGATTTTACAAATTGCATTCATCAATTTGATTTTTGGTATTTTATTTTAATTAAAATTGGATTTAAATGAATAAATTCCAAAATAAATAAAATAAATTTAAGACAGGCTTGAAATTAGGCTTAGAAGTCATGGACTATCTTAGAAATAAGTCCAAACTATAAAACTATGGTCCATTTGGAAAAAATTTGAATTTGCTTAGTATTTCTCTTCATGCACTTCTTCAAAAATGCCAAACTTTCACAAGTTGTATCTTGCTCAATTTTCAACATTTTGAAGTGTTCTTGTACTTTTAAGAAAGCTCAAGATGTCCTCTAAAAACTCCTTTTGTTTTCATCTTCATTGAAGCTTCCATATTCATGTAAACTTCTTTGGAAAAATATGACTTTTTGTTGACTTTTAGAAGGACATATAATGTCTTGATCCATAACTCTCAAATCAAGAATTTTTGGACAAAGCTTGTGAGACACAAAGTTGTAGAGAATTTAATTCTCTTCAAAATGAGCTTTGGAGCAAAGATTTCTAATAAAGTATGTGAAAGTTATGCCTGGTCAAAGTTATGTTGACTTTTTATCAAAAAACCTTAATTTAGAAACTTTGACTTTTGATCAAATCTTAAGTTTTCTTGATGAATCATGATCAACCCTTGATCAAATTATGAATGTGACTTAAGCATCTTGATCTTGACCAAAAGTGATGAAGTTTGACTATATGTTTACCACATTTGACGTTTTATCCAATACAACTAATTCTCAATCATCTGAGCAATTAACTGAGCAAACTTGAGTTGTGAGGCTTGAAACTTGACATGGTGATACCTTGATACATATGAAGAGGTATGATGATCACTTGAGGCAATAGAAACCATATTTGACTTGAGATAATCAAAACCCTATTTTTGGGGTTGATTGCTTAGGAGAGGGCTCATCTGGTCAACCCTTGAGAAATTTTTTGAGTATAAAGATGTGAATTAACTTGAGAAATAAGAGGGAAAATTTTGGGGTATAACACTCTGAAACTTGACTTGGATTACACGATTCAAGACTTGATTCTTATTTCTAAGGGTGTGGTTAGGTTTAATGAAGTCCAAAGAAGCTTAAGGAATTCTCAATTTGAAACTGGGAGTGCTCTAGCTATGGATTCGAAAACTCAAAAATATGGAGTGTGGAGGAATTTTGGTAGGCGTTTTCTGGCTATCAAAGCTTGAGGAAGAGAGTGGAATAGGTCCCTCTATTTATAGGGAAGCGAATGATGATGAGAGTTGAGAGAATTAGTGAGGTTTTGAGTGGTTTCGTGCATGGAGTGTGCACGAGTGAAGTTTGACTCGTTTTATGTCAAAACACGACCAAAACTTGTGTTTCAAGGTGCTAATAACTTCTGAAAGGTTGCCAAACATGATTTGAAGCAAAAACGCACAAGAATTAAGTGTTTAGAGGCCAAAACAATCCATTCTAAATCTGACCTTGAGGAAAACTTCAATTTCAAGGTTCCCACTTTGCAGCCATGGTGCTCTTAGCTCAGGGACCTTTATGGCACAATTCTTGGTGCATTAGAAAGATATTAGGGCCAACTTTACAATGTTTAAAGAAATATTACATTTGGATGCTTGAGCTAGAATTTGTGTCTCTTTGAAATTGTGAAAAACCAACTGATTTTCCATACTTAGAAAAATTTCTATGTTTTTGCACAAAATGACTTATAAAATCTTTTCAACCCAAACATGGCCTTCCACTAAAAATTTGCTCTTCATCAAAAAATATGGCATGAAGTTGACCGCTTAAATGGAATTTTGAAAAAAGAACCAACCAAAAAATCCAAAAATTGAGAAAGTTATGGCCTTCTGAAATTGATGAAAAATCATGAAATGACCTATAATCTTTTCATCTCTTCAAGCAATCTCCAAACTCTTTTAAGCCTTGAAACATAAATGGAGATAAAGTTCACATATTCAAGCTTGTTGTGGAAAAATAATGACCTCAATGTGAAAAATGATCATCAAGTTATGATCTCTTGAAGTTGATGATCACAAATTGAGAAATTCATCAAGGACTTGTAATCCTTTGACTTCCCAAGCAAATTTCCAAGCATTTTCTATTCTTTCCAATTAAACTAAGTTGTACTAGACATACTTAGGTTCATTGTGAAGAAATAATTATCTCAAGGAGACAAGGTATGACCAAGTTATGATCTTTTGAAGTCACACAAGAGAAATGAAGTATAAATCTAGAGAGTTTGCAATCCTTGATCCTCAAAATATATTTTCATTAAATAACATCTTTGAACCAAAGAAGATAAATTCTAGAGATCCTTTTAAGAGACAAATGAATTTATAATCATTCACAAATTTCACACAACCACCAAGATATGATCCTCAGAAGTCCAAAACCTTAATTCCAAGAGCATTGGACATGGCATGGAGAATTATTCAACTTTGATGATCTTCCTTACACATAGAATATATCCTCATGAGGAGATATTGTTATAGATGCTAAAAAGAATCCATGGTGAGGACAAACACTTCAACACATTGAGAATTGATGAGACAAGTTCTTGTGATCCAAAGCTTCAAAGTAGGTTAACCACTTGAATTAAATTGGCATCTTTGAATTCTCTTTGCAAGATAGAACATGATGAGCTCCATTATATCTTGTCAATGGTGATAACTTAAGATAAACCACATGATAGAGCTTGATAATTCCTTTAGAATTGGGAAGAAAAGGCATGGAAATAAACACATGAACCTATAGACTTCTTGAAGAAGAACTTTTGCATCATCTACCTACCACACAATATCTAAAGAGAAAATGATATACATATCTTATGGTTATCCAAGTATCAATCATCATATGAAAAATATACACAAACAAGGTGCTTGGTGATCCCCTCAAGAGAAAACTCAAAGATAAGAGAGAGAGAGAGAGAGAGAGAGAGAGAGAGAGAGAGAGAGAGAGAGAGAGAGAGAGAGAGAGAGAGAGAGAGCCCTAGTTTGTGATCTTTGTGCAATGCAATAATATGAGATAATAGAGAATATTAGGGGGAAAATTGGGGTACAACACACTCTAAGTTATTACATTCAACTTAGGCATAAATGACATTCATTTCTCAGATACACTAATATCTTTAAAAGCTCTTTCATTAAACCAATTTATGAAAGTTTTGTCATGTTCTCTTAACATTAATGTTTCACTCATCCGAGAATTTTCCATGATAATACTTTTTTGAGCGGACAAGTAAGGTTTAACTTCACTAACATTATTCAATATATACAAATGGGCTTGAAGAACTACATCTCAGTCCATTGTATTAACATTTAAACCTTGAGTACCACATTACATTCATATCTTCCTTCATTATAAGACTCGAGAATTCATATAGAGTTTTCTTCTGAAAAATAGTTTGTACGAAACTCAATAGCTTGTTTTGTGATGTGGCATTTAACGATCAAAGCTTATGGACAGTGATGATTCTTTTGTATACCCTTTAAAGATCTTCATTTATCTCTCTACCGATATATCCATCTTAAATAAACTTGACCACAACATCTAATCTCCCTTACTAAATGAATAATAAAGTGAACCATAATATTAAAAATTATAGAGGGAAATACATCTCCAACTCATTTCAATTTCTAGAATCAATGACTTTACTACATAAAACATTGAAGAATAAGCACAATCTGATTATAATTATCCTTACACATTTCGGTAAATTCACCGGATAGCCACTGGTAGAAGTTGTTGCATCAAGATAGGGACAATCATGAGATTTTAAGCCAACTAATTTGAGATCTTTAATTAACACAAGCTCCTTATTCGAGCTTCATTCCCCCTTTGTTTACCTCAATTTTAAGAAATATATTATTTGTAGAAATGCATGTGCAAAAAATTCCTATGTTGAACCAAGTCCATACAAAATGTTGCTCTAACATTAAACACCCCTCCTGCTCAAGTGAACGATGGAATTAATCCCATTAGATTATTCAGTCATAAGGCCGGATATCAAGATTTAAAAAAAAGTTATGGAAGGACCTTTCTTTTTCACATGTTTGAAATGAATGAAGATCTAATTCTGAACTTTCATATGATTTTCTTCTACAGATCGGTGGCATGGAACATACCTACAAATTGTTACTACATATAAGCAATTTCACCACGGTTGGAAAAGGGATGTCATTTTACTTGACCAACCGTGGAGATGTACGATGTGATTTTAAATGTGTAGTTTATAAACACGCTCTATTTCCCGTTATAGTAAACCGGGAAGTGCACTACCTACAACAACAATTGTATTAAACAACCATTATGAAATTATTTGTTTTTTAAAAATTATATATATATTTATTTTATAGCATTCCCAATTTTTTAACCTAAATGTTTCTGAATCGTATTAGGCCAGAAATAGCAACGCCCCCTTTTGTAAATCGTATCAGACCAAAAATTGTATCACATCAAATACAAAATTCCATTAACAACAAAAATTGTATATTACATCAAAACCAAAATGGTACAAAACAATCTATAATCTACACATCATTACATCAAATAGTGGTATCTTGTTGTCTTGTCCCTTAGTGTATTGACTTTAAACACCTATAATTTCAAATAATAATACTTATTAGTAAATAATCTTAGAAATTATAACTTACAATAAATTATAAATAAAGAATAAAAAAAATACTTACTTGTTAATTATCCCACATGTCTTCTTGATTATCGTATGAATATCATGCACATCATATTTATCAACTTCATCATATGAACTAGACTGATGTGTTACATAACAAGGAATGAAAGAAATATCAAAATTTTCATCACTACGAGGAATGCAGTTTCCTTGGAGAATAATTAATCATCTCCTCAATAACTCCAAAGGGTCTATCACATAAAAACCTTATTTTTCTTGAGTAGCCACGATGAATGGTTCGGTCTTATAAGTTGTCTTGGCAAGGTCATGTCATGTGAATCTTAACTCACTAGTTTGTACACCATTGTTATTGGGAACTCACTTGCATTTAAATAAAGTCAATTTGGAAATAACATAATAAATCTTCAAAATTGCCTTAATGACACCATATAACACGCTGGGTGTCAATATAGAATTCTTATCTTTCAAACTAGAGAAATACATGGATTTGGCCTCAACCATAACCCCGTCATTTTGCATTATATGATAGTCATCTTTTTATTTTGTGTAAAAGGAAAAATTAAAAATGTCGTATACAGTCCATGTTATCACATTAAATTTTGTTATATACGATCACCATTTAATTATATCAGATGCACTATCATCATTATAAATCCTCTTATTGAACCAAATAATGAATTTCTTGTTATGCTCTATCAACAACCACTTGTGACTCATCTGGGAATATTTTTTCTTTATAACTATTTTGTGAGTAGATATGTACGATTCAACGTCACTAAGATTATTTAATATATAGAAATGTGCTTCAAGATTGTAGCGCGACTCACAAATTTCTAAATATTGATCCAAATTTTCATACTCTTCGTGTATAATATGAAATCATTTGGGCATGCATGTATTTTTTGATATAATATAAGTCCATTAGACGCAATATCTTCTTGGCCTCATTACAACGGTATGACAAGTAGTTATCTTATAATCAAATTTATTTCAAGAAATCAAGCAATTTCGTGAAACTTTTATCCGATCACCCATTTTTTGCCTTCAGATTAAACAATTTTAAAAATACAGACAATCATATAAAACTTGTGCACCAGTATATAAAGGTTAATCCTTATCAGTACATAAAGTATCATAAATATACGCTTTCATAAAAGACGAATCTCCAATATGACGAATCATATCTTCTTGTCGATAATCCATATCTTCATAAACTTCATCCATTTGTAATGTTGCATTTTGATTTTTATCCACTTCTCCATGCCACATCCATGTTGTATAGATTTGACATATTCCATCACAACATAACTAATGTAATATTTCTTCCTTTGATCATTTTTTGACATTCTCTCAATTAACACAAAGACAATAAAAGAGACCATTATCACTAGGAAATTTTTTTCCAACGAATTCAAGGAATTCAAGAACTCATTCTCATACATCGAACATAATCTATCAGCTCTCGTCCAACTACGATCCGTAAATTTTTATGAAATTTATATCAAAATGCCTATCTGAATGGCACACTAATGCTACAAACACAACACATTAATATATTTATATGCACACTAATATATCCATCACAATAATATAACACCAAAACCTAAATCATATTCATAACCATATTTCTTTTTTCATTTGCAATAGAGTTATAACAACTAAACAAAAACAAAAATATAACCTCATAACAACAAAAATATCACAACACGAGAACATGACACATAACAAAGTCACATAGACATATAACAACAAAGCATCATAAAATCTAAATAAAACCAAAACACAAAGTAAGTCAGATGCAACAAAATGAAAACTCTCACCACATAAGTTAAAACCTCACCACAATGATATATATATATATATATATATATATATAGAGAGAGAGAGAGAGAGAGCAATAACTGAACAATGAACAACAAACACCCAAAGGTAACATACCATACTTTGAAGATGAGGAAGACCCCAAGAAATGAATGAGATGGTGAAGATTTGACGTTCCAAGAAATGAATATAGACGTTGTTGTTTGGCTTGTTGGAACAATTTTGGTTCGTCAACTAATCCTTAGAGTTTTAATGATAAAAAGCACATTTCTACGGAGAATAATTTTTTACTCTAACAATTTTTAAGTGTGCAGATCTTACTCATAGATTTTGGATTTTGAGTATGCAATTTGTTACACCCTTCTAACCCCACATATAATATTAGTCTAATTTACGAATTAAATTATATTCAAATCACCACTCAAGTATGTCACACTTTATGGGAACTTCATAGAAAAATAAAAAAAACATCACCGCAGAATCATTGTCATAGAAAAATAATTAACTTCTCAAATTTCATGACCCTTAGTCTCATTAATTATTAAAACCAAACTACAAATAAAATCTCCATAAAACATGTCAATATAACATAAGAGAAACATCATAATCACACAACAAAATATTCTCAACCCGATGTTACATATTAGAGCAAGACACCACTAATGTAGTAAAATAAATTGAACACTATAAAGCTATCATCGATGCTTCAACTAAGTACTCCTGATCTCCTGCGTGTTATCCACGTGGAGGCAACATTCAAACAGAAATGGTGAGTAATCACAGTATATTATAAAAGACATAAGGAAAAGATTAATAGTTCAACAATATCATCATATAACAACACATAATAATCATCATTACTTCAAATTAACAAAATACATCATAACATCATTTGTAGATCTTCCATCATCAAAATATTATATAATTACATAGTTCACAATTATCTTCGCATCATAACTTATCATGAAAGTCATGCAACGTCACATAGGATGTAAATGCAACACAACCGACTCAATGCGTGTGGTAACAAAATTTCGACGAAAACTTGGTCATCACCCTCCAAAGATCTCCATCATAGGATCTATTCTCTCTTGGAGCTGGAGCACATCATAAAACACACAAAATCCACACAGTGGTATTGAGGCTCATCATAAGTGAAACACCTTCCAAAATAGCGGACCACCATCCAAAAATGATATGAATGCATGATGCACAACAATATCATATGAAATTCGACCACGAATAGTCAAGTAAATCATCATTCACATAATCATCACATAAAAACATCACACGATCATCACATAATACTTCCCAGAAGTATCATATTCGTCATTTAAATAGAACATCATAGTATGACAACATATAAAACTTAATCTCATAAACACATAGGTATTGAAATCATGCATCAAGTCACTCATATAATTCAATAATGTTATAGGTCTACACTCCATCTTTCTAACCCTTCGAACAACGCGTCAAACAGAGTCTTGAAACTCAAGTTACGTCCCATTGAAAATACTATAAGGCTGCATCGCCCAAGGCTTGCCCGAAGCCCAAGGAGAACTCTTCTCGCCATTGCGTCGCCCAACAAAGCTGGAGCGATGCTTCATCCCCGTAAATTTTCCACTAGTTCTTCTTTTCTGCCATTCCCTCACTAGCTATCTCGCCCGACGAAGCTGGTCGCGCTCCGCTCGCTAGCTCCTCATTCAATGATGCCCTGACGCCCGTCCCACTCCATACAGTTTCTAGAAGCATAATTTTTCAGCATTCCCATCGCTAAATGCATAACCCAACGATGCTTAAGCGTTTTGCTCGCCCAACAACGGTCATGATACTGCAAGTACTCTATTGCATTTTCGCTACTGTCTCAGTACATACCAGTCCTGATTTTTGCATCAAACTCAGTCCAAAAAACATAATAATCATCATATAACACATAACAACAACAGCAAAATACCTCATGGTATACATCATAGGCATCAATTCATGATTTATGAAACTCAAAATTATATCACCAATCCACAATTTCATTAATTCAATAACATGTTATCAAATAAAACACACAACAAAACCCTACATTACCTTAATCCTCTATCAATCATAATAAACAACGATTAAACTCATTACCTTAATTCTTGGTAACTTCGTTTCCTCCTTCTTTGCATTCTACAACAAATCCCTCTGAGCCCTATCCTTTTCTCTGCGTTCTCCCAAACTACAGTAGTACAAGAATGGTCGTTATTCTTATATTTTCTATTTTTACCCCTAGGACCCTTTCTATGTCATTTCCTTTATGCCCTCACATATCACCATATATTACCACCATGTCGTCATTATCTCCACACACCAATTATTCTATTTTATCATTAAATAATTCTATCTATTATAAACTAAATTACTATAACTCTAAATAATATAAATACTATTATTTATTTCTAAATAATAGTAATTTAACACTTTAATCCACACTATACCACAACATACCACACACATCACATGAAAAATAACCAATAATTCACCATGATCAATTAAATAATTAATTCTAAAAATTCGGGGTGTTACACAAGTTATGGACTCTAGACAAGTATAGTTCTGGATTTTTAACAAAGCAATTATGGATTATGGGATATCAAAACACACTCTGAACCGTTTGAGAAAATAAGGGTTTACAATGACAAATCTGCTTCTACAAATATCAAGTCAACAATTGAAAGTTTTTATCCAGATTGACTCTGATATATCAAGGATCTGAAGATTGGAAATTTCTCAAAGCACGAAAGACTTATTCTGATCAAACTTCATCTCAATCAATCAGAAGCCTCTAACTCAAGTGGTTTGAAGTGAAGAAAGTAAGTAACTCTGGACTCTGAACAAGCTTCACCAAATTCTATCAGAAGCCTTTATTTGAAAAAGATTATTACAAAGGAAGGTAATGTGAAAAATATTATAATAAGGATAAATCATCATCATTTCCACTACCATGTAAAAGAGAAAAAATGGACTGTTGTCAGTACCAACTTTTGCAAAATTTCACATCCTTACCTTCCACGATGCTGCTACTGACACTCTATTATTGTACAACTCAACTTCTCCACATATGTTGTGGTTTGGGAAATTCCAACTTCACCCTCCAACTGATTTATTTTAATCTATTTATAGGAGTGTCTGGAGCTATGGAAAAGAGAACAAAAACAACAAATTATCAGGAACAAACAACGTCAAACCTATTTAAAAGAGAGAAACAAAAAAAGTTGAGCATCAAACACAAAGAAGAAAGTTGTTATTTTTATTGAAAGCTTCATAACTTTCATTCTTTATAAATCACATTGTATTGAAAATGTGTTTATCTACTTGTTAAGAAGCACTTTGTAAACACAACTCTTTGTATCTTAACAAGATTGGTTAATATTCCTTAGAGGATTAAAAGTTTAGTCAGGATCCTAGAGAAGACTTAGACAAGTTTTTTTTGTGGTTGTAATCAAAGGGATTTTGATTAGTGGATTAAGTCATTCTTGATAAGCCAACATCACCTGGATTGGGTAGACTGGAGGTAGTCTAATTAACGGTGAACCATGACAAATTGTGTGATCTTTATCCTTTCTGCTATCTTTCAGTTGGTATATTTGGTATTTAAAAAATGTTAAATCTTGAAATCCAATTCAACCTCCCCTTTCTTGTGTTTCATTGAACCTTCATGGTTCTCTAGGACACCCTAGTGTATTATTAAGGAAATAAAGAACATGCTATATTTTTAATTTTGTAGGAAAGAATTTCACAACAGTTGCAAATATCAACTGTGGAGAAATATGGAACATATAACCACAGTTGATAAAAACAGTTGTAGTTAAAAAAAATAATTTTATTTAACAATACATGTTACGGGACACACGTTTTTTATTGGATAAAATGGAAAACTATTGTCGCTGAGATTTGAAGCTTGTAACCCTTAATCTATTACCATACTTGTTATTATGAACCGTGATGAAAAGTCTTTTAATAAAATAAAAAATTTGGCACATTAAAAATGATATATCACTATGGTTGACAAAATTGTCATAGTAATATGGTGTTATCCAATGTATATTTTGTAGTGGTGAATACTTTGACATTTAAGTAAGTGACAACCTTAAATATGAGATTTTTATGCTAGAGATATGTGTACCATAGATTGATCAAATAATTGTCTTTTATAGGAAGGTCTTAGGGTTTTCAAGGGCCTAAAACCTTCTATTTATTACAATTGTATCACAAGACAAATGTCAGATAATCTTTGAAAGTACGATATGACGACATCTAAGGTCTTTCCTATTATCACTACAAAAAATAAGCTTATTTTCCACGTGAAAATAACGTGGCAAACAGAAAAATCACGTCACAAAACAAAAATAGCGACGTGAGCATTTATGTCGCTGGGGGACAAGTGGCAAAGTAGTAGCGACGTGATTTTCATGTCACTAATTAGTGACGTGAAAATCACGTGGCAAATGCTTTGTATAGGGAACATAAATGCTGACATGTAGCAGCTTTAGTAGCGACGTGATTTTCATGTCACTAATTAGTGACATGAAAATCACGTCGCTACATGTGACGTTTTTATTTTTAAAAAAATTGTTTAGTAATTACTTTTTATATTAATTAATTTATGTAATAAAATTTAAATAATAAAATTTATATAATAAAATTTAAATAATAAAATTTATATAATAAATTTTAAATAATAAAATTATATAATAAAAGTTAAATAATAAAATTTATATAATGAAATTTAAATAATAAAATTTATATATTAAAATTATTAGAATAATAGAATTTTATTATATATTTGAATAACATAATTTTATAAAATAAAGTCATATAATAAAATTTTATATAATTTAATATTTTAAAATGATAAAAATAAATATCTTACATAAATGCAAATTTACAAACAAAAGAAATAAAATGTTTTTACGGGGCATCTTCACCCGGATAATTATCGAGATTGAAGTCATCAAGTCCGTCATCATCCTACTGTATCGTGAACATCTTGATTTCCACCACCTTGCATAAACCTTCTCATCTGCTCCTCCATATCAGATTGCCTCTTCCGCATCATCTCCAACTGTTGCTCCTGCTCTTGCCTCATTGTCGTCATTTGGGCCTCCATTTCGTCGACTTGAGGCCAATTGTCGTCTTGTTTCAAGTCGATCCGTGTCGATTCGGTTGACGTGACCCTCCTCTCCATCTCTAAGTCGTTGAAAGATTACGATCACCAACTCTCAACCCCCGCCAAATTTCCTCCGCAAAAAGCAACCATTAGGCCCTTTTCCATTAACCACTTCATTCCAAATGTAGAAATCAACATCACCATTAAGCGGCCCCTCTTGGCTCAGATTGAGGATTGTGTTCGAAAATTTGCAAGCAATGTCGATAATCATCCTACACATACATTAAATAATAAAATTAAAAAAAAATTATACTAAATTAAATATATTAAACTATACTAAACTATACTAAATTAAATAATAAATTATATTAAACTATATATTAAAGTATACTAAATTAAATAATAAATTATACTAAATTAATACATGTATGTATTAAACTATACTAAATTCAAATATATTAAAAAATTGTCACGTGATTTTCACAAATCAACTTATGAATTGCCACGTGATTTTCACGTGGCAATTTATCAGTTGCCACATGAAAATATTCACGTGGCAATTTATCAGTTGCCACATGATAAGCACGCCACAATTTATAGGTTGCCACGTGAAAATAACGTCACAACTTTTGTTATTGACTTAAAAAAAACATAAATTAAATAACTTACAAAAGCTTTTTGTGTGCGCTCGTCGACAAAACCTCCAGATTTCTTTGTCCGAGTCCGAGTAATCAACTCAATGATTAATGGTGGTCTCCCCATCTTCTTAGTCTAAACAATAAAATTAAAAATAATTAGTAAAAAATATCAATACTAAAAATATAACTTAAAAGAGTAGTAAATTTTACCATCCGCCGGACATGCTCCGCAGTACTAATACTTCCAACCGTATTTACACACCCCCCTTTTCAGATGCCCTCATCTTCTTAAAAGTTTCCGATTTAGCCTTGAATTCTGGCGAACCCCAATATGTAAGAAGTTCGCCAAAAACCTCTATGCCTATCTAGTTAGGACGGATACCATGAAGCTCGTAATTCTCCCTAACCCGCCGCATTATATCAGAAAATCTTCTAGAAGTTCTGCTATAATAGATTTTTTCCATTATTTTCTCATTCAACGGATCCCACACACATTTTTCCTGCAATGTTGTATGACATTAAAATAAAAAGTTAACTAATTATCATTAAAATGTGACATAAATAATAATACTATTAAAGCCTTAAATAAATTTACAACTTAAATAAATAACAATACCTTAAATTTTTTAAACCATTCTTCTTTATTTGTAACCTCGCCAAAGTTCCTTCAGCTGCAACCACATCATTAATCTATTCAACGTCATCAACTTGGTAGGCAGCATCTTCCACTAGATCTCCAGTTTCAATATGACCTAGCGGTTTTGTTTTTATTACAACACACCATCCTCTTTTACGTATTACAAATGAAGGATAAGGAACATAATAAACTTGCCTAACAAGAATACGCACTTCCCGACGCTTGCACGTATGGGGCAAAACCATCAGAGCATAATCCAAGCCTGACATTTCTAGGTTCTGCAGCAAAATCTGGATGTGTCCGATCAAAGTGCTTCCATGCCTCACCATCAGATGGATGTCGCATAGTGCCAGAACTTGTTTGGTTTGTATGATGCCATGTCATTTGACTTGCACTGTGCATTGAAGCAAACATTCTTTTTAACCTTGGTATTATAGGAAGATAAAACATGGATTTTACTGCTACACGCTTCTGCTTGCTGTTAACGGCTCTACTGCGAACTTGGTATCTTGGACTATTACAAAACTTACACTCCTCTAACGATCCATCTTGAGTACCAAACTCATTGTCATAAAACAACATGCAACCGTTAATGCAACAATCAATTTTTCTTACTTTTAAACCCAACTTCGACACCCACTTCTTTGCATCATAATAACTTGTAGGCAAGTTGTCTTTCGTAGCGGTGGAGTCCAACATCATTTTTGCAAAATGTTCCAGACATTGATCAGAAACATTCCAATTTGACTTGGCGGCCAATAATCTCACACACATTGATAGCTTTGAGTCTGACGACCCCTCAAACAACGGTGTATTCATCTCACTCAACAATTGATAAAATCTTTGCGCTTCCTCATTCGGCAACTCTTCCCCGTCAAAATCTTCTGGTTCATCATATGTCACGTTCACACCAAAAGCATCCTCAACCATGTCACCGATCAAATTAAAGTTCTACTTGAAGCATGCGTGTTGCTAGTCTCGTACATTACCGGTAGTTCTTCACCGTTATACGTCCAAACCCAATAATTTTCAATGAATCCCCTTCTATGTAGATGACGTGTTACTTCCTCTGGGTCACTAATTATTGGTCTACATTCACATTTAAGACAGGGACACCTAACCCCTCCTTCGCTTCGACAACACTCCCGAGCAACGCCACTTAATAAACCCATCAACTCCTACTATAAAATTGGGTTTAAGTCCACTTCTTCTGGTATGTTCTATCGTACATCCAACTACGATAATACCGAAAATATTCCATCTTGCACATTTATACAATCATTGTCTTTTCATTAGAGATATTAATCAACTTAAACGTATAAATAATGTTCCTGGATTTGTTTAATTAACTATTAACTTTAACTTTAACTACTATGAATAAATATAAATTTTGTTTTTTTATATATATACTAACATATAAATAAATAATCAAATGTAAAATATATAATTTTTATTATATAACAATAATATCAAAAACAATAATATAACATATTTACTTTTTATTATATATACAATAAAAATATTAAAAACAATAATGTAACATATAGACTTTTTATTATATATACTCTTTTTAAAATTATGTATTTTATAAATTATTATTTTAATGTTTCCTTTTTATTCATATTTTTAACATGTATATTATAATTTTTATGTGTTAACATGTATATTATTTTTATGTGTTAACATGTATATTATATTTTATGTATTTTATGTGTTAACATGTATATTATAATTTTATAAATGTATATACTAACAAATTTATGTTTTAAATTAGAAACAAAAATTTATATGTTGTTAGTTTTATATTATATTTTAACATATATTGTTTTTATATTATATTTTTTATATATATATATATATATATATATATATATATATATATATATATATATATATATATATATATATATATATATATATATATATATATATATATATATATATATATATATATATATATATATATATATATATATATATATATATATATATATATATATATATATATATATATATCTTTTTAAAATTATGTATTTTATAAATTATTATTTTAATATTTCCTTTTAATCATATTTTTAACATGTATATTATAATTTTTATGTGTTAACATGTATATTATATTTTATGTGTTAACATGTATATTATAATTTTTAAAATGTATATACTAACAAATTTATGTTTTAAATTAGAAACAAAAATTTGTATGTTGTTAGTTTTATATTATATTTTAACATATATTGTTTTAAACTATATATATACTTTTTATTATATATACTCTTTTTAAAATTATGTATTTTATAAATTATTATTTTAATATTTTCTATTTTTTTTTCATATTTTTAACATATAAATAAAAAACTAAAACTAATATAATTTTTTTTTATAATATTTGTTTTTAAATTTATGTGTTAACATATATATTATAATTTTTATAAATGTATATACTAACAAATTTATGTTTTAAATTAGAAACAAAAATTTATATGTTGTTAGTTTTTATATTATATTTTTATCATATATTGTTTTAAACTAGAGAGTATGGAATATCTCTAATAAAACTGTTGTTATTAGAAAATAAATTTTAATATTGTTTTCTGTTTTCTAAAAATTTAATTTTCATGTATATTCAAATTTTTGTTATTTTATATGTATATACTAACAAATATATATATATATATATATATATATATATATATATATATATATATATATATATATATATATATATATATATATATATATATATATATATAAACATAATATTAAAAATCTTATATGTATATAACAATAATATTAACAGAATTTTTATATTTATATTAACAATAATATTAACAAATTTTTTATATTTTTAATTTCTGTTTTAAAAAATATTATTTTACTAAACCTAAAACTAAATTTAACCTATAATACTAACTTATCATTTTAAATTCATTTTAACTATATTAACCTAATACTAACCTAAAACTAAAATTAACTAAAATATATTTTTAATTCAAATAAACATATATAATACAAACAATACTAACCTACATATATATAATACATATAAAATAAATAAAAATAATGCAAAAATACCTCTATGTTCTTCAATTTAATTTTCCCCTCTTCTATGAATCTTCCTCAATCTTGTTCTTCTAACTTCTACAACAAAAAAAACACAAGTTTTCTTCAATTTTTTATTACAATAATAAACATCAAATAAATAAAATTCAACAAAAACAACATATACCTCAGTGTAAAATTCAACTCTACAACGATTGCTTGCCTCAGTGTAATTAGGGTTAGAAGAAATTTGTCACTAATTTGGGTTTGATGGAATTTTTAACGATGGAGTTGAGTGGGTTTGGGGGAAGAAACTGAAAAATGGAGAAGATGAACAAAGTATAATGTTTTGCTTTGCCTGCACGTGTATAACCGGTGTGTTTTGGAAATTGGAAATATAAAAGCCACGTAGCGACGTGATTCTCACGTCGCAACCTTGCCACGTGCCAATCACGTCGCTACCTCCTCAACGGGTATAAATAATTACTTCACCGCCATGTCATCAGTCAAGTCATACTTCTTTATATTTTTTCCCCCTCAATTGTAGCGACGTGAACATAACGTCACTACCAAATTTCAAAAAGCAATCCATCTCCCTCCAATTAAAACTGTCAGAATTAATTTACTTATTTTTTAATACAAAGTGTAGCGACGTGCTAGTCACGTCGCAACCTATTTTTTCAAAAAAACCCAACTGACTTCCCTGTGGTTTCATTTTTTAATTAATAAAATTTTTTGTGACGTGGTTATTACGTCGCAACTAGTCTTTTTGACTCACGTGATAACCACGTCGCTAATATATGTCGCTAGGGATGTTTTTCTTGTAGTGTATAATCAGATATATTTCTGAAAATGTTCTTCTTAGGATCGCAAAATACAAGAACCTTCTTCGTTTTTATTTGTCTTGTAGGTTTGACGTTGATGTTTTCAGCTACCTAAATGATCTAACAACTATTAGGTGTTTGACTCACCTTAATGATAAGAAGTTAAAGCGTGACCATTTTATGGACCCAAATCTTTGTACCGTTTCTAAGGCATGTTTATTTCTAACTTTCTCTAGGATGGTTGACCGATTTGCATAATTAATCTATTATCAAACATTATATCTTGTAGAAGCTAAGATGGTTGGACTTCGGAGAAAACGAAACATATAATATTTGAAGATAAAAGTTAATTTATAACTTAATTTATTTTAAATAATTAAATATAAAAAAATGCCATCAATTAATTAATCTTAAGTATTTAAATGAATAGATTCATAGATTCATCATTTGTCTATAATAAAAGAATTAGGTCATTTGTCCATAGTAAAACTCATCATGTTATTATAGCTTTCTTATTTCATAAATTGAATATAACAGACAATCATTTATGATTTCGTCAACCAGAAAATGTGGCAAGATGTCCTGATGAACTGTCAAGATGAACTGTCACATGAAAATCTAGCATTGTAAGATTAACAAATGAACTGAAATTAGAAATCTTACTTATTTTTAATACATAGAATAGAACTACCTTGATTTGCAATTCAAAATGCTCAATCTCTTTCTTACATTTTATTCCAACATTGAACAGTGAACATCAATGTCATATGTCAGCATAAAAGAGCTGACCCAGATCTTTTATTATGTACTGATAATTGGGTCCAGTCTTAACAAGTTCAGGGCAGTGCACCATGTTAGCAGTGGTAGAAAAGACAGAACCTTTTTAGTATTTAGCAAAACTTTACAGTTACTGTGCTTCATTTTTCAACTTTATGGGCCTTAGCATCATAGGAATATTGAACATTTTTTTAATAGTAATGACATAATAAAATTTGAATCATGATTTTCCATTTGAATGATTAGAAGTAAAACTATTCACCAAGGTGGATGAATGAACACAGTTTCTTATAAGTTATAAAAAAATTTATTTAAGTAATTAATAATTTAAAATATAAAAATTGTTTTATCTATGATTATGATAATAAGAATCACATTTTATAAAAAATTATCAGTTGTGACAAAAAGTAGATAATCAGTTGTAAAAACTCCAACAAATAGTGTGAATCTCTTTAAATGGTGTGAAAAGGTAAATCCGAAGTCAACTCTTGGATCAACAATACAATATGTCAATGGGGCCTAACAATTCTACTATTCACATTGTGCATATAATTAATCTATGCATGAAAAAAATCCTCAACTTCTATCCACATAGTACAACAAACTACTACAAAGACTTGAAAAAGATATTGGGGTTGAGTCATCAATAATTCATGGAAAAGTTAGGTGTGAACATAAAAGCTGTATGGGAATTCAACTAGCAATTTCTCTTTCTACATATCATGCATGGGAAAACACAAAGTAAACTTCAAGGGTCCAACCAACTTTATACTTTACATAAGGTCAAAAAGATTCAATTTCCCAAAAGCAATTCTTTTTGAGACACCATTCACTTATTTTCTTAATCACAACACTATTAAAAATAATTATAAGGGTGAGTAGTAGGCAGGAAATCTATATTGATCGGAGAAGTCTTATATTGATTAAGAATATGGAGACTAAACATTTATAAATGGGAGAACTCACACATCTATCACCTTAAAATTTTGGATGACTATGCAATATAATGTGTCTCTTACAATGGTGTGTTGCTCAAAAGGAAACTCTCCAAGTGTAAAAATATTCCTTGTGTTGACCCTCGAATTGCACTAACAATGATATTGTGAACCTTTGGTTTTGAGTGAAGAGACAAACTTACTTGTATCGAAAGTACTTCCCACGTGGTGATGTGAAAGAGTGTCCACTTGAAAAGTGTCAAGGACGGTACAATTGTATGTGGAAGCTGAGCATTGCGGATATTCACACTTAAGGGAGAGTGTTAAAAAAGAAATACAAGTGTGAGTAGTGTGGGGAAGTCCCACATTGGTTGGATAAGTTTCACATTAGTTAGAAATGTGAATACTTGAACATTTATAAGTGGGAGAACTCACCCACCTACCATTTTAAGATTTTTGGTGAGTATATAGCATGTCTCTCACAAAGGTTTGTTGCTCAAAAGAAAACTTCTCATGTGTAAAATTGATCCTCGAATTGCGTCAACATATACAAAATAGGGAAAACTAAAATGATGGGACAAAATTTCATGGTCTTAGTAACATTTTACACAAACATTTGAACACATAGATAAACAAATAAATATAGACAAAATAAGGATTTAAGACGTTAATTTGATAATGTTAATTAAATGGAGGTGAAATATTCTAGAGGATAAGTCATCTTTGTGTAATGTTATTATCTTATTTCAATATGGCTCTTTTGTAGGTGATGTCTCGTTGGAAAATAGAGAGGGGAGCAGACGTAAGGATTTTTCACAATGGAGAAAGGTTTCCTTTCTTAGCCTACTTTTGAACAACTGTCAAATTGGTTCGCATCTTCCTACTCCAATGTAGTATGAGACATGTGAGAACTAGGTTCTAGAATGATGTTTGGGTGGAGTTAAATTTGTTATGTGTCTATTTTGAGAGGTTGTTTATCATTTCAGAGCAAAAGTATCTTATATAGGAGTTGATGGGAACTTGGGAAGGAAACGATTGGTTTTGGATTTTACATGGAGACATTCTCTCTTAGTTTGGGAAAAAGCAAGGTTTTAAAAAATGGTCTGCGACCACGAATACCGCCGCGATAAAACGGTTTTGGTAGATGTCGATACCGTTACGTTATCTTTGTAGATTAATTCACACCACGACGACCGTAATACACTTGTACCGATCAAAATTGCGAAAAAATTTACGCAACCGCGACGCGACCGTTAATCTTTTTTAAAACCTTGGGAAAAAAAGCTCACAGTGAAACTTCGTAGTTCTATTGTTAGTGTTGTTAATGAAGGTCAGATGGATGTCAGGTCATGGTTGTCGGATCTAGCTAAAGGGTTTACATTAAAATTTTCTTGATGTACGCTACTCCTTAGTGGTTGGTGTTGATTGTATGTCAAATAAGGTGATTCAGGGTTTGGCTAGGGCTTAAAAACTTGAGCGCATTTAAAAGTGACGATTTTTTCATGACAGATGCTTCAAGATAGATTGTGGACTTGGTAGAATCTTTATAAGCGCACATTATGTCTATTGATAGTGGTTTGAGGTATGAAGTGTATATTGTTGAATGTAGCATATAAGCCAAGTGCAATTGGAGTGCTTGAGAAGCTATTTTGGAAAAACAACTTATTTGAAAAGTTGTTCTGCACTGAAGCAGAAATTCTGTTTTTCAAAGAGGAAACTCCTCATTTGGAGAAACCGGTTTCTGCTTCGTGTTTTTATTTTTCTGCACTGCTGTCAGTGGCAGTTTTGTTTGTTTTGTTGTTTTGTTTTTGTGTTGATTTAAGGTGCTTATAAATAGCTCTCCCTCTCTTTGTAATAGGTACAGTGTGAATTCCATTTAGTAAATATAATATTTTCTCCTTAATTACTCTCTCTCTCTCTCTCTCTCTCTCTCTCTCTCAATTTTCCCTTTTTCTCTCTAAACTTCATCTTCTCCAATGCTACCTTCACCATTGATTCACCCCAATTGTGTATGTTCCAACATCTGGCATCAAGATCACGTATTCTGATCCATTAATCCGCTGCAAACATGACAACAACCGATCAAATTCCTACCAACCTCCCAATTCTTGATTCCAAGAATTATGACAAATGGTGCAAACAAATAAAAGTTTTGTTTGGGTATCAAGAAGTCCTTGAAATGGTGAATGATGGATTCACACAACTTATTGTAGAGGCTACAGATGCACAACAAGCCACATTCAAGGAAGAAAAGAAGAAAGACTACAAAGCCCTCTTCTTGATAGACTCTTGCGTCGACAACGACAACTCTGAGAGAGTTGGTAATTATACGTCGGCAAAGCAATCTTGGGAGATCTTGAAGAAAGCGTATGAAGGTGCCGACAAAGCGAATGTGATGAGGTTATAAACTCACAAGAGGCAGTTCGAGTTGGTACAAATGAAAGAGAAGGAATCGATCGACGACTACATTACGTGCATAACGCGTTTGGTGAATTAAATGAAAGCTTAGGGTGAAACCGTTACGGTACCAAATGTAGTAGCAAAAATCTTGTGTTCCTTAACATCAAGATTCGATGACATTGTGGTAGCCATAGAAGAATCAAAGGATCTTCTCACCATGAGCAAGGAGGAGCTTCAAAGCTCATTTGAGGCACATGAGCAAAGGTTTGATGAAATAGGAAATGACAAGTCCAAGGCGGAAATTGCATTGCAAGCAAAGTTCAATGAGAAGAACAAGAGATCGAAAGGCAAGTTGTAACACCCCTTCTAATTACCCGCGTTTTATAGAATTAAATAATCAGAGTTTATCCATAATTAAGAGGTGTCACAATTTAATTCATAAAAATTTGACCAACAGCGTCATGCTTTCACTGAAGAATATTCATTAAATAAATCATACTCAACGTCATGTTTAACAGCGGAAATGAAAACATAACCAAGATCCTGAATACATCATCCAACAGTTATTCTAGGATAATAAATCAACATAATTCAAAACTATTCAAATTATCCATTAAAGGATTCCAAACAATCGTTTTCCCCAGTGTTACATCTACCAGAGCACGACACTGACACGCGGACTAGATTAACTAAACTCGAATCTAGAGCTATCCTCACCAACTCCAAGCGGCTAATCACGTCGAATCTGAAATGTTAAAGTAAGGGTGAGATTTCAATTCAATATAATATGTATTATACGTTCTTAGATACAACAGAATAATTGGATACATTAATCCATTAATCAAACATAAAGTCATAATCAATTCACAAGGCAGGCAGTTCACACAATGAACATGTATACAACAAACAATGGAAATTGCAACACTGGAAACCATCCTAGCATGTTACAATCCCATATGCAATGCAGACTCTATGCATGTGGTACCAAAACGTGAACCGAGTTCACCCACTGCTCCGTTTACTCGTGGAAAGACAGTGTAATCCATGATTCGCCCAGAACACTGAGTCAAGAATCCAATCCATGATTCGCCCATAACCACCGGGTCAAGAATCTAGCCTCACCACCTCCAACCAGGTAAGTCTGTTGGCTCTGCCAGTTCGCTTCCACACAATGGGAATGAACCAATTTAACAAATGCTCATGCATGCATCATAAAAGCATGCAACATCAATTCAACGGAATATGATAACAACATAATTCCACATAAATGCCAATACCAATCTATCACATGATAACAACATAATCATGAATTAAATTATCACAAGCATAAACATGCCAAACGCTTACTCTTAAATCAGTAAGACTATCACCAGTATATAATAACAATAACACTTGATACCAATACAATCATGAATGAACCACAAGGAAGAGAACATCACACGAATGTCAATCTCCATTCTACTTATCAAACAATCCAACCAATTCACAGGTTATGATCTCAACATAATTCACTTATTGCCAATTCACCAATATATCACATTCAAATCACAATGAATATCAAATATAACATGGTATGCATTAGCTCTCATCCGGTAACTCAGACCATTTAGTATTAATTCCCCATTGTCCTTAAATATTCCATACCTTTCAAAATCGGGAGCTCGACTCATTTGAAAATAATTTTTGAGAAAATAATATTTTTCTTTTCCAAAAGATAGAAATTTAAATTTAAGAAATAACGCCGAAAACGGCACCCGAATCGGAGTTACGGTTTAGAAAATATGAGTTTTTGAAGTTTTAGAAGTTTTGGAAAAATACACAGTGGTAACCGGTTCCTCACTGGGAGAACCCGGTTCCCACAATTTCAAAATACACGCTTCCTGGAAAATTGTATGGGGAACCCGGTTCCTCCCCACAGAGAACCGGTTCCCAGATTTTAAAAAGGAGTCCCCCTGGATTTTTGTATGGGGAACCCGGTTCCTCCCCACAGGGAACCGGTTCCCATGTACAAAAATGCCCAGATTTTGAATTTTAACACTTGGAACCCGGTTCCTCCCCACAGGGAACCGGTTTCCACGACCTGTAACAGCAAAGTCTGCTATTTTTGACAGCTTTATGCATCCATAATCATTTCCAACTTTTCAAACACGAATTGTATTATTATGAACACCATTCTAAAGCCATTTTACACCATTTTGACATCAAACAACATAATTTACTCATTCCTATTTGTCATCTGACACACTAATGATCAATTTTCTACACACCAACACAAAATAGGGTTTCATAATCTCAACCTATAATTCAATTTCCTACATACCCAATTACCCAGTTGATTCCCAAAACCCATAAGACATATTAACCAAACGAAATCACCCCTTACCTCGCGATGATGCTTCGGTTTCTCTCGGCGTCGGCTTTTCCTCTCTTCTCTTCTTTCTCCAACTCTACGTGAAATGATTTCTCCAAAAACCTTCTCTTTTCCTTTCTTTTCCTTTTTATATTTCCTTTTAATATTCCAAATAAAATGAATAAACAATACTTAGTAATTAGTAGAGTGTTTTACTCTCACACCCCCGGTTACTCTGCACACCTCCAAACCTTTCCTCATTAAGTGATCCAATTAATCCAATAATATAAATATTTAAGACCTTAATTAAATAAATAATCAAATTCCCATTTATTTAATTTTTTGAATTAAATCGGGGTGTCACAACTCTCCCTCACTAAAAGAGTTTTCGTCCTCGAAAACATACTTTAGACGAAAAGTTCGGGATACGAGTCTTTCATCTGACTCTCCAGTTTCCCAAGTTACATTCCCTTCAGCTGGTCCTCCCCAAGCTACTCGTACCAGTGCTATCCCTTTACCTCGCAATTGCTTCACTTTCCGATCCTCAATCCTTGCAGGCACTGCTTCAACAGTCAAGTTATATCGTACCTGAACATCATCTACTTGAATCTCATGAGACGGATCCGCAATGTACCTCCTCAACTGAGATACATGGAAAACATCATGCAAATTCGCAAGTGACGGTGGTAAAGCAATTTGATAAGCAATTTTCCCAACTCTCTTGTTAATCTGAAACGGACCAATAAAGCGCGGAGTCAACTTCTTTGACTTCAAAGCTCGACCAATACTAGTCATCGGAGTAACTCTCATAAACACGTGGTCTCCTTCATCAAACTCAAGATCCTTTCTCCTCTTATCATGATAACTTTTCTGACGACTCTGAGAAGCCTTCATCTTCTCCTGAATCATCTTAATCTTTTCTGAAGTCTGTTGAACAATCTCTGGTCCAATCGCCGCACTTCCTCCAGATTCATACCAACACAACGGTGTCCGTCATCTCCTACCATACAATCCCTCAACCGGAGGCATACCAATGCTCGAATGAAGACTATTGTTGTAGGTAAACTCTATCAATGGCAAATAGCTATCCCAAGCTCCACCTTTCTCTAACACAAAAGCCCTCAACAAATCCTCTAACGACTAAATCGTCCTCTCCGTCTGACCATCTGTCTGCGGATGATACGCGGAACTCAATCGTAACTTAGTACCCAAAGCTTCTTGCAATCCTGTCCAGAACTTGGAAGTAAACCTCGGATCTCTATCCGACACAATGCTAGACGGAATACCATGTAAGCTTACGACTTTCTCAACATACAATTCTGCCAACCTCTCCATCGGATAATTCATTCTTATCGGAATAAAGTGAGCAGACTTCGTCAATCGATCGACAATCACCCAAATAGAATCACAGTTCTTCGCTGTTCTAGGCAAACCAGACACAAAGTCCATAGAAATGCCATCCCATTTCCATTCCGGAACAAACAACGGTTCCATCAATCCCGACGACTTCTGATGCTCACACTTTGATTTCTGACAACCAAACACGCATACACAACTCGGCAATTTCCTTTTTCATTCCAGGCCACCAAAATAATTTCTTCAAATCTTGGTACATCTTAGTAGCACCAGGACAAATACTTAATCCACTACGGTGTCCTTCTTCCAAAATACTTTTTCTAATCCCAGCACATCCGGAACACACACTCTATCACCAGTCTCATAACGCCATTCTCATCAATTTGGAACTCACCTCCTTGACCTTGGTTAATCAATGTCAGCCTATCCACCAAACCAACATCGGATTTCTGTCCATTTCGAATCTCCTCCAAAATACCACTAGTCAGCTTCAACATGCCCAATTTCACACTATTCGAAGTAGTTTCACATACTAGACTTAAATCTCTGAATTGTTCCACTAAATCCAATTCACGAACCATTAACATCGACATACGCAAGGATTTCCTGCTCAACGCATCTGCCACGACGTTTGCCTTCCCAGGATAGTAATTCAAACCAAAATCATAATCCTTGAGAAATTCTAACCATCTTCTCTGCCTCATATTTAACTCTTTCTGATCAAGGAGACACTTCAGGCTTTTATGATCACTGAACACTTCAAACCGTGAACCATACAGATAAAGCCTTCATAACTTCAAAACAAATACACCGGCTACCAAATTCAAATCATGTGCCGGATAATTCCTTTCATGTACTTTCAATTGTCTCGAAGCATAAGCCACCACCTGCTCATCCTTCATCAACACACCACCTAAACCCATCAATGACGCATCATAATACATAACAAGAGACCCTCTCGGATTCGGAAAAATTAAAATCGGAGCACTAGTCAACCTCCTCTTCCACTCTTGGAGTCCTTCCTCACAATCAGAATCCCAAAACAATATACACTTGGTTTTACAAACCTATTTCTCTAGGCACCTTCCAATAGCTTCTTCAATTTTCTATATCTAAAGTTGACGTCTTGTACGGTGTCATAGAAATAAGTTTTGTACCCAGAACGACATTAACAACGACTCCGACTCTCCTCTACCGTCATTACCCGATAAATAAATTACTTACAGGTGCTGGAACCATTTTTAAAACAAAGTTCATCACATCATCTTTCCAACACTTCAAACGAAACTCAAATCAGACATCCAAAACTCCAACTATGGATTTTACAAGTTTCCGAAAAATAATGCTGTCAGCTTCAGGAAATCAATTCCCTATGATAGGTAATCGATTTCTCACCTTGTGAGAGTGAAAAATCCCAAAACATCATAGAACGCAAAATTTGAGATTCTAACTTCAACATACCGCAACACACATCATTCACCATGATTAATTGCGTTAAGTTACAGTTCCAATAACCAATTCACATCATTGCATACTTTATATCAACCATTGACACAATTAATCTTTTCAAGAACACAAAGAGGTCACTCACACTGACAACTTCACGATCAACCGGAAACGTTACAACATTCCCATCACACCAGCTTCATCTTCTAAGAGTCATTCTTCTCAATCACCAAATATCTTCTAGGCCAAGAATATGCATCGACTCATCAAAACGATTCATAATCACTTGGTTCACTTTAAACATTCAACCCAAGGGTAGCCTCAAGCTAATCCAACATCTTGCTCAATGATGAGTCGCTATTATTCTCAGGGAACATTAGAATTCACACCTAACTCTTCCAACTGCTTCTTCAACTCAGACAACTCAGATGTCGACATGCGATACGGCGCCCTCGACACCGGACTAGTTCCAGGAATTAAATCTATAGTAATTCCTCCTCTCTCTCTCAGGCGGAAATTCACCGACGTCTTCTGGAACACCTCTGGAAATTCATCCACCACTGGCAATCCAACTTACTCGGAACAATCTCAAGACAATTCTTCACTACCGGTAATTCATCGCTCTTAGATTTTCCTTTCACTTCCGTCGAAGAATACAACATAAATACCACAGCACCATCATTAATATCTACGCAACTCTAACCATCCATCTCAATTCATTATCCTTATTAGAACCTTCGTCAACTCATATGGTTCACAAGCTTCTACCAAACTTCATTCATACTCATCACTTTATGTCCCAATTAGATAGCAAGACAATTATATACCATCCAATACGATTTCGTCTACTATCAACAAGAGATTAAGGGTGATCAAGTCCTCAATTTGTCAATAGACATCCGATAATCATACTGGAGTATAAACCATCATTACCAGCACTTTCTATTCTCAGAATCGTACTTGCCTCTTTGCACTTCCAACTATGACTCATGGTCCAACGATTCCAAAAGCTCCAACCACTCTCGTACTGTCTTCTCAAGCAGTACCTCATACCAATGACTTACAATCGAAACATATCCGGGAAGCATCTCTTCTCCCCCACTTAGTTTCACACTACCCCTGCAATAATCAATCAGGAAAAGTAACAAGTACCGACAGTGTTGTACACACTTGTCGCATACAAAGGGATAATGACATTAAGACACTGGTCACGACGACCGACTATGCTCTGATACCACTATTGTAACACCCCTTCTAATTACCCGCGTTTTATAGAATTAAATAATCAGAGTTTATCCATAATTAAGAGGCGTCACAATTTAATTCATAAAAATTTGACCAAACAGCGTCATGCTTTCACTGAAGAATATTCATTAAATAAATCATACTCAACGTCATGTTTAACAGCGGAAATGAAAACATAACCAAGATCCTGAATACATCATCCAACAGTTATTCTAGGATAATAAATCAACATAATTCAAAACTATTCAAATTATCCATTAAAGGATTCCAAACAATCGTTTTCCCCAGTGTTACATCTACCAGAGCACGACACTGACACGCGGACTAGATTAACTAAACTCGAATCTAGAGCTATCCTCACCAACTCCAAGCGGCTAATCACGTCGAATCTGAAATGTTAAAGTAAGGGTGAGATTTCAATTCAATATAATATGTATTATACGTTCTTAGATACAACAGAATAATTAGATACATTAATCCATTAATCAAACATAAAGTCATAATCAATTCACAAGGCAGCAGTTCACACAATGAACATGTATACAACAAACAATGGAAATTGCAACACTGGAAACCATCCTAGCATGTTACAATCCCATATGCAATGCAGACTCTATGCATGTGGTACCAAAACGTGAACCGAGTTCACCCACTGCTCCGTTTACTCGTGGAAAGACAGTGTAATCCATGATTCGCCCAGAACACTGAGTCAAGAATCCAATCATGATTCGCCCATAACCACCGGGTCAAGAATCTAGCCTCACCACCTCCAACCAGGTAAGTCTGTTGGCTCTGCCAGTTCGCTTCCACACAATGGGAATGAACCAATTTAACAAATGCTCATGCATGCATCATAAAAGCATGCAACATCAATTCAACGGAATATGATAACAACATAATTCCACATAAATGCCAATACCAATCTATCACATGATAACAACATAATCATGAATTAAATTATCACAAGCATAAACATGCCAAACGCTTACTCTTAAATCAGTAAGACTATCACCAGTATATAATAACAATAACACTTGATACCAATACAATCATGAATGAACCACAAGGAAGAGAACATCACACGAATGTCAATCTCCATTCTACTTATCAAACAATCCAACCAATTCACAGGTTATGATCTCAACATAATTCACTTATTGCCAATTCACCAATATATCACATTCAAATCACAATGAATATCAAATATAACATGGTATGCATTAGCTCTCATCCGGTAACTCAGACCATTTAGTATTAATTCCCCATTGTCCTTAAATATTCCATACCTTTCAAAATCGGGAGCTCGACTCATTTGAAAATAATTTTGAGAAAATAATATTTTCTTTCCAAAAGATAGAAATTTAAATTTAAGAAATAACGCCGAAAACGGCACCCGAATCGGAGTTACGGTTTAGAAAATATGAGTTTTTGAAGTTTTAGAAGTTTTGGAAAAATACACAGTGGTAACCGGTTCCTCACTGGGAGAACCCGGTTCCCACAATTTCAAAATACACGCTTCCTGGAAAATTGTATGGGGAACCCGGTTCCTCCCCACAGAGAACCGGTTCCCAGATTTTAAAAAGGAGTCCCCCTGGATTTTTGTATGGGGAACCCGGTTCCTCCCCACAGGGAACCGGTTCCCATGTACAAAAATGCCCAGATTTTGAATTTTAACACTTGGAACCCGGTTCCTCCCCACAGGGAACCGGTTTCCACGACCTGTAACAGCAAAGTCTGCTATTTTTGACAGCTTTATGCATCCATAATCATTTCCAACTTTTCAAACACGAATTGTATTATTATGAACACCATTCTAAAGCCATTTTACACCATTTTGACATCAAACAACATAATTTACTCATTCCTATTTGTCATCTGACACACTAATGATCAATTTTCCACACACCAACACAAAATAGGGTTTCATAATCTCAACCTATAATTCAATTTCCTACATACCCAATTACCCAGTTGATTCCCAAAACCCATAAGACATATTAACCAAACGAAATCACCCCTTACCTCGCGATGATGCTTCGGTTTCTCTCGGCGTCGGCTTTTCCTCTCTTCTCTTCTTTCTCCAACTCTACGTGAAATGATTTCTCCAAAAACCTTCTCTTTTCCTTTCTTTTCCTTTTTATATTTTCTTTTAATATTCCAAATAAAATGAATAAACAATACTTAGTAATTAGTAGAGTGTTTTACTCTCACACCCCCGGTTACTCTGCACACCTCCAAACCTTTCCTCATTAAGTGATCCAATTAATCCAATAATATAAATATTGAAGACCTTAATTAAATAAATAATCAAATTCCCATTTATTTAATTTTTTGAATTAAATCGGGGTGTCACACAAGTGGTCTTCGAAGGGCAAAGCAAATTTCCAGAATTTTGGTGGAAAAGATTCACAAAATTCAAGAGGTTTCATGGTTCAAAGAGGAGAGATCATATCCAATGGTGGTTGTCAAGGCAAAAACTACAAGAGAGATGACAAGAGTAATGTGAAGTGTTTCAATTGTCAAAAACTTGGCCATTTCGCAAGAGATTGTAATGCGAAATCGAAAGAAATTCATGGAGATGAAGCCAAGGTTTCTACGCAAGAGGTAGAGGATGATGATACGCTTCTTGTCATGATCAAGAAGGAGAATAATGGCTGCAAAGAGGGGCTGGAAAACAACTCTGCATTGTGTCGAGGGTTGGACAACAACTCTAACAGTGTAGAATTTTCTGCACAAACGCGTTCAGAGCGAAACGCAATGGTTACTGTTTGAGGAGGATTTCAAAGTAGTGATGAGTTGTACTTGGACTCGGGTTGTTCAACTCATATGACAGGTAGAAAGGATTGGTTTGTGAAGATCAATCAAGCCACGAAGAATAAAGTGAGATTCGCAGATGACACCACTTTAGCGGCCGACGGTGTGGGTGATGTCTTGATCAAGAAGTGAAATAGAGGTCATTCCTTGATCAAAGATGTGTTGTACATTCCTGGAATTAGGTGTAATCTCTTGAACAATGGCCAATTACTCGAGAAAATTACACAATTCGGATGGAAAACAAGATTTTGCGTGTTTTTGACCAAAAATGCGCTTTAATCTTGAGAGCACCCATGGCTGCAAATTGTACTTTCAAGGTAGAGTTAAAAGTAATGAAACACAGATGTCTTGCTAAAGTGGCAAGTCGTGATGAGTGGTTGTGGCACTACCGTCTCGGACACCTCAATTTTAGAGACCTCGATGCGTTGCAAAAGCATGGTATGGTGACCGGGTTGCCTAAGATAAATTTTCCAGCTGAGTTGTGTGAAGAGTGTGTGCAAGGGAAGCAGCACAAGAACAATTTCAACAAGGATGTTGGTCATAGGACCAAGGAACACCTTGAGGTGGTGTATTCCGATGTGTGCGGCCCAATGCAAGTCGACTCGTATGGTGGAAATAGGTACTTTGTCACTTTCATTGATGATTTTAGTAGGAAGTTGTGGATTTACCTCATAAAGATGAAGGATGAGGTGTTTTATGTGTTCAAACGTTTTAAGTCCATGGCGGAGCGGCAAAGTGGTCACAAGGTGAAAATTCTCAAAATAGATGGTGGAGGTGAATATACCTCTAGTGAGTTTAGGAAATATTGTGATGATGGGGGTATAGTACGTGAGGTTGTTCCACCCTATACGCCTCAACAAAATGGAATTTTCGAAAGGAGAAATCGCTCAATTATGAACATGGTTCGTAGCATGTTGAAAGGGAAGAACTTTCCGAAGGAACTATGGGGAGAAGCGATCTCTACAGCAACCTATTCGTTGTATAGATGCCCTACTAAGAAGCTTGACAAAGTTACACCGGAAGAGGTATGGTATGACCACAAACCGAATTTAATGCATTTGAGATTTTTCGGTTCGATTGCATATCGACATATTTCGGGTCAACTTCGAAAGAAGTTGGATGATAAAAGTGAGGTAATGTTACTTGTCGGATATCACCATACTGGAGGCTACAAATTGTTTGTTGTGAGTAGCAAGAAGATCGTGATCAGTCGAGATGTGGTAGTGGATGAGTTGAAGCTGTATGACAGCAGAAAAAATCTGGTTTCAAGTGCAGAAACCGGTTCCCCTGATCCTGGAAACCGCTTTCCACCAGAAAACACAGAAAACCAGTAACAGCAGAATGAAAAGGCTGATCTGATTCCGATTGAAGGTGGCAATGGTGAGTCCAGTAGAAGACCGATAAGACGTAGATGTCTATCTCAATGACTCCAAGATTGTGAAGTGTTCCATGATAATGAGATTAACAATGATGGTGATCTCATTCATTTTGTACTTATGGCAAAATCTGAACCAGTGAGTACGGAAGAGGCATTTAGAAATACAAAGTGGGTGTGTGCGAAGAAAGAAGAACTGAAATCCATTGAGAAAAATAGTACTTGGGAGCTAGTTGATTTGCCGGAAAAGAAAAAGGCAATCAGAGTAAAGTGGGTCTATAAGGTGAAGGAAAATCCTAAAGTCGAGATTGTCAAGCATAAGGCTCGACTAGTAGCAAAAGGATTCTTGCAGCGAGAAGGCATAGACTATGATGAGGTGTTTGCTCCGGTAGCTAGATTGGAGACTATACAGCTGGTTGTTGGTATCGCCAATAGCAAAAATTGGCGAATGTACCAAATGGATATGAAATCCGCATTTTTGAATGGTCCACTTGAGAAGGAAGTCTATGTAGAGAAGCCCCTCGATTTTGTGATAGAGAACCAACAGGGAAGAATCTACAAGTTGAGGAAAACACTCTATAATTTGAAACAAGCACCTAGAACTTGGAACAAACGCATAGATACTTTTCTTATTGAGGTTGGCTTCAAGAAGTGTGTGTCCGAACATGGTATTTATGTGAAGTCAGATGCAAGAAAATGTGTGATTGTACTTTGCTTATATGTGGACGATCTTTTGATTACGGGAAACAATGAGGAGTTTATTTTCAAGTTCAAAGGAGAGCTTATGGAAGAATTTGAGATGAGAGATCTTGGTGTCATGACATAGTTCCTTGGCAAGTAAAAGTTGGGATTTCTCGTGCACCAAAGAAAGTATGCTTGTGAGATATTGAAGAGGTGTGATATGGAGCATTGCAATACTGCCAATTCACCTATGGAACCAAGGTTGCAGCTGTCCAAGAATGAGGATGAGGGTGACGTTAATCCAACTCAATATAGAAGGTTGATTGGATCATTACGTTACTTATGCAATACGCGAACGGATTTGGCATTTAGTGTCGGTATTGTGAGTAGATTCATGGAGAGACCAAAGGTGTCTCATTTGGCAGCGGTCAAGAGGATCCTTCGTTATATCAAAGGTACTTTTAGCTACGGAATTCTCTTTCCCGCGGCTGATGTGGGAAACATGTGTGAGTTGCTCGGTTATACGGATTCCAATTGGTGTGGAGATAAAGATGATCAAAAGTCTACGGTGAGTTATTTTATGTTCGGAGGAGCTCCAATCTTTTGGTGCTCTAAAAAGGAACCCGTGGTGGCACTCTCTTCTTGTGAGGCCGAGTATATCGCAACATCCATGTGTGTATGTCAAGCATATAGAGATGAGGTTCCATTATTTGAGGGAGCTGGTGTGTGAAGAACAGCTTAAGCTAGCTCATTGTCGAAGCAAAGAACAATTTGCGGATTTGTTGACTAAAGCGATAACAAATGAAATGTTCAAGAGGCTTGTGAAGAAATTGAGCTTGAGGAATGTGGAGCACTTGGCTTAAGGTGGTGTGTTGAATGTAGCATGTAAGCCAAGTGCAATTGGAGTGCTTGAGAAGCTATTTTGGAAAAACAACTTATTTGAAAAGTTGTTCTGCATAGAAGCAGAAATTCTGTTTTTCGAAGAGGAAACTAGTTTCCTCATTTGGAGAAACCGGTTTCTGCTTTGTGTTTTTGTTTTTCGGCACTGTTGTTAGTGACAGTTTTGTTTGTTTTGTTGTTTTGTTTTTGTGTTAATTTGAGGTGCTTATAAATAGCTCTCTCTCTCTTTGTAATAAGTACAATGTGAATGTCATTTAATAAATATAATATTTTCTCCTCAATTTCTCTCTCTCTCTCTCTCTCTCTCTCTCTCAATTTTCTTATTTTCTCTCTAAACTTCATCTTCTCCAATTCTACCTTGACCATTGATTCACCCTAATTGTGTATGTTTCAACATATATAGGACAGGTTGAGTCTATGGATAATTTGTTTGTCTTTTGTTAGGTCGTCTCTTTGATCTAGTATAAGGTTCTTGGGTAAGTGAGAATGCCTTTACCTCTATTGTGTTTAGTTTTAAGGGTTTTCGAAGTTTTTAAAGGTTTAGATTTGATAAGAGGGCTCGTTAAGACTTGCTTTTGATATGAATTTAAGTGGTTTAGATTATTTGAAAAATGCGTAATAAAATTATTTTTTGTCAAGACAGCTTCTTGATTAATCACTTGATGAATCCGATAATTACCTAACATAGATGTGGGTACATTCACATATTCCGATTTTTGTTTTCTCTTTGCTTGACTAGAAGCGTGACCCGCTCTAATACCTTTACTTTTAAGAACGTGTTGGATGGTCAGCTGCCCTTCTTTGTTTTTTTGCAGGTAATGAAGTTTGCCTCTCTTAATTGTTTCTTACTGGTGGTGGTTGTTGTAGTTCCTAAATTTGTTTAATGTGTTCTGATTTTATCTTTTGTTTAGTCGTCTTTTGTTTGTTTGTGCTCCTTGTTTGTTTCTTGTACTCTTATTCTCTCTTTCTAATTCAGAACATAGTGGCACTTCAACAATATTTCTCTTGTTGTTCTTGGTATCCGATCAACAACTTTTGAATATGGGTAACTTAGAAAATTAGGCCGTGGCCCTTATCTAAAGAAGATATCTTTTGGTTTGGCAAAACTTGTTGGCAAATGAATGATCTTAATTAGAGAAGAAGATATGAGTCTTTTGTAACACCGGTTCTCTATTCATAGAAAACGAAAAAGTAAGTGATTATTACAGAATAACATAACTTTAGAAAGTTTACTTTTGATACATTCGCTGCATTGATATATGAAAACTATACATTTGCGTGCAAGTAAGCATGAACATGTAAACTATCTATCAACCATGGTGATGATAAAGAAAAAGCAGTGCTGATGGATAAGGACCGCTGAGCACACTGTATCTATGTCATTCGTGTTCCCCTATGTCCCTAGCTACCTTCTTACCATTCTGAATCACAATTCTCATTCACGTTCCCTGCGTGCTTATCAAGAAAACAAAGCAACTCAAAAATGTTAAGTAAAAGGACCCTAGAGTAATTCCATTTTTAATTAATCATTGATCCATAAATGCATTCCACTAAGCATTATCATCATATTTCAAAGTTAAACAGAAGAAAATGATCCATTTTGTACCATACCAGGGTTTTAAAAAACAGTCGCATTACATAAAGACTTTCGCGATTCGGTCTATATAAACATCACGACACTGGTTGCGATCGTCTTGTTCTTTAAAATAAAAAAAACAGTTATAGTATCGGTATTGTCATCTACCAATACAGTTTTTTAAAACATGTCTTGATGTATATGAAATTAGGGTTTAAGCTATCAAGTAAGATATGAAACTCATAAATATATATATATATATGTTTGCTGGTAAAATAAAACTATAATCTTACCAGTCTTAAAAAAACTTTATTATGTATCATCAATCTCAGATCTAAATATGTTTAGTTAGAAAATAATTGATATAATGAAGTGAAGAAAAAACTTAGAAAATTATAGATCTAGTGAAATTACTTACCGCAAAGAAAGAATCAAAATGCATGCCATGAAACCCTAGAGAGAGAAATTGTAGAGAGAGAGAAAGAGAAAATGAAAAGAGGTGGAATGTTGAAGATTCATTGAAAGGGTAAGTAGATCTGAAAAATTCATGCCAGAAACAGACAGATCCAAAGGAAAAAACATAATTGTTGGAAGATCTAGCTAACTAATGATGAAGAAGAAAGAAAAAAAGTGTTACATCTGACAAGAAAAACACCATCATAACACAATCAGAGTAAGAAAAAGGAGGTAATGATGAAAACCTTTTGAGGGAGAGAAAGAGAAATAGAATTGGTCAAAATGCTTCATCATTACACCAATCTGCAAAACTAGATACAAAAATCAAAACCCATGTTTCAGATCTATCTATATTTAAGAAAAAAACAAAACTTTCATCCATATACAAAAATATAACAAAATTCATATTTCATTTTAAAGAGAAAGGTGAAACCAAACCTAAAGGAAGCTTATAATTGAGGGGAATGAAGCCTGGTCCGAGAACACTTTACAATTCTTGATCAAGAGATTTATAGATCGAAAAGAAAAAGTCCTCGAAGCAGACAACATTCCCCGCAAAAAATAAAGCTTCTTGAATTTCATTCGAGGAATATGAATATGGAGTGTTTTTTGATTTGCTTTGTGCTCTCTTTTAACTCATGAAGCATCCCCCAAAAGTCTCGGCTAGCTTCAAGGGGGAGCGAAAGAGAGAGAAGGGAATGAGTGGTGGTGGTGAATGAGAATGTGATATGAGAGAAGGGTTATAAAAAGAGTAAAAAATAAAGGAGAAATGGGGAAAAGAGAAAATGAGAAAAAAGACAAAAATATATTGGGGCAGAGTGAATGAGTAGACCCTACCAGCTGGTTTCCTCACTTCCAGAAATGACCACGACCCCATGCACCCAATTCTAACCCAATCCAACCCCTTTTTACCAAGGTTTTAAAAAACCCTCCTTCAAAGCGATAATAATATGGAAAAATACTTATAACAACTTTATATACTGGACACATTTATAAGTAATCAAAAAAATTTAAGTTCATTAATCATAATGTCTCTACTCATTATTTTAAACTAAATATATCAATAGTTTAATAAATTTAAATTTTTTTTATTACTTATAGATATAGATATGTCTGAAAGGTGTACTGTTTAATTACGATGCCACGATTAATAATGTAAAATATATATCACAATTAAAGTATCAGAAGACTTATATAGATTGGAATTAGAAAATCCTTTTAAGTAACTGTAACCATTATTTAAAATTTTATTTTTACTGATTTATTAGGTAAAAATTCATTTTTTTAATCATTCAAATTAATTTCTGTGGTAAATAATTGAGATATTTAGAGTCGAACTCACCGCATCCACATTTAAATATCTTTGCATCAATTTGAGGGCTTTGCAACTATCAACTTATCTAATTTAACTGAATATATAAATTTAAAATTGTATGTGAATGTGACTCTGTGTGAATGAAGACGGTGGTGAAGTCTATGAAATCCACCGTTGGATTTTGGACTTAGGGGTTTGAAGAAATGTGATCGTACAACCATTGACTGTGGTTGGTAATGGTGGCCACAAGTTCCATAAAACTAAAAGACCGACCATTTGATTTTTGTTGGATTGAAAATGATGTGGCTGATGTTGTCATCCAAGTGGGGATCTATGTGACTCATAGATAACCTAGCATTCAATTTTTGAGATTGAAAATACTAAATGTCAACCGTAGGATTATATGAAAACTTAGGAACTCACTCGTCTCAATTTTAAGAGTCATTCAAGGCTATGCACACAATTCAAGGATGTATTCTACTATCTTATAACAAATTTAAATAAAAGTTGATAAGAAAATTGATTGATTTGAAGTTAAATGTAGCCAAATACAAAGACTATTTTTTTAATCGAAACTTATTTATTTGATTGAAATAATGTATTTTATTTGACCTAAGTTATAAACAAAAATTAGACGTATTTATAAATTTTAAATGCAATCATCCCTTTTATTAATTTATTAGGTCGTTTTGTTACTTTAGTTGATACACAATTTTTCTCGACTCTAATGAGTTACGAACTAAATTCATTTAGGTAGATTTCTTTATAATTTTGTTATACATGATTGAGTTGCAAAAACTTATGGATAGATATTTTATAATAGAATAAAAAAGTTTCTACATTTTTTGAATTTTTCTAGAATAAATTATCAATTTTATTTAAAAATGTAAATTATTAGCGATTTTTTAAAATTTATCTTTCTTTAATCATATTAGAAAGATAAATAAAAAGTACAGAGAATATAATTTTTTTTAATAGAAAATATGCATGTAAAAACCCATATAATAAAAAGGTAAAAATTTAAAGAGAATAGGCAGCTTAGCAAAACAGAAAGCTTCACAATAAAGTCTATAACAAGGTCAACACCAACAAATTAAAATAGTTAAAAAGGATTAAAAAATTAAACGCAAACAAACTCACAAGAGCATACACGTAGCTTGTTTGCTATATGTCGTATCTACACAAAATTTAAGGCTTTTGTTGTCTTGAGTGGTGGGATATTTGACAATATATTTACAGTTGAATTTGGTAAATTACTGTAAGTAGTTCAAAAGATAATATTTTGGTTATTTATAAGATTGGTTAGATTAATTCGAGGATATGTGTATAAATTTTTTAAGTTTTTTTGATAACAGGTATTTTGACATTAATGTGGGTCCTTAAAGTAATGCAAGAAAGATGTATAAAATATAAAGGAATGTAAAATTGTTAGTCGATGTGACCAATCTAGAAGGGGTTAAATAGATCGTTAATTAAAATTTACGCCTTTTAAAATATTTTTAGAAATAATGTGAAAGTTTTCGAAATCAATAATCGTCTAAACGATTCGTAATTGGAAAGATCAGATATGCGCAACCGAATGGGATATGCTAATGAGAAATGAATCAATATGTTTACTTTAATTATCAATCACTTAAACAATCTCAATGAATGTGTACTACTTCCAATGAATTAGTTTAAGATAAAGCTAAACACAATCACTAATTTGTGAGTGAGTCAATTAGTCAAACACGTAGTGTGCAAAAACACACTAAGTATGATTTCACTTAATTGTAGTGGTGATTTTTCTTAGATAGCTATCAAAATGATTGCTATGGATGTTGCAAATTAAGTTCGACACACTACAATTATAGTAGAAAATAGTTCACCTATCGATATCACATAAATTATGATAAACAAGTATAAAAGTATAGAGAAAGAAGAACAACACACGATTTGTTTACGCAGTTCCTATTGTCGTCCTCGCATAGGGTACGTCTGCCCTTAATTCTAGAATCTAGAATTGAGAGATATGATATTAAGTTGCAAAATATTACAAGAGAAGAAATGAGACAAAAATTGATCGTTTCTTCTTCATCACTAGAGTCACTTTTGCTTGAAGCTTCACTATCACTTTCCCAAGCAATGTATGCTCTTTTAGCTTTGTTTGGTCTCTTTTGAAATTTGTCTTTTCCTTTGTCTTTCTTGAACAATGGGCAATCCGGATTATAGTGATTGGGTTTTCCACAATTGTAACATGATCCTCTTGATTTTGATTTTTTACCTTCATCTTGCCTTGAAGGTTTTGATTGGTGTCTATAGTTGATGAGATTTTTGTCCGAGTGTCGGACTTCATTCTTTCGGAGATACCTATGATATTTTCTCACAAAAAGCCCCATATCTTCATTTGAACTTTCATCATCATCACTAGAATCACTTCCACATGAGTTGTTGGTGGAGGACTTGGAGCTTGAAGCCTTTAACGCGATAGACTTCTTTTATGTATCTCTTGTTTTTTCTTTCTTTTCCTTTTTATCATGCTTGTTGAGATTTATGAGCTCTTGCTCATGTTCTTTAAGCTTACCAAACAATATTGTTATGTTAGGTATTTTTAGATCGTTGGCTTTCTTGATTGTCGTAACCTTAGGTTGTCATTCCCTATTAAGACATCTTAAAATTTTGTTAGTAGCAACATCATTGGAAGTAATATGACCAAGAGTGCGTAAGCGAGTGATTATATGAGAAAATATATTTTGTATGTTCATAATGCTTCATGTGAAAGAGATCAAATTCTTGAGTTAATGTATTGATTCTAGCTAGTTTGACATCATTTGTCCCCTCATGGGAAACTTGTAATGCACCCCACATTGCCTTAGCAGTAGCACAATGTGAGACTCTAAAATACTCATCAACATCTAAAGATGCTATCAACATATTTTTACCTTTCCAGTCATAGCTGAAACTACCTGGCTGATAGGATATATCAATGAAGTCGCCATCGAACATTTTTTATCTCGCGAAAGAGAAAGGAAAACATCGAGTAAACCTGAAAGGGAAGAAATCACGGTCTTACGACCGAGAGATCTGGGTAAGGGAGTCTGTTATGTGAGGGGAAGGGATTAGCACCCCACACGCCCGTAGTACTCTACGGTATCCACTTCTATTTTCTAGCTAAGGGGTGTGTTATATCTATTTATCACTTAATCGCTAGAATGCATGCAAAAGAAAAGGACAATAAAGAAAACACAGGGAAAAGAAGGAAGTATTTACGAAGTTTTGCTCGATCGAGCCCCGTGACAAGATGCCTATGTATTCTCTCGTACAATGGGAAAGTCAGGGTGCCGCATTTCGGCTCACTTGTTTTGGTGGGTTTTGTGTTTTTTACTTATGAAAAAGGTTTTAAACTCAAAAAAAGCACCCGTAGGTGAAAAAGAGTTTGTCTTGGTTGGTTGCTTTTACCTTTAAGAAAGGAGTTTAGAACCATTATCAGGTGTTTTAGTTTTCAAAAGAAAAAGAAAGCAAGCTATAGTTTTAATTACATGCAAGGATGCAAAAGAAACAAGAAAAACAAAATGGAGACTAACTAGTACTAGCCATAAGGTTGTCATGAAAATATTGGACCTATGGTTGAGGATGAAGGGGAATCTCTATCTATGTTGACATTTCAAGGATGTATATACTAATGTCTAGGCTCGAGAGTTATCCTAACCGAGTGGTCTTAAGGGAAATCTATCTTATATCTGTCTTGGTTGTAGAACCAAGGTATGCAAAGGGATGAAGCAATCAAGTGCTTTGGTAGAAGCACACGAGCAATGCAATGCACAAACAAATGTCACACAAGCGCATGAAAAGGAGGAAGTCCCATAGCCTACAATAGCAAGCTGAGGGCCAGAAGTAACCAGAAGCCAACATATTCTGATTCCCGTGAGTGGTATCACCATATGACATGAATTGTCAAGTGTGAAGAGCAAATGATGCGAGTTCAGCAGTAAATGTGAACCCCAGGAAAGCGTGGAGAGTTAGAATATGGAACTCTTGCCACTTTATTATTATTGACTCGATAAAAGGAAGCAACATGATTCGTGTGTGCTGAGTTGACACGGACTAGAACTGTGTGGGGGTCTATTGGGGACCCTTCCGCGTGCCCATCATATCATATATATATATATATATATATATATATATATATATCAATAAGTATCAAAGCGGGACTTTGCTTGATCATGTCACTCTTAACCACTCTGACCTATGCAAGCATAAATGTAAACACTTACTGAGAATTACCTCCCTATGCACGGTGGAGGATTTTAAACAAACCAAACACAATTAGCACACAACTTGCAGAATGCCTAGCTATAGGTCTTTAAACAACGACTTTGAGCCCAACGCTCATATCCTAATCATAGCAAAGAAATGGTAAACCCCTACTTCTCATGATATCTAGGAAAGTTGTAAAAGATTGCGATAAACAAAGTATAGCTAATACCAAATGGATAACAAATCTGTAGAGCACAACGAGCTAAAACTACTCCGGAAAACTTCAAGTACTGCAACCAAGCAATAAGAGCAAATCAGTGAGAAATGCAAAAAGGAATCAAAGCATATGTGGAGTGCGCGTTCGTACGCATCCGAAACAATAAACCTCCAAAAGATAATGATCCAGACAAAGTAGACAAGGTATTGCGCATTCGTATGCAAAACAAGTATCAAATTGTGCATTCGTACACAATTAATACAAATACACCTACAATAAAGGATTGATACCAAACAAGCAGACAATAGGATGCGCGTTCGTACGCAAACAAGGATTAGAATACGCGTTCGTACGCATTCCAATCTAAAAGTACCTGCAAGAAACCCATAATAACCAAACAATAGAATATACACACACGTGTACAAGCGATGGAATGCGTGTTCATACGCATTCACACAAAATCACCTGCAAGAATGGGGTAAAACCAAACAAGCAGACAATAGAATGTACACGCATGTGTACAAGTGGTAGAATGCGCGTTCGTACGCATTCAAACAAGAGTACCTGCAAGAATGGAGTAAAACCAAACAAGCAAACAATATAATGCACACGCAAATGTGAAAGCGGTAGAATGCACGTTCATACGCATTCAAACAAAAGCACCTGCAAGAATTGAGTAAAACCAAACAAGCAGACAATAGAATGTACACACATGTGTACAAGAAGTAGAATGCACGTACGTACGCATTCAAACAAGAGTACCTGGAAGAATGGTGTAAAACCAAACAAGCAGACAATAGAATGCACACGCACATGTGCAAGCGGTAGAATGCGTGTTTGTACGAATTCAAACAAAAGCACCTTCAAGAATGAAGTAAAACCAAACAAGCAGACAATAGATTGTACACACATGTGTACAAGAAGTAGAATGCACATACGTACGCATTCAAAATAGAGTACCTGCAAGAATGGTGTAAAACAAAAAAAAGCAGACAATAGAATATACACGCACATGTGCAAGCGGTAGAATGCATGTTTGTACGCATTCAAACAAAAGCACCTTCAAGAATGGAGTAAAACCAAACAAGCAGACAATAGAATGTGCACGTATATGTACAAGCGTAAAATAAAGGTGCTAGAATGTAACACCCCAAATCTACCCAATAGTTATATTGAAATCAGAGAGCCAAAAATTCCACAAATATGAGGCATTACATTCATAATTAGAAAACCTACAACATAAAAGCTTATCATAATAGATACATAGCACATATTAATCCAAAAAACTTATAACAATTAATTAGTCTTCAAAATACTTCAACTTTATTCAATAACTACACAACGGATTCTTAACTTTCAAAACTTCAAACGAAACATAGCATCTTTTAAACAACTTAGTTCAAGGAAAAAAACTTCTCAAAATAACAACTTGGGTTCAACCGAAAAGAAAATAACATAAATAAAATAAGAATTCATCCCACCGATTGCTACGTATTAGAGCGACGACACCAACAAGCTACTAAGTCTTTACTCCTCGTTACCTGCACGTTACCAGTATAAAGGAACCGACGAAACTAATAAAGGGTGAGATATCTACCAATATAAACAAGTGTATGATAAATAATATATTAGAATTAAATCATACAAAATTATCACTTCAGAGTTACAACATCATCAATCAATTCCCTTCACAATATTCACATTTATGTCAATTCGAAATGAGACACAATAATGCATATGCAGGTGGTATCAGTGGAGTAAACTCCCAATGTAAACAATTGCCAGGTTATCGAGGCACAAGGCATAAGCCTCCTTCACAATTCCGCCAATACAGGCCTTCACAAGTATGCAATGTAATGCAATACTAACAACATACAACAACAACATAAATCCACTGCACAAGGCATATGCATATATCATTGTTATTACCAATAATTAGAGGTAATCATCGTCACTGAAACATCCTGCAACATCACATAAAACAACAATATACAACAACATATTCCTCGCCAATTAATCACAAACAAAATAACAACACAATGCATTCAACATAATTCACCAAAACAAACCAATTATAATTTACCTACTAACATATACGAACTACCTCGACAAATTTCGATTAATTCAAGATAACTAATTTTACCGCTTAGTTCACTAATTCAGCCACATCGGTACTGATTTTATCCACTTTATTACTATTGTTGTTATTAATAATTATTATCTAGCATCTTCTAATTCACTTCACCATTATATTAAATTTCCTACGTTTAAAACCATACTGCCATAAGAATTTGCTCGCACTTCTATTTTACGACCCAACCAAAATACTGCTGTCATGAATCTATGTCTGCAATTAATTCCATTTTATTTCCTGGAATTTACCCCTAAGTGGTAATATATTGTATTATGTTATTAAACTACTTTCTGATTTCTTAAGTATATCTACCAACAATTATCAATGGCCAAATACATTCCCAATACTATAGTTAACTACATACTACTGTCTTATGTACGTATCCACAATACCTCCTTAATTTCCATAAATCATACTACCAGCCTTAATTACTTAGTCATTGTACTAATAAATTAATGGAATAATAAACAAAACAAAACAAGAAAACGAAAAAGAACAAAACACGATGCCTGCACACAGGGAGTGAGGCGCCCACCCCAGCTCCCTAGGGCGTTCGCCCTTTCTCTCTCCCATTCCATGGACGTCCGCCCTCACCCCAACGTGGCCTAGCCACTCTCCCTTCACTATAGGGCTCCCGCCTCACACTCTGGATGGCCCCCGCCTCCAAAAATTCTTCTCTTCTTCTCCATGAAATCTCGTATCACAAATCGGTTAATTTTCGAATACAACAATAATCCCACCGACACTATTATTTCCTCAATCGGTCCACAACAACAACACCGATATAAAATTAAATAATTATTCCACACACAACCTACACAAACAGAGATAATTCCATACAATTCGACCCCCACATACGATTCATCATAAACCCAGTTATATTGTTAGAACCCCACCCATACTTGAATTTAACAGTCGCTCTAACTCCAGTCGAATCTTATTTTTCCGGTTCCGATTGTGCACTTATCATATCCTCTTCTAGCCCCTGTTCCTCCAATCTCTTTCACTTGTTTTTCTTTTGTACGTGAAAAGCTAATTTCTACTACTACCATTATATAAAAGCCTAATATTTTATCCTATCAATTAATAAGTCATTATTTCTCTCATAAATTCTTATTGGGCCAATTCTACACCTCCTTTCTACTACTTCTAACAACAAATAGGTCCAAATAAATAAGTCTACTCATCCATACTTATTTCTAATATTATTTTCAATAATATTCTACAACAAAATTAATTCATCACTAATTAATCCGAATTTTCGGTAATTCACTTAATCATCTTAAATTAACTTATAAATCCATTAATGCTCCTTATAATTATTCTGATAATTCTTTCTTTGACTAAATTCCAACAAATAATTTCTTACTAATTCCTTTAAATAATTAAATGAATTTCCGGGCGTTACAACGCTCCCCCACTTTGGACATTTTCGTCCTCGAAAATTCGTCTGACGCAACCATCTGCAACCTTATCTCTACATCTAACCTTCCAATAAAACCACGCTTTAATACAATTAAATCCAATGCATATGTGAAATTCCATTTCAACTCAATCATCAACAATCATAACAATCAACGAAGTTATATCCACGAAATACGTACCTCTAGTATCTCTGTCCTCATTGCCCGTTGGAGTTTCAACCAACGCGAACACCTTTGCACCAGGCGCTTTCTTCGATTTTTGACACTTAGTACTAATATTCCCTTCTTCACCATAATTGAAACAGACATTCGCCTTATGCCTACACTCAGGAGCTACATGTCCAAACTTACCACAACGAAAACACCTTTTTACCTCAGCAGTAGTGCACACATTACTCTTGTGACCAGGTTTCCCACACTTGAAACAAGTCACACTAGCAGGAGCGTCTCCCCCACTAGTTCTTTGGCCCTCGGCAACTTCCTATTTTCCCTTACCAGCTGGAGCATCATATGGCTTACCACGATTTTGATTCTTGCTCCTATTCTCATTAACTATCTTGTAATAAGCATTGTTATCCTCTTCAAAAACTCTACAACTATCCACCAAATCAGAGAAAACACGAATTTTCTGATATCCAATTGCCTTCTTGATATCCGAGCGCAACACGTTCTCAAACTTGATGCACTTCAAAAATTCAGTAGTTTCCGCACTATAGCGCGGATAAAACTTAGCCAACTGCACAAACTTTTCAGCATACTTAGTAACAGACTTGTTCCCTTGATTCAGCTCGAGGAATTCAATTTCCTTCTTACCCCGAACATCTTCACGATAATACTTCCGTAGAAACTCTCTATGAAACACAACCCAAGTGATCTCTTCACCTGCAGCTTTCAACCTCGGATGAGTCTCTAGCCACCAGTCATCAGCTTTGACTGCTAGCATGTGAGTCCCATAACAAACCTTCTGCGCTTGGGTGCAGTCCATCACACAAAATATTATTTCCATCTCCTTCAACCAATCCAAAGCTCCATCAAGATAATACTTACCCTTGAAGGTAGGAGGATTCTCCCTCTGGAAAGCGCCAAGTTACGGGATCCAACATCCCCGCCAATGTTAGGATGATTCTCCATAACATGAGCCATTGCTTCCAAAGCAGCAGCAATCGCAGCATCGTTTCTTCCACACATCTCAACTTATAACTACAACACAAACAACAGTCAGAAATAATTAACTATACTCGATTGTTAAAGTCTCAACAACTTTGGCTGGACGGACTGACCTGCTTTGATACCACTAATGTAACACCTCAAATCTACCTAACAATTATATTGAAATCAGAGTGACAGAAATTCCACAAATATGAGGCAATACATTCATAATTCGAAAACCAACAACATAAAAGATTGTCATAATAGATACATAGCACATATTAATTCAAAGAACTTATAACAATTAATTAGTCTTCAAAATACTTCAACTTTATTCAATAACTACACAACGGATTCTTAACTTTCAAAACTTCAAATGAAACATAACATCTTTTAAACAACTTAGTTCAAGGAAACAACTTCTCAAAATAACAACTTGGGTTCAACCGAAAAGAAAACAACATAAATCAAATAAGCATTCATCCCCCCGAGTGCTACGTATCAGAGCATGACACCAACAAGCTACTAAGTCTTTACTCCTCGTTACCTGCACGTTACCATTATAAAGGCAACGAAGAGACAAATAAAGGGTGAGATATCTACCAATATAAACAAGTGTATGATAAATAATATATTAGAATTAAATCATACAAAATTATCACTTCAGAGTTACAACATCATCAATCAATTCCCTTCACAACATTCACATTTATGCCAATTCAAAATGAGACACAACAATGCATATGCAGGTGATACCAGTGGAGTAAACTCTCAACGTAAATTGTGACACCCCAAATAAATCGATTATTAAATAATTACGATTTTTAATTATTAATTTAATTAGGAATGTAATATTTAATATTTTGGATTATTGGAAGTCAATTAAATTAAATGGAAGTTGGTTTATTGGTGGTGTGATGAATAAAGTGAGAGTGTGAGGAGTAAAAGGCTCTACTCACATTAATTATGTTATTTTTATTATGTTAGAATAATAAAAAGAATAAAAGAAGGAAAAGAGGAAAAAAGGATGTTTTTGGAGAAAACTCACTGTACGTGGAATTGAGAAGAGGAGAAGAGGAGGAAGAAGACCTAAGGTGTCAGAATTCGAAGAACCCACAAGGTAAGGGGTGATTTCGATTGATTAATTTATATTATAGGTTTTGATGTTGATACTATAGATCATAGCATGTTAGGAAATCCCAGTTTAGGAATTCCTAGGTTTCTATGGGTGTATCCCTATTGGTGTCAGATTGTGTCAGATTGTAGAAATCCATTGATTTGTATGATGTAAGATTATTAATGATGGATAAAACATGTTATATGATGTGTTATTGGTGTTGAATGATTGATTTTATGGTGTCGGAATGTGTGGGCACGTTTTGGAATGAGTAAGAAAATGGTTTTGGGAACTATTGCTGTCAAAATGGAATTTTGGGTCTGAAGGTCGTGGGAACCGGTTCCCCAGTGGGAGAACCCGGGTTCCAGCTTTTAAAATGAAGAAAAATAACATTTTTGAACTCAGGAACCGGTTCCTGTGTGGGAGGAACCGGGTTCCACGTTAATTTTCCAGAAAAATGAGATTTTTACTTCTGGGAACCGGTTCCCTACCTGGAGGAACCGGGTTCCCCATACATTTTTCCAGGGGGCGTGTATTTTTGAGTTGTGGGAACCGGTTACTCCCAGGGAGGAACCGGGTTCCACTGAAAACTTTTGAAAATTTTCCAAACTTTAAAAATTCATAACTTTCAAACCGTAAGTCCGTTTTGAGCGCCGTTTTGGACGTTGTTTCTTAAATTTAATGCTATATCTTATAAAATGAAAAGATTTTCTAAAAGTTGAAATTATTTTGAAAAAGAGGCGAATTTCGAAACGAACAATTATTGACTGACGCACTTTGAGGTGTATGTAACAGTGAAACTATGGTGATGGGTATATTGATACTAAGTGAATGTAAAGCGTGTTATGCTGTTGTTATTTGTATGCATGATGGTTGGAATATCATGTTTTTGAGTTTTGATTCGGTTTATGATAATTGGTGTATTCATGATTGTATTGATATCATGTGTTTGGTGGTGTTGTATATGCTTGATGGCTGTTGATCTTAGTTGTCGTTGTTGTGATATATATATACCGGTGATAGTCTTACCAATTGAAGGGTAAGTATTTGGCATATTTATGCTTTGTGGTGAATTATTTCATGATAGATGATGATATCATGTTGTGGTTGATGAGGGTTTATGATGTCTGATGTGGTCATAACCTGTGTTGAATGTTGCATGCTAGTGATGTGCGTGCATATGCATTGTTTTGGTGAAGTTAATTCCCATTGTGCGGAATTTGACTTGGATTGCCGATAACCGATACCCGAGTGAGGATGGGTGGTTAGGCTGGATTCGTGTCTGGGTGTTTATGGACGAATCGATGGTACTGTATCCGGTTGATGATGGATCAGTATTGGGTGACTTGGTCACGTGTTGGTACCACATGCATTGAGTCTGCATTTTAATTGCGTGGAATAGTAACATGTTAGGATGTCTTCCAGTGTTACTATTCTCTGATTGATGATGGTTGTGCATTGATGATTATATGGTTGTAATTGTGTATTGAATCTGAAGTTATGTTGAAATGGGTGGATTAATATGCTTGAAATATATTGTTAATTGAGAAGCTTATAATATGCTTTAATTATGAGAAGTCTCACCCTTACTTTACAATTTCAGATTAAAGTTAGCAGCTGAGGAGTTTCTGAGGATGGCTCTAGAGCTTATCATATAAGTCTGCGTGTCAGTGTCATGCTTTGATTAGATTGTAACACTGGGGAACGTTAGTGGAGGAATTAGATAGTTGTTTAGTTGTTTTCTTTAATTTTGTTGGGAATAATAATGATTGGATTATTCCGTTTGGTTATGATGTTTTCCGCTGTGTAAGACATGGTCTTAATTTGACTAAACTATCTAAAAATTGATCCTCAGTGTAGCATGGCTACTGTTTGAATGAAGTTTGTTTTATTTATTAATTGTGACATCCCTCATTTTCCGTGTTAACTCTGATTAAAGCTGATTCAGATATTAATTTAATTAATATATTCGGGGCATTTATATGGGGTGTTACATAAATAATTTCCAGGTTATCGAGGCACAAGGCATAAGCCTCCTTCACAATTCCGCCAATACAGGCCTTCACAAGTATGCAATGTAATGCAACACTAACAACATACAACAACAACAACAACATAAATCCACTTCACGAGGCATATGCATATATCACTATTATTACCAATAATTATAGGTAATCGTCGTCACTGAAACATCCTGCAACTTCACATAAAACAACAACAATATACAACAACATATTCCTCGCCAATAAATCACAAACAAAATAAAAACACAATGCATTTAACATAATTCACCAAAACAAACCAATTATAATTTACCTACTAACATATACGACCTACCTCGACAAATTTCGATTAATTCCAGATAACTAATTTTACCGCTTAGTTCACTAATTCGGCCACATCGGTATTGATTTTATCCACTTTATTACTACTGTTGTTATTACAAATTATTATCTAGCATCTGCTAATTCACTGCACCATTATATTAAATTTCCTACGTTTAAAACCATACTGCCATAAGAATTTACTCGCACTGCTATTTTACGACCTGACCAAAATACTGCTGCCACGAATCTATGTCTGCAACTATCTCCATTTTATTCCCTGATATTTACTCCTAAGTGGTAATATATTGAATTATCCTATTAAACTACTTTCTGATTTCTTAAGTATATCTACCAACAATTATCAATGGCCAAATAAATTCCCAATACTACAGTTAACTACATACTACTGTCTTATGTATATATCTATAGTACCTCCTTAATTTCCATAAATCGTACTACCAGCCTTAATTACTTAGTCATTGTACTAGTAAATTAATGGAATAACAAATAGAACAAAACAAGAAAACAAAAAAGAACAAAACACGATGCCTGCACACAGGAAGTGAGGCGCCCATCCCAGCTCCCTAGGGCGCCCGCCCTTCCTCTCTCCCATTCCAAGGACGTCCCCCCTCACCCTCACGTGGCCTAGCCACTCTCCCTTCACTATGTGGTGCCCGCCCCACACTCTGGATGGCCCCTGCCTCCAAAAATTCTTCTCTTCTTCTCCATGCAATCTCGTATCACAAATCGGTTAATTTTTTAATACAACAATAATTCCACCGACACTATTATTTCCTCAATCGGTCCCCACATACGATTCATCATAAACCCAGTTATAGAGTTAGAACCCCACCCTTACCTGGATTTAACGGTTGCTCTAACTCCGATCGAATCTTATTTTTCTGGTTCCAGTTGTGCACTTCTCATATCCTCTTCTAGCCCCTGTGCCTCCAATCTCTTTCACTTGTTTTTATTTTCTACGTGAAAACCTAATTTCTACTACTACTACTATTATATAAAAGCCTAATATTTTATCCTATAAATTAATAAGTCAATTATTATTTCTCTCATAAATTCTTATTGGGCCAATTCTAAACCTCTTTTCTACTACTTCTAACACCAAATAAGTCTAAATAAATAACTCTATTCATCCATACTTATTTCTAATATTATTTCCAATAATATTCTACAACAAAATTAATTCATCACTAATTAATCCCAACTTCCGATAATTCACTTAATCATCTTAAATTAACTTATAAATCCAATAATGCTCCTTATAATTATTCCGATAATTCTTTCTTTGATGAAATTCCAACAAATAATTTCTTACTAATACCTTTAAATAATTAAATGAATTTCCGGGCGTTACACTAGAAGTCCATATCTCATGTAAAAGAGGTCAAAGTACCTTGCACATGAAATAAAGTGTCAAAATTAACAAAGCAAGTGCTAGAAATAAAGCACCAAATGCAAAACCGATTACAAATATGATTATAATCTAGTATAAGCATGTAAGAAGTGAAATAAAATCACAAAAATCGGAATGGGTAGGCGGTTTCCGTAATCGGAGCGAAAAAGTCAACTTCTCTGAATCGATTAAGAATCACATATTTGCTTGCAAAAGCGTCAACGAATTCAAAAACGTGAGCGATTTTAATTAATTCCAAGTGGAAGTGGCATTTTTTGGACCTTAAAGTGACAGGGCAGCCACTCTGTTTTGGCACGTTGCACTTGAAATTTGGTTCCGAAACCTCCAAAATCGGTTCCAGAATGTGCCAAAATGTAGGGAACATGTATCGTTACTTCGGAATTTCAAGGAAAAGTGAGTTTTGACACATGAAAATGCTAAAAAAATGCTTATGTAATCACTAAATTCATGTTTTGAATTAAATTCGGATTCAAATTTGTTTTGATTTTGAAATGTGAGATGAATCGGATTTTAATTCACTACATGTAATCAAAAAGCCAAAACAAAATGAAACACAAGCTATGTACAAGTTCGATTAAGATAAAAATCAAAATAGGTGTGTAAAAATGCACGTAAATGCATGTTTTCATGTACATTTTATGATATTTAACTGAATGAAATGCAAGTATTTCATAACATATGCAAATGATAAATGTTCAATGTAAATCATACATAAAATGCAATGCATGTCATTCCTTATGTCATACAAGATTCAAGTGTGTGATGAGCGTTGGTGTTGTGAAATTATACATGTGAAAAAGTGAGTGAAAGTGAGGTTTCGACACGCTTCAATGTCATGAAAGTTGAACACCGACACATAAACTTGATTCTTTTATTCCATATGAAAATATATGAATTGTAAGGATGAGAATTATGTCATGAGTGTGAATTTAGGTGCATGTATATGTGTTATATACAATGCAATTGCACCTAAGTATCAAAATGCTATGAATACTACATTTCGACACAAGCAAGAATGCAAATTATGCCTTAATTCACATGTTCTGATGCAATTTAATCAATCTATATACTCTCTAATGCATGAGCATGTGATAGATGATGCAAAATGCACTAATTAGTGGCCTAAATGCAAAGGAAAACAATTACACAAGTGTATGTGTGTGTTATGTACAATATTCCTTCACACCGACACACTTTAACGTACAAAATCAGAATTAAATCAAAGAATTCGACAAATTAAATTCAAGAATCAGAATCCACACGGAAAATGCAATTAATTCGACTATTCAATTTCAAGAAAATTTAAAATTCAAAAATAACTTAAAGTAAGTGCTTAATTGAATTAATCACTTACTTGAACTTGAAGTTTGAGTCAAATTGAAGAGGAATTCCTTGTGATCTTCAAAGAAAATACCAAATATTCCTTCAATTGATGATAATAATCAAAATCGAAATCGAAAGAGGAATGAAGATTATTGAAAGAATTGAAGAAAAAACACAAGAGGAAGGCCTTCCACTTCAAAACCGAGCAAGGAAGAGTGATATTGAGCAAGTTCCGGCCGGTTTGCACCTTGGCCGAGGGAGGGAGTGGCGTCATGAGAGGCCGATCAATAAGTAAGGTTGAGCAAGGCCTTGGAGAAAATAAGAAGTCCTCCCCGGAGCAAAGAAAGGTAGGGAGGAAGTCGATCAGACAACCTAGGTGAGCAACGCTTGGAGATCGGAGCGGGATGAGGAGAAGGCGGCCAGAAAAGAGGATCGGCCGGAGCTCCAGCGTGAAGGGGTGGTGTCTGGCAGCGGGATGAAGGGCGGAGCGACGGTTGACCTTGAGGAGAGGGCTGGTCGATCGGTTGATGAGGCTTGGCTCGGAGGGAAGAGAGGTTTTCCTTTTAGTTTTAGATTTTTGTTCTTGAGTAATTTAAGAGAGAATTGAGAGAATTAGAAGTTGTTTTGAGATGAAATTTGAGAAAATGATTGTGTGTCCTTGAATTGTGAAGGAAAAAATTTATTTATAGTGTGAAAAATTGGGCCTTAGAGTGCAATGGATCCATAATTAAGCTCAAATCGCGATTATCCGGATAATTTTCGTAATTAATTCAAAACAGCCCGATCCGTCGAGAATTTGAAGTCGGACTCTAAACAAAAAATGTCCGGAACGCGATTCTGTTTGAGATAGTCAAAATTTCGATTCAATTGGGTGAACGGTCAAAGAGATACGTATTTTTGAAGTTTCAGCACAGTTTTCAAGCGTCTGACACATGGAGAATTTGATTTGCACACTTCGGGGAAATTTCCTTGAACGAGGGTCTTCTGATCAAAATTTGAACTTGATTATCTCTGAGACAAGTGAATCCAACAAAATATTTGAACTTTTGGCACTGGTCCCACCTCGTTTCGATAAAAATCAAGTAAGATATGATTTTTCGAAGTTCACGTATCAGATAAAATTTACACGGTTCAGCTCAAAATCAACTCCGTAGAATAAAAACTTCTCTTAAATGGTGAGGAATTAGCTCTGGAGTTGCAAATGAAAGACGAAGAGGATTCCGATACGGAATTTTAGACACCAGCCCCGGTCATTTTTTATTTTCCAGCTAAGAATTACGAAGGTTTTTGTGCACTGAGTGCACGGTACAACACTAAAATTAAGTTTAATTCACTCTAGAAATCAATTCCTTTGGGGACCTTATTCACATAATTTGTGTCTGGATTTCAAACGGAAGTTGTAGATAATAATGAGAGGGACTTTCCAATAAAAAAATCGTCAGAAAATACCCGACGAGCTGAGAGATATGCCTTCCGAAGCACCCGGAACGCACTAAAAACCCAAAATTCACTTTATTGAGAAATAAGCAAATTAATTCTTTTTCTTGACTAAACGACCTCCGATATGAACTGATAAACTGGTGAATAAATTGATATGATCCCAATTCTTAAGGAACCAAACCAAAATAGCTTTCTGACCAGAAAATATTTTGATAGCCACTACCAGTTTGTTATTTTCCTTTTCTTCCTTCCCTATTTTCCTGTAATTGTGGATCTTATAGTAATACAATTGCAGCTTCTTTATTCTAATCACACTGTTCTATCCATTTCTTTACTATTTTATGCTTTAAGACCCATTAATTGGTCCGACCTGCCGGATCGATCTCACACTAAGAAGACGACTGTAGATGCCAAGGAAGCCTAAGATGGGTGACAGAGTTGACGCTTTGGAGACGCAGATGGGAAATGTGACGGCAACACTGCAAGAACTTTCTCTTTAAATGCAGCAACACGCTCAACAAATGCATTAACAAAGCTTGGTTCTAGCAGCACTAAGCAAACAGATGGGAAAGAAAGGAGAGACGCCAGAAGGAGAAGCCTCTACGGGTGAATCTGCACAGAGTGAGTCTCGTCTCGCTGGAAAGAAGGTGAAATTGCCTCTGTTTGATGGCGATGATCCTGTGGCTTGGATTACACGGGCCGAAATTTATTTTGATGTTCAGAACACATCAGATGAGATGCGTGTGAAGTTGGCTCGCTTGAGCATGGAAGGTTCAACCATTCATTGGTTTAACCTGTTGATGGAGACGGAAGATGAGTTGTCATGGGAGAAGCTGAAGCGAGCGTTAATTGCTCGTTATGACGGACGTCGTCTGGAGAATCTGTTCGAGGAGCTTTCGACGTTGAAGCAGAAGGGAAGTGTGGAGGATTTCGTCGAAGCCTTTGAGCTGTTGTCATCACAAGTTGGCAGGCTTCCTGAAGAACAGTATTTGGGATATTTTATGAGTGGATTGAAACCCCAGATTCGGAGGAGGGTGCGTACTCTGAATCCTCGAAATAGGATGGAAATGATGAGGATTGCGAACGATGTTGAAGAAGAATTGAAGGAGGATGACGATGATGGTGAGCGTCGTGATGTGAAAAAAAGGGGGTACGAACGTGTGGGCCAGAAAGATTGGGTCGGGTTATTAAGAAGTAAAAGTGGGTTCGAGCCCAAGGATGCAACTCGTCCGTTTCAGGTGGGTGGGTCAAACCCGAGTCAGAAAACGGGTTCGACTGGATCCAACGCGAATTCAACGTCATCTTTGGTTTCCTCAGCTCGCAAAAACGAAGGGGGGTCGCGTTCCGGCGCGACGGAGAGAGATGGAAGGGAGTACGAAGTCTCCACAATGATGAATTCGAAGAGAGGAGAGCGAAGGGTCTATGTTTCAAATGTGGGGGAAAATACCACCCTATGTTACATAAATGTCCAGAAAGAGCTCTTAGGGTTTTAATCTTAGGAGAGGGTGAAACTATGACAGACGAAGGGGAAATTGTTAGTATGGAAGACGTGACGGTGGAAAGTGAAGAAGAAGTGGAGGTGGAATGTAAATTGATGGGGGTATTGGGAAGCATGGGTGAATCTCACACCATGAAGGTTGAAGGGAAGATACAGGATGTAGACTTATTAGTGTTGATTGATAGTGGTGCAAGTCACAACTTCATTTCTCCCAAAGTGACTATTGCTTTGGGTCTTGCTATTACACCTACAACATCTAAGAGTATCAGGCTGGGTGATGGTCATAAAGTGATAACAAGTGGAGTGTGTAAAGGGGTCAATATGAAGCTGGGATGGATTGAAGTGATTGTGGATGCGCTGGTGTTGGAGTTAGGAGGAATGGATATGGTGTTAGGAGTTGCTTGGTTAAGTACTCTTGGGAAGGTGATGATGGACTGGAAGGCCATGACTATGCAATTTTCTTATGAAAATGAGTTGGTAAAATTGCAAGGTCAAGGTAGCAAAGGATATCTAAACTCTTATCTTGAGAATACTCATAGCAGAAGTGGGCTGGGTTGGTGGTGGGCTTATTTACAGTCAATAGAAGAAACTCAATCAGTGATTCCCAAAGGTCTAAAGTCTATACTAGAAGAATTCCAGGCAGTGTTTGGTGACAGCATTCAGCTACCTCCTGAGAGGAGTCAGGTGCATCGGATTAAACTTTATCCTGATCATGGTGCTATTAATGTCAGACCCTACAGGTATCCTCACCACCAAAAAGAAGAGATTGAGAAGCAAGTGTCAGAGCTGTTGAGAGCAGGAGTCATTCGGCCAAGTATGAGTTCTTTTTCAAGTCCTGTGATACTAGTCAAGAAGAAAGACAAGAGCTGGCGAATGTGTGTAGATTATCGGTCCTTAAATAAAGCTACAATACCAGATAAGTACCCAATTCCTATAGTCGATGAGTTGTTAGATGAACTATATGGAGCTACTATATTTTCTAAAATTGATCTAAAATCGGGATATCATCAAATTAGAGTGCATGAGGATGACATCCCTAAAACGACATTTAGAACACATAATGGCCACTACGAGTATTTGGTTATGCCGTTTGGACTGATGAATGCCCCGGCTACCTTCTAAGCTACCATGAATGACATTTTTAGGCCATATTTGAGAAAGTTTGTCTTGGTGTTTTTTGACGATATCTTGATCTACAACAGAGATATCAAGGAACACCAAATGCATTTGAAGATGGTTTTATCTGTTTTAGTTGAGCAGTGTTTTGTGGCGAATCAAGCAAAGTGTAGGTTTGGTTGTGCCCAAATTGATTATCTTGGCCATATTATTTCTGGAGAAGGTGTGGCTGTGGACCCTGAAAAGGTGAAGTGTATTCTTGCATGGCCTACACCAAAGAATGTGAAGGGGGTACGTGGTTTTTTGGGACTCACAGGGTATTACAGAAAGTTTATCCGGGATTATGGTAAAATAGCAAAACCTCTCACAGATTTGACTAAGAAAGACAATTTTTCTTGGGGAATTGAAGCTGCCAAGGCTTTTGATGAGATGAAGAGGATCATGACTTCTCCCCCTGTGCTAATTCTTCCAAATTTTGATTTACCTTTTGAAGTTGAGTGTGATGCAGCTGGCAGAGGTATAGGTGCTGTTCTAATGCAGCAGAGGCAACCTATTGCTTTCTTCAGTAAAGCTTTATCTTATGGGAATCTAGCAAAATCTGTTTATGAGAAGGAACTAATGGCCCTTGTGCTGTGTATTCAGCATTGGAGACATTATTTATTGGGCAGAGAATTTATTGTGCATACAGATCATAAGAGCTTGAAACATTTTTTGCAGCAGAGAATTTCATCTCCAGATCAACAGTGCTGGTTGGCCAAACTTCTAGGCTATCAATTTGAAGTCAAGTACAAACCTGGCCTAGAAAATAGAGCTGCTGATGCTCTGTCTAGATGTCATGGTGAGATAGAAATGAATTCTATCATTTCTTTTCCTTTGTGGGCTGATAGGCAGAAACTTTTGACTGAAATAAATAATGACCCGTACATTCAAAAGTTAATGAAAGAAGTGCAGGAGTCTCCTGAGCTTAGACCTAGATTTCAAGTGCAACAAGGAGTTTTACTGTATCATGGCAGGTTGGTGATTTCACCCAAATCACCCTCTATCCCTTGGCTATTGGAAGAATTTCACAATACTCCTGCTGGAGGGCACTCAGGTTTTCTACGAACATACCGCAGATTGGCAGATTCCTTATATTGGGTGAGAATGCATAGGAGTGTAAGGGATTATGTCAGATCTTGTGATGTTTGTCAGAGACAAAAGTACAATGCGACGACTCCTGGTGGTTTGTTACAGCCTTTACCTATTCTTAATAGTGTGTGGGAGGACTTGTCCTTAGACTTTATCACTGGGTTGCCTAAGTCTAAAGGTTATGAGGCTGTTTTAGTGGTAGTGGATAGACTATCCAAGTATAGTCATTTTGTTTTACTCAAACATCCATATACTGCTAAATCCATTGCTGAACTCTTTGTCAAAGAAGTGGTGAGACTTCATGGAATTCCAAGCTCTATAATTAGCGATCATGATCCTTTATTTGTGAGTCATTTCTGGATGGAGTTGTTCAAGTTGCGGTCGGCGAAAATGAGTTCACATACCACCGGAAGCAGATGGTCAACGGAGTGGTTAACAGTGCAGAAAGTTATTTGCGGTGTTTTGCTTCTGATCATCCAAAGACTTGGTCATTGTGGGTCTTGTGGGCGGAGTATTGGTACAACACTACCTTTCATGTATCTATTGGGAAGACTCCGTTCGAGGTAGTTTATGGGAGACAACCTGCATTCTTTGAGATTTACATTTAATGAGGCGAAAGTGGGCGGTGGAATTGAGTGAAAGAGATGAGGCCCTAAACCAACTCAAACTTCATTTTCTCAAAGCGCAGGAACAAATGTCAAGGTATGCTAACATGAAGAGGAGAGACTTGTGTTTTGAAGTTGGTGAATGGGTTTTTCTGAAACTAAGACCTCATAGACAACAGTCAGTGGTGAAAAGGATTCATCAGAAACTCGCTGCAAGATTTTATGGACCGTTCCAAGTGGCGGAAAAGATTGGTGAAGTGGCTTACAGGTTGAAACTGCCAGCAACATCTAAGATTCACTCAGTTTTTCATGTTTCATTACTCAAGAAAGTTGTTGGGAACTATCAGGTACAGGGAGAGTTACCAAAAGATTTGGAGGTGACCGAGGAGAATGATGTATATCGATAAGGTCTTTGGGTTCAAAGTCACGGGAGGTAATGAAGTTCGTGATCCTTGATACAATGGAAAAACAAAGCTGTAGAGGATGTGACATGGGAGGATAACGAATTTTTGCGTGGTCAGTTTCCTGAATTCTGCCTTGAGGACAAGGCATTGTCTAAGGAGGCGGGAGTTGATAGAAATGTGATTAGTGAAGTGGGACCTAGGCCAAGGGTGTGGAGAGTTTACACGAGGAGGAGGACAAAAGGAATTAAAGATGATGACATGGCAGTGAATGAATGAAGTGCATGAGAGTGGCTATATGTAGCTACAGCTGGAAAGGAATAATCAGGAAGGAATTCAGTTAGGATTTGGTGGGGTCACCTTTGGTGATTTGGGGAGCACTTCGTGCTTGGGAATTGGTAGCCACTACCAGTTTGTTATTTTCCTTTTCTTCCTTCCCTATTTTCCTGTAACTGTGGATCTTATAGTAATACAATTGCAACTTCTTTATTCTAATCACATTTTTCTATCCATTTCTTTACTATTTTGTGCTTTAAGACCCATCATATGACCATGGATGAGATACTTTACGTAAAATATTGAATCACATGCTACATATGTGGATGTAAATAGTGGGTGACTCATGATTCGATTAATAAATTTTGATATTGTATTAGAGTTTAACTTAATTCATTTTTATAAAACTGGAGTGTGTGTCATTTTATAAATATAAATTCTTTTGAAATTTATATCTAATAAATATGAGACTTAAAATCTTTTCAATAGTTAAAACGGAATGCTTTAGGAAGAGATTTAAAAGTATAATAGTTATAATTAACTTTCAAGTTATAAATAAAAATACATATGTTAAATGATGGCTTGAAGTTTTTTCTAATAATAAACGATGTCTTGAAATTTTGATATTATGTTACGATAAATAAATTAAAATTTTAAGGACGATGTAATTTCAATTGATTTGTGTTAGTAGATGAATATACCTCAAAAAGGTTCAATGTATATTCACCAACTTTTAGTCATTAGTTTGATCATTAAAATGTAACCATGCGTAGCTGTATGCAACTCTATCTTGTGATCCAAGCAAGTAGGGGCATCAAATTTGTACAACATAACACATGATTTACTAGGTTGGGTTATGGTTGAACCATGTAGCTTTATGAATCTAACCACTTGAACAACCACTTAACTTTTATAAAATAAGTGATAATAAATACTAGTATCACACATTCTTTATACAAACATTGAAGAATAATAAAAGGCCACAAATACAGGTAGAAATAATGATGATCACAATTATTAAGAGGAAAAAGGAATCAAAAGTTAAAAGAGGAGTAACAAGTGAGTCAGAGAGTTGTTGAGTTATGGAGATGCCCGATAGTAGGAAACCCTATTAATTATTTAGACCACCTGTTCTTCTTGACATCTTATGCTTTTTCTGTGCTGCTATAATATATTTTTAAAATAAATAGGATAATTGCATTGGTTAAAATAAAAAAGAGGTCGTAGAAAAGTGTGAAACTTTTAAGCAGATGAGAAGTTCGAGGGAACCAACAGATTGGGGGTGAAAGGGTCCACGATTCCTATGTTTTTTTAATTTGCATTTCACACCACTTTCAATACCATGTCAAATGAAATTGTTTTTACTAGAAAAACCAACAAAAGTTTCTTTTTATAAATAAAGTAGGAGTAATTGTTAAAAATTTAATAACTTTTTTCGTGTACACTTTATTATCATCAAATAAAATAAAATTCGGCAACAAACTTAATGCGCATCACATTTACATCACCTTATATTTTTTTCTCTTAATATTTGTCACTAGAGCTAGAATTTTTGCCTGTTAACTCTTCATTGTGTTTTATTTTTTAAAATTTAAAAATTATTATATTAAAATTGATTTATTTGTAAATTTAAAATAGAAAAATATTTTACTATCATACTTTTAATGTCATTTTTTTAAATTGATGCTTTTATATTTTAATTTTTTTGAAAATTGATGCTTTTAAAATATGTGTAAATAGAATAAGGAAAAAGATATGATGTTACATATAATATGTTTGATCCCATTTATTTTCGAGAGTGTACTTAGGTTCATAATGGATTTGGTCGGACAAGGCGAAGTTGTCCTCATGTAGCAGGTTCAATTCACAGTTTGTGAGTATATATTTGATCATTTCAGTTCATGGATCCATTTGTAAAAAGGCCATGTTTTAGATTTGTTAAGGAATTGATGAGTTTTAATTGTTATTTTATAAATATTTATTTTTATCGCTTTTGTTAAAACAACCTTTACATTTTCAAAAGATATAGAGAAGTTGTGACAATCCTAGTAGGAAAGCTTAGAGACACATAAGTAGAAATTCATTGAAGTTCTAGTGATTTGAGAAACATTTAGAAATATCTAAAGGAGTTGAAAAACACTTCTAAACACTTTGGATTTATTGCTATCTAAAATATTTGATGATAATAAGGTCGTTCTACTCAATGTGAGATATGTTCCAAAGTTCATGAGAAAGTTTATATCAATAAGCATATTTGGTGATCTTGACTATTGTACTAAAGTTGAACATGAGATGTTGAATACTTTGTATGGTGGAATGATCATGGCTAAGGGTCTATATATGTGGGTTATATATTTTAAAATGTTCTAATATTATTGTTCATTCATTACCAGCCAGTGAAAAATTTTATGACGAAAAAAAACCTATGAAATTGGAGGTCAAGGTATGATAAATGTCTAGAGATTCATTAATCAGTTTTGAAGGAGGAAAGAGATAAACATGCATTTAATCGCTTCTTGAATGGTCCTAGAAGTTAAGTTGCCATGGAATTTTTAAAGTAAGATCGGCGCTAAAGTAGCTTACTTGGTCGATGAATGGTGCTAAAATAATAGACCTTAAAATACACATGGAAGTTTGGAGTAATAAACATGTTAACTACTTAATTTTTAAGGGCGTCAATTTATTTTTTGCATAATGTGAAAATCAAGCTAATCATGTTTGATGCCACTTTTATGGATTTTATCTTCAATTGAAATTCAATAGGTTGGAAATGTTACAAGTCATGGGAAGTGGAAATTGAAGGATCAAAATTCATCATTCGTCGTTGTATTATTTTCAATGAATCTCGTAAAAAGGCGTATGGATAAAAAATTAGAGATGAAGATATTAGAAACCGGCAAGAAAGACTCAAATTTGAGGTGCATGTTCATACTATAGATACTAATAGTAATGAGAAAATATTTACGCTAACTTCTGATTATCATTTTATTATGTTATAAGGTAAGGAGGCAAATTAATCATATCAAAGATATTGTTATGTGGACCTTGGTATTTATGATTTGAATATGGATGAGTTGCAAAATCAACAAGCTTGGACCTTTAGGGAAATGAGTATTTGAAAGAAAAAGGAGTCAAATATGGTTGAAAAATCATACTTGGGGCTCATTAATTATTAAAGTAAGAATACATGGTTCAAAGCAAGTGGATAGATCAAGTTTTAAGGATGACTTGAACTTTGTTGAAAGCAAGTGGTTAACATCACCGTCGATTTAAAATAAAAGTGGAGAATTGTAGAATTATATCTTAAAACCTCAAATGATGAAGAAAAAATAAATATGTTTTGAGATTGACACAAATCAAAATGTTTGAGAGCAACAAGAAAGTCGACAAAGGACGCCGAAGCTACAGAAAGGCAGTCCATGGGCGACATCTTATCCTTCAGGGCGATAATTTTCGACCGATCCAAAGTTGACTTACAGTTTAATTTGATGGTTGTTGATGCCGGTTACAAAAATCATGTGGTGACGACAGTGCCAGCCGTCTACACATAATTCACTCAGCTAGTTAATGGACCGTATTTTGATATTGATTTTATTTTTTTATTTATTTAAATTGATTGAAATCATGTTTGATAATATAAGTTTATAGACTTTTTACTAGGTCGTACATTAGTTACTTGTTATGAAAATTAAATACAAAAAGTACTAATAGAACTCTAATCTTTTTACATAAATGAACTCTAGTACAAATGAATGAGAGTTAGGTGATGCAATCACTTTTTTTGTTGATTCACATGCAAAGTCAACACGATGTCCTTTTAGTCAAGTGGTTCATAAAAGTTATGAAAACTTTGAATTGTTAAATCTTTGTAGTCACCAGACTAATTTACGTATCCTTGGTCTCCTTTTTGCTTGTTTATGTTTCTCAATAAAACAAATTTTCTTGGTTGAAATTTGGGAAAACTAAAGTCTGCCTCGATAAACTAGTGGGTGAATATCAAAAGTGTCACAAGTGTTTTCACACGATAGTAGCCTTGAAACAATGTTTATATTTATATAGTTTTATAAATTAAAGAAGGTGGACATTCTTGTACCATGAGTTTTGTCGTGACATTTTTGTTAATTTCTAATCTCTCCATTCTTAGCACTCAACCCATTATTTCACATATATTAAAAATAATATAACAATATAAGAGAGAAAATAATATTTTTATTATAGTACCCTTAATTATATATTAGAAATAGTAAAAATTTAATTAATTAAAAGATAGAATTAAAAAAATGTATTAAAAATTAAAATAAATAATTTATTTTAGAACACTATTTTATTCTAAATAAATCACTTATTATAGGACGCAGAGAGTAATTAATTATAAATTAGTTTATTAATAGTATTATTAATTTATTAATAGTATTATTAGTTTATTAGTTTTTCTCTAAATTTGTTAATTTGGTATGTATAAATAACTTATGAGTAGAGTTGTTAATTGGGTTCATCTAGTTTAGTTTGTTTTGGTTCTTTCGAGAAAAGTATGTATTTTTTTGTATATCGAAGAAACATAGAATATGTACATGAGGCAGCAGTGTAAAGAAAACAAATAAAAAAGTCAATAATTACATAATTCTATTTATAAAACAAGAATGCAAATTCTATAATCTCTCTGTATGATAGTAGGCTGACAATAGGTTGATAATTAATCCTCCAATACCCACTCCCAAGTTAGAGTGTGGGGTTATGATTACTGAACTTGACAGTAAGATCTTGAACTGCTTGTACGCTAACTCCTTTGTGAATATATTGGTTTGTTGTTTTCTTGTGTGATCAAAGGTGGTGGAGATTATGCCTCTTTGCAAGGGAGTACGAATAAAATGAAAATTTGTTTCAATGTGTTTTGTCCTTTCGTAGAAGACTGGGTTTGCAGTAATATGAATTGCAACTTGATTGTTGTTGAAAGTAATTCTTTGTATCAGAAAATATTTGATTTGATTTGATTTAGGAGTGTGAAAATAGTTTGTTACACACAGATTTGATTTTAGATTTAGATAGATTTGATTTAAATCTAAAATAGGATATATTTGATTTGGCTTAGGGAGCAAGCTAACCTAAATCTATAAATAGAGGGAGTACCCCATATTTTTGTAATTCAAGTCATTCACAAAATTTTGCAGTTGCAAAGTGAATAATAAAGTTTTCCACAGTTTGTGGGCAGAGAGAAACTCTAAAGAAAACAATTATTTCTTCTTCTTTTCTTTAAATGTTCATTGTTATTGTGTGGTGATATCAATCTTGTAAGTTTGATAGAAATTCATCATAATTTTTGGTGGATTTCCAACACCTAGTATCTAGAGCTTCAGTTAATCGATTCAAGGGAAAATAATCAAGAAAGATCAAGAACGATTGTGGAAGAAGAATTCATGATGGCAGTGAGTTATGGGAATGCAAACTATCCAGCAAGTCTACCAATTCTGAAAGTAGATAACTATGAGAGTTGGTGCAAGCAGATGAAGGTTTTATTCCATTGTCAATGTCTTTGGGATCTTGTAAAGGATGAAGTAGAAGAGCTTGAAGAAGACACTTCAGAAGAAGAAAAGAAAGAACACATAAAATCGGAGAAAAAGAGTTATAAAGCTCTCTTTATAATTCATCAATGTCTGAGTCCAGACAAATTCGAAAAGGTTAGTGATTCAAAATCTGCAAAAGAAGCTTGGGAGATCCTTGAGAAATCTTTTTGAGGCGCTGAAAAAGTGAAAGAGGTGAGGTTACAAACTCACAAGAGAACGCATGAATTGCTTCAGACGGAAGAAAGTGAAAGCATATATGATTTCTTCACTAGTTAAAAAACTAGTGAATCAAATCAAGATATGTGAAGAAACATTAACAACAAGAGTTGTTGCTTCAAAGATTTTGAGATCTTTTGCCCCTAAGTTCGACCACGTGGTGGTGGCTATAGAAGAAGGGAAATATTTGTTGAAATTGACAAAGGAAGATCTTCAAGTGATGCTTGAATCTCATGAACAAAGGATGAATGAAAGAGCTACAGGAAAATCAAAGAGTGACGTGGCTCTGCAGGCTCAATCACCAAAAGACAAGAAAGACAAAGGAAAGTGGTTCATAGAGGTAGAGATGGCTAAAACAATTCGAATGGTAGAGGAAACCAGAACGGAGGAAACATGTTAAATTAGATAAGACCATACCAAGGCAACCAAAGGGGAGGTGTTGAAAATAGAGGAAGAGGTGGTGGTCGAAAGCTCGACAAGATTCACATTCAATGTTACAATTGTCAAAAGTATGGTCAATATTTGAGTGATTGTCCAGAGAAGTGAATGAATCAAGAGAGTGATGCAAAGTTCGCTAAGTATGAAGAAGAAGAGATGATGCTGATGGTCACAAGAAGAGATGAAGAGAAATTCAAGGATCAATGGTACTTGGATTCAGTATGCTCATCACATATGTCTGGAAGGAAATATTAGTTTGTTAATCTAAAGCCCTAAATGAAGAACATGGTGAAATTTTCAAATGACAATACTCTAGCAATTGAAGGTATTGGAGATGTTATGACCATGAGGAAAGATGGCAAAAGGTCAGTAATTTCGAATGTATTATACATTCCAGGAATGAAGAGCAACTTGCTTAGTATATGGCAGTTGGTCGAAAGGAATTACAAGGTGACATTCAAAGACAAGATGATGAGAGTCATTGTCGCAAATGGAAGATTAATCTTGAAGGCCCCCATGTCCCAGAATAGAACCTTCAAGATCGAACTAAATGATATGGAGCACAAGTGTTATTCGAGTGCAGCTAGCAGAGACGAATGGATATGGAAGTACCGACTAGGACATCTCAACTTCAGAGACATCATAGATTTAAAGAAGAAGAATATGGTTTCAGGATTTCCAAAAATTGACATTCCAAATGAAGTGTGTGAAGAATATTGAAGGTGAAGCAACACAAGAACAACTTCAGCAAGGATGCAAGAAGCAAGTTGAAGGTTGTTCTCGAAGTCATATACTCTGATGTATGTGGACCAATCCAAGTGTATTCTTTTGGAGGTAATAAATACTTTGTCACATTCATAGATGATTTCAGTCGAAAACTATGGACTTACCTGATCAAGAAGGAAAGTGAAGTGATTGAGGTATTTTCCAAGTTTAAGTCTATGGTCGAAAGACAAAGTGGTCGAAAGCTCAAAGTTTTGAGAACTAATGGTGGTTGAGAGTATGTGTTGAAAGACTTCAACAAGTTATGTGAAAGAGAAGGGATTGTGCATGAGGTGGTGCCACCCTACACTCCACAGCAGAATGGTACTGCAGAAAGAAAGAATCGGACCATCATGAATATGGTTCGAAGTATTTTAAAAGGCAAGAATTTACCTAAAGAGTTCTGGGGTGAAGTTGTGTCTACTGCAACTTATATTTTGAACAGATGCCCAACAAAGAAGCTAGAATAGATTACTCCCAAAGAATGTTGGTCTAGTGTAAAACCTAGTTTAAGTCATCTGAAGGTATTTGGATCTATTGCACATAAACATGTGCCATATCAATTGAGAAGAAAACTTGATGACAAATCGAGTCAAATGATTCTAGTAGGATATCATTCGACAGGAGGTTACAAGTTGTTCGACCCAGTGAACAAGCAGATTATGATTTGCAGGGACGTGATCATAGATGATCTGAAAGAATGGAATTTGACTCAAAATGTCAAGAAAGATTCAATGAGAATTTTGCTTGAAGAACCAGAAACTCAAGTCGAAAGAGAAGTTCGATAAGAGGAACCAACAGTTAAAGATAAACCAAGTACAAGTACAAGCAGACCTCAGAGAACAAGACACATGCCTGCAAGATTGAAATATTGTGTGGTTACTTTAGATGATGTGGTTGATAACGAAGTTGAGCTGGTACATTATGCTTTCTATGTAGATGTTGAACCTATCAATACAGATGAAGCATTGAAAGATTCAAAGTGGGTGAAAGTAATGAACGAAGAAGTGAAATCCAACGAAGACAATAATAATTTGTCACTTGTCGAATTTCCTCAAGGAAATAAGGAAATTGATGTCAAGTGGGTATACAAAGTGAAGATGAATCCTAAAGGGGAAGTAACTCGACACAAAGCAAGGCTAGTGGCGAAATGATTTTTCCAGAAAGAAGGAATTGACTTCGATGAGGTTTTTGCACTTGTGGCTAGGATCGAAACAATTAGGTTGATTGTTAGTTTAGCAGAAATAAATAGTTGGCACATATGTGTCATACCCCAATTTTTGACCTAAGATACCATCTCCTATCATTCATATATGCATCATTGCATCACTGACAATTTCAGAACAATTTAGTTTGTGTGTGCTTCTTGAGCCAAATTAGGGTTTTGATCAAAAACTTTCATCTGTTCAAGATGTGATCAATTAGGGTTTGAGTCTTCATTCACCTCAATTGATCTATATTCATCAATCATCAACATTTGATCTTCAAGTTCTCATCATTTCCTCAAGATCTATCATGAATCGACCAAATTAGGATTTTGATTGAGGATGGTGTATCATTGACTTTTTGCTCAATAAATGACCTAATTTATTGTAGAATGATCTCAAAATCACCAATGAAATATCTTGACCTAATTTCTTGATTCAAAACATTTCCAAAGCCATGGTTGATCATCAGAGTAATTCTGAATCATCTAACAAAAAGTCAACTGTCTAAATCAGTCAAACTTTGACTTTTGGTCAACTTTTGAAATTCAAATTTTTCAATCATCAAATAATTTCAAATTATCCATCATGATCATAAAAAATCAAAAATGTGTGAAAAAGTCAAAACTTGAAATTTTTATAACACTTAGAAAAAGTTTCAAGTGTTTTTATCATTTTTTTCATCATTTTCATGGCCATTTTTCACCTAGATCCATTTTGATTCAAGAAAAACTCAAAACATGAAAGTTGTAGATCTTGTTCCAAGCTTTCCAAAATATCCAAGAACTTGCAAATGTTTTTTGTGTAGCTAGGGTTTGAAATGGAAACTTAGACGTCCATAACCATAATTTACAAGTCATTTTTCCAAGTTTTTAAGTCATTTTTGCCAACTTTCTCTTCTAGAAGCCTTGTCACCATTAAGAGATACGTTTTCATTCAAAAATATCCAAAGGCAATGATTGGAGAAGAATAGAATAACTTGAGTGATTTAACCATGGTTTAGAAAAGATTCTATGTACGTTTAATGTGAAGATTCCTTTCTTATTCCTTAAGCTCCAAGTTGCAAAATCACAAAGCTTATCTTTGCCTTGCTTGCCAAACCTCTTGGCTTATAAATAGAGGCCTTTCCTCATTTGGAAATCACACCAAAGAATTCATAAACTTGCTTTATCACTTCTTTCTTCTTTTCCAAGTTTTAATGTTCCAAAATGTGAGAATTTGTAAATCTCCAAACCTTGCATATTCTGAGCAATATCAAGCTTCAAACACTCTCCAAATACCCTTAGGAACTTGTTAGAGTCATCAAGCCATCACAAAAACAACCAAAACTCAGAATCATATTTCAAACTCCATAAACTTGCAAATTAAGCCTTGACTATCAAACTCTCGTTCCACTCGTGCAAGCTCAAATCTTTCACTTCAAACATCATCCATACACTTCATAGGAGTGATCCAATCACTCATCCCTGACCTGTAACATCTCCAACATCAAAATCAAAACTCACTTCAAGCCACAGTTGCTGGACTCGGGCAGGCTATCTCAGGAGCTTTCAATCCATTCCAAGCATTCAAACACCTTCCATAATCATCATTGAAGCTATCAAAATCATCAAAACGCATATGGAAGCACTCCTTTGAGGAATTCAATTTCTGCTCATAAGAGGTAAGTTGCTCAACTTTGTTTTTTTAGGATTCTTGCATTCCAGTCCAAATTTTGCTTGGCCATCATGTTTCTGCATGTATAAGGATCATAAACCCTCAATCAATTGCATGATTTGTTGCACAAACACGATTTCATGATCAAATGTTAGAATTAGGGTTCATCTGTTTTTGTTCGAATTCAGTCACCCTACACTTAAAATAAATGAAATTAAAGATCACCATCATGTTCATGGGTAAAAATAAAGCAATTTTCATTTTTACTTCATTCAATTTCATCAAAAAACGAAGGAGATAGGAATCTATGAGCTAGAGGAAGAAGAAGATGAAGTACGCACGTTTTTCTATTTTCAAAAAATTCAAAAATCTAGGTTGTAATATTTACATATCGTTGTTGTTTGATTAACAGATGTATAGCCACTCCAGTGGTAGAACGCGCGCCTCTTAGTCCTTTGCCATGCCCAAGGTATGGGGTTCGAACCCCACCCAAACCTTTTGTATTTTTTTAACTTTTCAAACTTTTCACTTTTCAACTCTTTTTCAAAACATTTTCCAAACTTGTTTTCAAATAAAATCAAATGGAAGCGTGTAAATAACAAGCCACACATGTGGCCCAGTGGTTAATCTTTTCACCTTTGAGTGCAAGGTCCTAAGTTCAAATCCCCTTAGGATCAAAATCAAATGTTTATCACTTGTTTTCTTCATTTTTCTATCAAACTTCAACATTTTCAAAAACCAATCAAAACTTCTCATTTTGAGATGATTTTTTGCAAACTTGTCATTTAATATACATATTTTATGATTATGTCAAAAAAATCCAAAAATATTTTCTTTTGATATATTTTTCATTAGGTTTAAAATAGACGTTTTTAAGTATTTTTAAATACTTTCAAAAATGTTTTCTTCTTGATTTTTCAAACATAATCTTTTTCCAAACCTCTTGTGAATAATTTTCACTTTTCAAATCTTTTCAAAACTTTCAAAATGTTTTAACTAACTTACACACCTCTTTTCCATGATCGATTCGATTAAATCTTTGAAAATATAAACCGAACTAGGTTTTTCCTCGAAAATCATTCGAACTCAAAATCAAATTGATCATGGGCCTCCCTTACGGTGTAAGTCTCAACCCTCCTATGTACATACTTAGTTTCCTTGTACATATTAACCCTTTTGTGTACATATTGATTTCTTTGTACATATTAAACCTTTTTTTGCAAATATTCAAGTATAACTAGTATCGTTCGCTAGTTTTATTCCACTTGTTTATACACCAACTCCACTGGTATTAAGAGGAGCATTATTCTCGGTGAAACTGCTCTTATTCTAGTGGGCCTCCCTTAAGGTGTAAGTCCCACTATCTTGTATATATCCAAGTATACTAGCTTATCTGCTTGTTTTAAACACTTGTTTATATATTTGCTTTCAGACTCCTTTGTATATATTCAAGTATCACTAGCTTATCCGCTTGTTTTAAACACTTGTTTATATATTTTCGTCATAAACTCCTTTATATATATATATCCAAGTTACACTAGCTTTATTTTCTTGCTTTATACGCTTGTTTATATATTTCCTTCATAAACTCTTATGAATGCGCACACAAACACTTTGTCATATATATACTTGTTCATATAGTTGTTCATGTTTATTTATGTCATTACAACTAGTATAACTGTAACACGGTGGGAGAACTGACTTGTTTGTTTTGCATTTTATCGCAAATGTTGCGGATAGCAAGAGTTGCCACCGACTTTTCTTTTATCCAATTAAGGGAAGGAAAAAAGAACAGGAAAAGACCTTCGTTAGATTCTGAGTACGGGAGGCAGTTATGAAAAGGGAAGGTGTTAGCACCCTTTCCATCCGTAGTTATCTACGAGCTCTTAATTGCTTAGCTCACTTTATAAATTGCTTTTTGTGTGTGTGTTTGAAAATGTTTTTGAAAAGGACATTTCGCTACGGCTTCGTAATGATTCACGCTGGAATGTCTATGAAGTGTTTGGAAATGTTTTGTTTTGGAAAAGGACTTTGTAATGATTCACGCTAGAATGTATACAAAGTGTTTTGAGAAAGATTTTGAAAAGTGTGAGGTGTAAAAGTATTTTGATTGAGCAAGCAAAGGAGACTTATTTTACCCACTCAGAACGGTCGTTTCCGTGTTATTTTTCTTTCCTTTAGAATAAGGCTATCCATATCATTGGTTGATAGGTAACCTTATTCGTTGGATGTAAAGGGACATTTGAAGGGACATCAGATGGTCACAGAAGGCAACATGTAGGGATACCTTAGCATATTTGTAGGGACGATCATCACTTTTCGTAGGCAACAATAGAGGGAAGAGATCATGTATTCGTAGGCAACATCGAGGGTCATCGAGGGACTATGATCTCTGTATCGAAGGGACTATGATGATATGTTTGTAAGCGTCTTAGCTAAGATATCCCTACGTTCGAGGGACATGACCATTATTCGTAAGGCAACAAGAGAGGATACCCTAAGATGAGTGCATGTGTGAATAAAGTGTGTTGTATTCATATATTTATCTTGTGATTAGGGTTAGCTATGTTGATTGAATTAATCTTGTCATACACGCCTAGTTACTAGCAGTTAATAGGTGCGGAAAATAAATTGCGGAAATGTAAAGTGCGGGAAAGTAAAACCCTAAACTATTACATGACTTTGGGGCAGATACATAATAAGGAGTGCGGAAAGTAAATCCTAATTAAACTATTACATCCCATGAGCAGTTACATAATATTGGAAAAAATGTGCGAGAAATTAAACCTAACTATTACAACCTGGAAGCAGTTACAATAATCGGAAAATATTACGAGAAGGATCGAATTATAAATAAGAGAAAATAATGTTAGTAAAAAAAGTTTTGAGTTAGAAATTTTTTTTTTAGGATTAGTAAACCTAATTAGATAAGAAAATATTTTTTGGGAGTTTTCTGGATTAATTTTGACATGGAAAAAGTGATTAAAAGCTAATTTTCGATTAATTAACAATTAATTAGAATATGAATGAAAATTATTATTATTTTTTATGTTAAAAATTAAATAAACATTTTTCTAACCTAAATGCAAAAAGAAAATATTTTTTAGGGTTTTTTGGTTGTGATAACAAAAATTTGAAAAGAAATTAAATGAAATAGAAAAAATATGAAGAAAATAATGGAAAAGGTTAGTTTTGCAAAAGGTGTTAAAAAGAATGCTGGAGCCAGGGATCGAACCCTGCTCCTCTCCCTCACACGCGCGCTACTTTACCATCTAAGCTAGACATGTGAGCTGTTTGAATAATGAAACAAAATAAATATAAAGGAAATTGATTAAAAAGGGTCTTCTTCCCCATTTGAATTTCCAGACTTTTAGCTACGGTTTTCATCCGTTGCAAAAGCTTTTACCTACAGATTGTCTGTAGCTATTGGACCTGCAAGTTTTAAAAATTCACAATATGTAATATTAATTCATGTGGGGGGCATGGTTCGATTGGAGAACCTCTCCTAAATGCAACGGTGCACTTGTTTTGGCTAATTTTACTTGGATTGAGAAACCCCAATTTAGAGCTTCAAAACCCTAGTAATGGTGAATTCCTTAATCTGCAACTAAACATAAATCAAGCTATCCAGAAACATTGCAAACAGAATTCTAAACATGAAAAAGCAATCGAAACATGTTAAATATGAGTATATCTATGAAATCGATTTTGAAAAGAAGTTGCTCAAACCCTGATCGTGCTTTCTAGATTATGGACGTCTCAAGGCTAGGTGAATGATTGGAATTGATCAGAGAGTCACGACGAACGTGTTGCAAGGCTTGGAATGACTTGAATTGATCCGAAACTAGGGCTGCTAGTTGCTTGCAAGTCGCGGTTTTCTTGAGTTTGGTTAGGGATCTTCAAGCTACCAAAAATTCTCCTCTAGGGTTTAGAAACCCTCTGAATTTATAGAGGATGGATTCAGGTTGAGAATTGATGAGAAAATATATCCCATTCAATGAGAGTATATTTGATTTGCCAATCTTTCAATTTTGATCAAATATTTCCAATCTTGTACCAATATCTTTTCAATCACTCAATTTCGAATTTCAAGCCATTTAATAGGTATCTTGGACCTCAAGAATGTCAAATATTCAGCCTTGCAATGATTGATTTATTTTTTTGCTATTTTATTTTAATTAAATTGACTTTAAATGAATAAAAATAAAAATAAATAAAATAAAAAGCTCAAGGGCGTGGCATTGGGCTTGGAGGTTCTAATTGGGATTAGAAATAAGTTTGAATCAAGAAAAGTTAGGCCCATTTAGATTTTTTTTTATTGTCTTAAGTATTTCTCTTTATGCACCTCCTCAAAAATGCTCAACTTGCACAACTTGTCTCTTGCTCAATTTTTATCATTTTTGGGTGTTCCTAGACTTTTTAGAAATCTAAAGATGTTCTATAAATAGCCCTTTTTGTTTCATCTTCATTGAAGTTTCCATGTTCATGAACACTTCTCTGCAAAAAGATGACTTTTTGTTGACTTTTAAAAGGATCTGTAATGTTTTGATCCATAACTTCCAAATGAAGCATTTCTAGCCCAAGCTTGTGAGACATGAAGTTGTAGAGAATTGAATTCCCTTTAAAATGAGCTTTGATGGAGAAATTTCTGATAAAGTATGTGAAAGTTATGCCTGGTCAAATCTTGACTTTTCTTGGTGAATCATGATCAAACCTTGATCAAATGATGAATATTACTTCAAAATATTGATGTTGACCAAAAATTATGAAGTTTGACTGTATGTTGACCACAATTGACTTTTTGTCCAATATTGTTGATTTTCAACCATCTGAGCAATTGGATGAGTAAATTTGACTTGTAAGGCTTGAAACTTGACATGATGATCCCTTGAAGCATATGATGAGGTATGATGACCATTTGAAGTATTAGAAATCCATCTTGACTTGAGAGGAGCAAAACCCTAGTTTGGATTGATTGCTTAGGAGAGGGTTTGTCTAATCAACCCTTGTGAACTCCTTGAGTATGAAGTTATGGATTGTCTTGAGAAGTAGGAGGCAAATTTTGGGGTATAACAATAACAACTAGGTTCCCCATATCCTCCTCTTGGGCTTCGTACAAAAGAACTCACTTGTTGAGTTAGCCTCCCCTTGGGCTTCTTACAAAAGAACTCCCTCGTTGAGTTTAGCCTTCTCTTGGGCCTCATACAAGAAAAAGACATGGAAATCTCTAATAGCCTCCTATTGGGATTCCAATACCAAGAACCACCTTCTCTAGGATAGAACCCTAAGAGTATGGTTTCCCGATGAAATCACTCTTAAAGCTAAGCCAACCGTACCTTATAGCCTCCTCTTGGGTTTCATACAAGGACCCTTAATGTCCCTTGGAAAGCCTCCTCTTGGGATGACAATACAAGGACTCTTGATGTCCCTCAGATAGTCTCCTTTTGGGCTTATAATACAAGGACCCATGGGCTTCTTAAAAGCATCCCCCTAATAAATAACGAAACAATTCTCCATAGAGATAAGACATGAATCATCTCTATGAAAGAAGTATCTCATCTATAGCATCACATACAAATCAAACATTTTTTCAAATAAAACATCTTTCTTAACTGTAAGTGGCAACTCTTTTACACTCAAGCAAAACGCCCAATGCTTACAATGAAAGACTCAACGTTTTTTCAAACATCTTTCTTAACTTTTAAGTGGTAACACTTGTACGCTCAAGCAAAACACCCAATGCTTAAAATGAATGATTTAAACAAATCAAACTTTCAAAAATGTATGTGATAAAATATATTAGATACATTTTTCATTAATATGACACTTGTCGTTGTCTCTTAATATCCTTGCTTCCACTAGCACATAAGTGGGAACTAGGATTGCCCTGACTTTCTCAAGTTCCTTTTGAGAATATATAGGCACAAGGTCTCACCCTTGGCGAGCATACTTCTTTCTCCCTCAAACCAAACAAACCTTAGTTCCGTTAGATCCGAGCTACAGATGCTCTGATTCCCACTAGGGGATATGTATGCAGAGGATTCCATTGATCCTTGCAAGGATAATAACAATAAATAAACTTAGGTTCCTGCCTAACCTACCTTTCTTAAATCCCAAAGGAGAAATTTTACAGAAATAGAATAGCAAATAAAACACAAAAATGCATAAAAAGTTCCTATAGAAAACTATAGATATATAGGGTAATAATACCTTCCCTTTACATAACCAGCCCTCTTAGCCTGGTCTCTCCCCATTGTGTTGCGTCTAGTTCACACTAGTCGCATCACATATCTTATTTAGGGTATTTCAGCTTTCCCCTTTTCCATCTTCTTTCTTGTTTGGAAACAATAAAGTTTGGTGCTCGCGAAATCTTTTTAACAAAAAAAATCAAAAGAGTAAATCGATTTGAGCTAGAGATTCGAATTCCGATTCGGTTCCCTCGTTCGTCACTTTTTACCGCGAACAGAAAAATGGTGACTCTGCTGGGGAGTGCCAAGCTTTTATTTGTTTCTAAAAAAGAAAAAAAGGGTTAAGCTTCATTTGTGCATATGTTTTTTATTCTTTATTGCGTGTTTTGTTCCGTTACTCGCGATTTCATCTAATGGAAAAAATCCTAACCCGGATTAAAGAAACATTTTAAGAATTAGGTGGGGGTATAGTCCTATTAACTTACGAGGAGTCTCAGTCCTTAATAAGTTAATTTGAGATCCCTCGCTCAGTGGAGGTTTTCTTGGGGGTAATTGTGTTTAGCAAGTTATTTGCGAAGACATTTTTGCTTTTCTAGCGAATCAGCGAAGTTGAGTTGGCTGTAGAACCCATAACCCATCCTGGCCATTTAGGATGTATTGCAGAAACTATTCAGGTATAGACTTGGATTAGTTGTCATGTGAGACTATGATCAGGCGAGTTTTTCTTGAAAAAAATTATTGGACTACGAGTTAGTTGTTTAAACCGATAATATTTCAAAGAGAAGAGTTGACCTTATATTATCAGTAGAACATGTGTTACAGGTGATTAAGCCCATAGAACTTCCCCACATTTGGTTATAATCGTTGGCCTCATGCTCGTGACTTCAAACGCTTGAACATGTGTAAAATCACTAACTGTGTTTGTATCTTTGTGGCATTCATGCATTCATTCAAAAACCTCAATTTCTCATTCTTTCCATTAAAATTTCCAAAGAATTTAGAGAATTTTTCCTTACAAACATTTTAGGTTAGAGGAATGGATGTAAGAAGAAGAAATACCAAGAGATATGATTTTAGATTTCCTGATGTGGAAAAGTTAAAAGAGTTAGCATCCTTGGTAGAACATCCCTCAGATTTCAGAAAACGCTATGAAACTCTTTTAACTATCTTGAACACTAACGTTGATGAAAGACTTCTTAAAACTTTGGTTCAGTTTTACGATCCAGTCTATCGTTGTTTCACTTTCCTTGATTATCAGTTGATGCCTACTTTGGAAGAGTACGCAAATCTCTCAGGTATCCTAGTGTCTGACAAAGTGCCTTTTAATGGTTTGGAAGCCATTTTGAAGCCACAAGTCATTGCAGGGATGACTCATTTAAGGAAATCTGAGATAGACAAAAACTTGACTACAAAAGGAAATCTCTTAGGACCAACTTCAAAGTTTCTAATGGAGAAAACTTTTAGTTTTGTCGAAGCTGGTAGCATGGTAACTTTTGAAGCTATTTTAGCTTTGCTCATTTATGGGTTGGTTTTGTTTCCTAACGTCAAAGACTTCGTTGACATCAACGCAATAAGGATATTTTTGATTGGAAATCTTATTCCCACTTTGCTTGGTGATACGTATTTCTCTATTCATCATAGGAATCGTCAAGGAGATGGAATTATTGTTTGTTGTGTGCCTTTGTTGTTCAAATGGATTATTTCACACTTGCCTAAGTCTCCAATCTTCAAAGAAAACAAAACTGGTTGACATTGGCCTCAAAGACTCATGTATCTTACTAATGACGATATTCATTGGTATACTTTGGCCTACAATGAGATAGAAATCATTGAAAGTTGTGGAGATTTTGCCAACGTGCCTCTCATTGGTACACAAGGAGGAATTAACTACAACTCATTATTGGCAAGACGTCAACTTGGGTATGCAAACTCGAGTAAACCCCTTGGTTTTAAAGTAGAGGGTTACTTTTATCATGAAGGGGAAGATTCCCAAGGTTTGAGTTTTCAAGAAATACAAAGGTAAATCTTGCCCACAAAGCTATCTTGTGATGTACGCTAGGAAGATGTCTAATCACAACGATAATCATCAATTGCTCATTCACTACTTTCAAGACAGCCTTACTGGCACCGCTCTAAAGTGGTACATGGGATTAGTTAGAACTAACATTCGAACTTTCAATGACCTAGGCGAAGCTTTTATTCGAAAATATAAGTACAACTTGGACATGGCTCCAGATCGAGACCAACTCAGATCAATGTCTCAAAAGGATAAAGAGACTTTCAAAGAGTATGCCCAACGATGGAGGGAATTTGCTGCCCAAATTAATCCACTATTGGAAGAGAAAGAGATGACCAAGATCTTCTTGAATACTCTTGGCCCTTTCTATTATGAGCGCATGATCGCCAGTGCTCCAAATGATTTCATCGAGATGGTAAACACGGGGATACGATTAGAAGAAGAAGTTTGAGTAGGACGCTTAACCAAAGAAGTTGGATCTTTAAGCGGAACCAAGAAATTTGGAAGTGGTTTCCCAAAGAAGAAAGAACAAGATGTTGGAATGGTATCCCAAGGGAGACCAAGAAGAAACATTAATCACCGACGACAGGTAGCCGCTACATTGTTAAGAGAAGCTTCTCTAGCGGTGCTATGACTCTTGCAACCATGGACGTCGATGAACTCCCTCATCCTGTACATGCTGATGCAGTCAAGAAATACTTTATCTAAAAAGAAAAAGAACATCTCGGTAAGTCGAAAACCCAAAAAGGGCGACTTAGGCAAAAATGAGCGTCTCGGTGGACTGAAAACCTGAAAGGGCTGTCCAGGAAAAAATTAGAGACAATAAACAGAAAAAGTTTATCCTGGTAGATTGAAAACCTGAAAAGGAAATCTAGGCAAAAATTAAGGATTAAATGACAAAGAAACTACATCAGACTGTACTTCGTCAACCTGATAAATCTTCCATCAACGGATCTTCAATCAAATCTTCTGAAGCAACAAGCACAGTTGGAATTCAAAGTTGTTTGGGAGAATAACTGTTATTTCTTTCAATGTAGCCTTTTCCTAATATATTACCATTTCCAACTTTTGTAAATAGTCCATGGAATCACGCCTTTGGCTTATTACCATTCTATAAATAAATTTGAGCCTTGTGCCCACTTGTTTGCAATTCTTGCTTTATTCTGTCTTGCAAAATAATGCTTTTTATTTGTGATAATCACTTTTGAAACGAAAATAAACTTTTAAATGAATTTTTACTTCAAAATGTTTTGAAATAAAAGCAAAATTTTCCTTCAAACTATGAACATAGAAGGAACAACAAGAGTTATCTCCATGAGTGTTTTAACCTCTTAAGGATAAACAACTGCTGAGAAGTTTTCTCTTCCTCGAAAGAGATCATCAAAGAAGGTATTCTTATCCAAAAAGAATCTCCAGCAGGATCTCCAGTAAAAATTCTTTTTCTCCTCGGAAAAATTTGAGCATGCAACTCTAATTCATCACCAGTAACATCTACACCATTGCTGAAGATTTTTTTGAGTATTTGATTAAATAGTGACGTAGTCCTTTTCCAAATACGCTTTGTTGTCTTTTCAAGTATCGTCAACATGCATACGAAATTTATGAAATTCATCATTCATACATAATTGCATCATTAATGCATTCTTGCATTTTTCAATGTTTGCTTCAATATCACTTGTTTAGGTTGCATTTATTCCCGAAAACAAGTATGGGTGTGTCATCTCATTAGAATGTTATCCCTAAGTAGAAAGAACATATTCTTTCTCCAGTTTCCCCAATCGAGTTCGTTCCTCATTGGGTCCAAAGTCTTAATTGACCTTTTCTTTCCAGTTCATTCCTGGATAGAACATTGTCTCTAACCAATTCAGGTCTATATTTCACAAAAATCTACCTGCAATAAATAAGCAATAACTTCGTCATTCGAGCCGCTTATTTCCTTTTCATATTTGAACTTATCATAAAACGATTGTCCTTCTTAAACAAGTCCAATCATGAAAGTTCAATAAATCCCCACAGTTGTCTTTCTCTTTGAGAAACATGTATCTTTACAATCAAAATGCCCGCATCTTCTCAAAAATATCCCCGACACAATTATAATTGGGAAAATAGAATCTCATTTAGATCTGTTTCCATTACTGTTTGTTATTCACAAGGCTGAATAGTCAGTAAAAAAATTCTTAAGAATTACCTTGTTATAGTTACCACTTTGCTGATAATTGGTAATATCTTCAAAACTCATACCATTTACCATCACAAGGCTGATAATTGGTAAATGAGTCTTCATTACAAATTACCATAAACTATCACTAGGCTGATAATTGGCAATATCATCTTTAATTACCTTGAACATTTTCACAAGGCTGATAGAATGTAATCTCTTTGTTTCCCAAAGCGAAACAGATATTCACTTCCTTTGTGAATCTTTTTCCCCTGTGAAATATATACTTGTTTCCCAACAAACAGGATTCTGCTTTCTTAGACAGATTGAGACATCCTCACAAATGTCTTTTCCTAAGCATGTCACCCTTTGGTACCTCCTTGGTAAACTTTCTGCAATCCCTTTGCATCATTCGCATTGTTTGGTATCTTAGGTCCAAAATTTGTGTATTCTGATATTTAAGTCTCTTCACACTTATCGAGACGAAGATTTTCATCTTCATATCTCAGGTTGAAGAAACTTAAATAGGGGAATCTGTCATACCCCAAATTTTTACCTAAGATACCATCTCATATCATTCATATATGCATCATTGCATTACTAACAATTTTAGAACAATTTAGTTTGTGTGTGCTTCTTGAGCCAAATTAGAGTTTTGATCAAAAACGTTCATCTGTTCAAGATGTGATCAATTAGGGTTTGAGTATTCACTCACTCAATTTATCTATCTTCATCAATCATCAAAATTTGATCTTCAAATTCTCATCATTTCCTCAAGATCTATCATGAATCGACCAAATTATGGTTTTGATCGAGGATGCTGTATCATTGACTTTTTGCTCAATGAATGACCTAGTTGCTTGTAGAATGATCTCAAAATAACCAATGAAATATAATGACCTAATTTCTTGATTCAAAACATTTACAAATCCATGGTTGATCATCAGAGAAATTATGAATTACTTGACATAAAGTCAACTGTCCAGCTCAGTCAAACTTTGAGTTTTGGTCAACTTTTGAAATTCAAATTTTTTAATCATCAAAGAATTTCAAATTATCCATCATGATCATAAAAAAATAAAAAATGTGTGAAAAGGTCAACAAAAAGTCAAAACTTGAAATTTTATCTAACACTTAGAAAAAGTTTCAAGTGTTTTTATCATTTTTTTCATCATTTTCATGACCATTTTTCACCTAGATCCATTTTGATTCAAGAAAAACTCAAAACATGAAAGTTGTAGATATTGTTCCAAGATTTACAAAATGTCCAATAACTTGCAATAACATTTTGTGTAGCTAAGGTTTTGAAATTGAAACTTAGAGGTCCATAACCATAATTTACAAGTCATTTTTCCATGTTTTTAAGTCATTTTTGCCAACTTTCTCTTCTAGAAGCCTTATCACCATCAAGAGATAAGTTTTCATTCAAAATATCCAAAGACAATGATTGAAGAAGGATAGAATCATTTAAGTGATTTAACCATGGTTTAGAAAAGATTCCATGTGCATTTAATGTGAAGATTCCTTTCTTATTCCTTAGGCTCCAAGTTGCAAAATCACAAAGCTTATCTTTGCCTTGCTTTCAAAACCTCTTGGCTAATAAATAGAGGCCTTTCCTCATTTGGAAATCACACAAAAGCATTCATAAACTTGATTTCTTAGTTCTTAATTCTTTTCCAAGATTCAAAGTTCCAAAATGTGAGAATTTGCAAATCTCCAAACCTTGCAATTTATGAGAAATATCAAGCTTCAAACACTCTCCAAAAACCCTTAGGAAGTTAGAATCATCAAGCCATCACAAAAACAACCAAAAATTAGAATCATATTTAAAACTCCATCAACTTGCAAATTGAGCCTTAACCATCAAACTCTTATTCCACTAGTGTAAACTCAAATCTGTCACTTCAAACATCATCCATACATTTCATATGAGTGATCCAAGCAATCATCTCTGACCTGTAACATCTTCAACATAAAAATCAAAAATCACTTCAAGCCACTACAACTGGACTCGGGCAGACTATCTCAGGTGTTTTCAATCCATTCCAAGCATTTAAACACCTTCCATAATCATCATTAAAGCTATCCAAATCATCAAAACACATATGGAAGCACTCCTTTGAGGAATTCGATTTCTGATCATAAGAGGTAAGTTTCTCAATTTCGTTTTTTTATGATTCTTGACTTCCAGTCCAAATTTTGCTTTGCTATCATGTTTCTACATGTATAAGGATCATAAATCCTCAATAAATTGCATGATTTGGTGCATAAACATAATGTCATGATCAAATGTTAGAATTAGGGTTCATCTGTTTTTGTTCGAATTCAGTCACCCTACACTTAAAATAAATGAAATTAAATATCACCATCATGTTCCTGGGTAAAAATTGAGCAAGTTTCATTTTTACTTTATCCAATTTCATCAAAAAACAAAGGAGATAGGAATATATGAGCTTGAGGAAGAAGAAGATGGAGTACGCGCGTTTTTTCTGTTTTCAAAAAATTCAAAAATCCAGTTTGTAATATATACATATCCTTGTTGTTTAATTAAAGGATGTATAGCCACCCCAGTGGTAGAACGCACACCTCTTAGTCCTTTGCCTTGCCCTAGGTCTAGGGTTCGAACCCCACCCAGACCTTTTGTTTTTTTAATTTTTCAAACTTTTCACTTTTCTTTTTTTAAAACCATTTTCCAAAGTTGTTTTCAAATAAAATCAAATGGAAGCGTATAAATAATAAGCCACGCATGTGGCCCAGTGGTTAATCTTTTCACCTTTGAGTGCAAGGTCCTGAGTTCAAACCCCTTAGGACCAAAATCAAAATTTTCTCAATTGTTTTCTTCATTTTTCTATCGAACTTCAACATTTTCAAAAACCAACCAAAACTTCTCATTTTGAGATGATTTTTTGCACACTTGTCATTTAATATACCTATTTTATGATTATGTCAAAAAAAATCCAAAAATATTTTCTTTTGATTAAAAATATTTTCTTATGAAACAAGCTCCAAGAGCTTGGAACAAGAAGATTGATAATTTTCTAAGGGAGAATGAATTTGTGAAGTGCAGAATTGAACATGAGGTATATGTAAGAAGAATTAATAGTGAATTGCTTATACTATGTCTCTATGTAGATGACTTGTTAATCACAGGTAGCTGCAAGAAGGAGATCGAAGACTTCAAAGGTGATCCCAACAAGGAATTCGAAATGTCTAATCTGGGTGATATTTCATATTTCCTTGGCATTGAATTCTACAAGACAAGTAGAGGTTTGATGAGGCATCAAAGAAGATATGCAGGAGAATTTCTCAAGAGATTTGAGATGGAAGAATGTAATTAGACTTCGACACCTATAGAACCAAGACTGCATTTGTCGAAAGACTTAGAGGAAGATGATGTCGACCCAACCAAATATAGAAGACTTATTGGGTCCTTAAGATACCTTTGTCATACGAGGCCTAACTTAGCATACAATTTGGGTATGATAAGTAGATTCTTGCAGAAGCCAAAGGTATCACACCTAGCAGTGACAAAGAGAATTTTGAGGTATTTGAAAGGAACTCTTAACTATGGCATTTTATTTCCAGCATATGATAAAGGAAAAGAATGAAAGTTAGTGGTGTACACAAATTCGAGTTGGTGTAGTGATGCGGAGGATCGAAAATCCATAGAAGGATATTTGTTTATGTTAGGTTGTGCGCCAGTTGCTTGGACTTTGAGAAAGGAACCAATTGTGGCATTATCATCATGCAAAGTAGAATACATAACTGCTTCTCTTTATGCATGTCAAGCAACTTGGATGGTGAAATTGGTCGAAGAAATCACAAGTAAAGATCATGGAGAAATTACCATGAAGATCGACAACATGTCATCTATCAACCTAGCGAAGAATCCAATAGCACATGGTCGAAGAAAGCACATTGAAATGAGGTTCCACTATCTTCGAGAGCAGGTAGCAGATGGGAAGATGAATTTGGAACACTGCAGAAATGATAATTAGATTGCAGATATCATGACGAAGGGTGTGCAGGTCGAAGTATTTCGAAGACTAAGAGCTATGATGAAAGTAGATAGCTTAGACACACTGAATAAGGTGGTGTGTTAAAAGTAATTCCTTGTGTTAGAAAATATTTGATTTAATTTAGGAGTGTGGAAAAAATTTGTTATACGCATATTTGATTTTAGATTGAGATAGATTTGATTTAAATCTAAAATAGAATATATTTGATTTGGCTTAGGGAGAAAGCTAACCTAAATCTATAAATAAAGGGAGTAACCCCTATTTTTGTAATTCAAGTCATTCACAGAATTTTGTAGTTGCAAAGTGAATAATAAAGTTTTCCACAGTTTGTGGGCAGAGAGAAACTCTGCAGAAAATAATTCTTTCTTCTTCTTCTTTTCTTTAATTGTTCATCGTTATTGTGTGGTGATACCAATCTTTCTCATCAAGATTGATAGAAATTCATAATACTTTTTGGTAGATTTCCAATAATTGTCACAATATAGCATAGTAGGACAAACATACTGAATTAGTAAACATGATAATAAGTTGTGTAACTAGATGATTTCAGTAACAACTTGGTTCATGGCTCGACATTCTTCCTCACTTGATGATTTTAACACGGTAGTTTGCTTCTTTGTCTTCCATGATATTGGAGTGGATCTTAATTTCATTAAGTAACATGTGATGATATTCGAGTTAAGGGGCATGACGCCCAATCAGAATCAAATAATCCTAACAGTTGTAGAACATTATCTTTAGGTAGGATGAAACCTTTGAAGGTGATAAAATACACAAGAAGGGGTTTCAATTGTGTACCAGATAACTTATTCTTTTTCAAAACACCAACTTTGGAATCTGACCAAGTTCAAATTCTAAGCTAGAGTATGCATCAATATAATATTTAAAGTGCAGAAGCAATAAGTAGATCACACACAAAGATTATACTAGTTCCTTTATAACAAGAGTAGTACAATCCCCTTGTCACACAAGAGCATTTTACTATAATTATAACCTGATTACAATTTGCTTAAAAACATTTGTCCAAGACTTCTTGCTCACCCTCTCTAAAAAGAAACTTTTTTCCTAAACCGTCTGTTCAGGACTTCCTTGCTCAATCACACTAGAAAGAGACTTCCTTGTCCATACTCACAGTCACGACTTCTTGCTCAATCACACCTGAAAGAGACTTCCTTCCCCAAACTAACAGTCTAGGAATTCTTGCTCAATCACACTTGAAAGAGACTTCTTTGCCCAAATTAATTATCTAGAAATTCATTTCTCAAACACTTATCCTGAGACTTTCTTGCTCAAACGCAATCTGAGACGTTTACAAATACTAAACAAAATTTTTAGGATTTACAACAAGATGTACTTGATACAAAATCAGATGTTCAATTAAAACAATCCACACGAAGACATTTCTTGCGATTTCTAAGATATTCAAGTGTAAGAAACTCTTAAATCTATGAGAAATACAACAACTATATACAATAGCTTAGAGAATGTGAAGGTTCTGGTTCAAACATGTTGTATGTTGATTTTCTTGTTGTTCTTTTTGTTACTGTTTTTTTAATCTTCAACTCCTTATAGTGGGAACAAAAAGAGACATGGAAGTTTATTGCACAAGTGTCTTGCAGAAGAAGCAATTTGCAAGATAGATACGTTGGAGTTGGTACGACAAGTATCATCATCTTATAAATAATCATTTTATCCTTTATGCATTTCTCAAGTAAGGTGTCCATAGGGATGAAGTGGTAGACTGAAGAAATCATATCATTCAACCTTGATCCTTATGCTAAGACTTCTATTTGACTTTCTCCATGATTCTAGCCATTGACAAGATAGAGGTTGCTTTTGCACAGAGTACAGACAAAAGAGTTTTGTACTATGTTTCCAGCAAAGCGCTTTGAAGTTCCATTTGAATCATTAGAGGCAAAGTTATTTTTGCAACTTATTTTCTATTTTATCATCGGAAGCTAAAAACATATTACTTCTAAGGATCTATAAGAAATTCAAATTATGATCCTTTGGAATCTAAATTTCATACTTCTTCTTTACTAGCTAATTAATTGCGTCAGAACCAAGTTAATAACTAGCTTTAATGAACCCGCACACTTAATCAAACATTACTATATCCTTTACTTTTGTTATCTTCAAAACCCAAGGGGTATGAGCATGAACATATTTTGATCCAACAATCTCCCCTATTTGCGGATGACAATTTTAAGTATTTAAGAACAATTGTTTGGCTAGTTTCAATAATTTGACAACATCATAGTCTAAGGTTCGTAAGCTCCCCCTGAGTCTAACACTCCATAGGTTGAGTTTTTTGAAGCTCCCCATAAGTTCTATCCAAGTTATTAAACATTTATTTTTAAAATAATCAGTAAAGTAACTTTGGAAACTTCAGAGCCTAAGGTTTGAATGCTTTCTTCGAGTCTAATAAAGCATAGGATGGGTTTTGTAAGCTCCCCCTTAGTCCTATCTGAGTTATTAAACTTCTTATTTTTAAAAAAAATCATTAAGCAGATGCTCACAAGTTAATTGAAATGAGTTCAACATCTAAGTAAACTTTAGCACATATCATAAGTTTATTCAGTTAGAAATAAACTTTAGCACATAACACAAGTTTATTAATTAGTCATAGACATTAAAACATAGAATTAGTCTATTAATTAGAAATAAACTTTAGCACATAGCATAAGTTTATTCAATTGGATTCAGGATCTTAATAAAAACATACACAACTTTTTTATCACATTCTTTAAATACTTCCATGTTTCTCATATTTCTCCCCTTTTGTTATCACCAAAAAATAAATAAAGAGAGAGAGAGAGAGAGAGAGAGAGAGAGAGAGAGAATAAAGTAAAAAAGAGAAGAAAAGGTAGAAAGTGAACAATCAGTGAAAATACCTAACATGTTAATTGAAAAACATACTGACTAGAAGTTCCAAGCTTACCTTAAGGGGTTAGGGTTTAGCTTCTTAAATGAATGCAATTTTTTATGTTATTGTGCTATTCTCACTTTAATTCATCTATTGAATTAGAAGAGTCTGCTTAACAGTCAGTCAATTTTAAAGTGAAAACATGAAAATAGTTTAAAGAAAGTTCATAAAAGGAAACAATTTTCAAAACGTTATTGGCAGGAGAGAAGGCAAACACTATTTCCATAACTTTCAACATAGATAAAATCAAATATTAATAACAACATCTTCCCAAGGAAATATTTAATACAAATTTGTACATTACTGTTCGCGTTAAAAAGTGATGCGCGAGGGAATCGAATCTGAATTCGGATTCCCTGGCTCGAAACGATTTACTCTTTTGATTTGTTTATAAAGATGTCGCGAGCATCAAGCTTTATTTTTTCCAACACAAGAAAAATGATTATGAAAAAGGGGAAAACTGCAATACCCTCAATTGATATGATATGCATTACGACTAGCGCGAACTAGACGCAACACATTGGGGAGATTCCGGGCAAGGGGGTTTGTTATATAAAGGGAATAGATGGAGCACCCTAAATATATATAGTTATCTATAGCTTTATATATGAATATGTTTGATATGTTTGTGTGTTTTAAATTGCTATTTCTATGATTGGGAAAGTTTCTCCTTTGGATTTTAAGAAGGGTAGATTATGCGGGATCCTAGGTTTTGTTATTATTGTGCTCGCAAAGATCATTGGGATCTTCTGCATACATATCCCTTAATGGGAATCAGAGCATTTGTAGCTCGGATCTAAAGGGATCTATGGTTTTGTTTGGTTTGAGGGAGAAAGAAATTTTGCTCGCCAAGGATGAGACCTTGTGCCTACATATTCTCAAAAGGATGTTGAGAAAGTCAGAGCAATCGTAGTTCCCACTTATGCTAGTGGAAGCAACGGGATGTTATTAAGAGACAAAGACAAATGTCATCTTAATGAAAAATGTATCTAATCTATTTCATCACATACATTTTGAAAGGATTGATTAATTAAAATCTTTCATCGTAAGTTATAGGTGTTTTGCTTGAGTGTACAAGCATTACCACTTACGAGTTAAGAAAGATGTTTGAAAAAATGATTGAATCTTTTAATTGTAAGCATTGGGTGTTTTGCTTGAGTGTACAACCGTTACCACTTACGATTAAGAGATGTTTTTGTTTGAAAAGAGTTTGAAAATTTTTTGATTGTATGTGATGTGATAGATGAGATACTTCTTCCATAGAGATGATAGATGTCTAAATCTCGAGGAGAAATTGATTGGATTAGGGATGCTTTTAAGAAGCCCATGGGTCCTTGTATTGTAAGCCCAAGAGAAGGCATTCCGAGGGTCATCGAGGGTCCTTGTATTGTTAGCCCAAGAGAAGGCATTCCGAGGGTCATCGAGGGTCCTTGTATGAAGCTCAAGAGGAAGCTATAGGGTATGGTTGGCTTTGTCTTTAAGAGTGATTTCACCGGGAAACCATCCTCTTAGGATTTGAGAGTGATTTCACCGGGAAATCATACTCTTAGGGTTCTATCCTAGCGCGGGTGATTCTTTGTATTGGAAGCCCAATATGAGGCTGTTAAGAGATTTCCTGGTCTCTTTCTTGTTCGATGCCCAAGAGAAGGCTAAACTCAATGAGGAGTTCTTTTGAACGAAACCCAAGAGGAGGCTGACTCAACAGGGGAGTGTTGTCTTATATGAAGCCTAAGCGGAGGCTAAACTCAGATGAATGAGTTTTCTTATATGAAGCCTAAGAGGAGGCTGAACTCAGATGAATGAGTTATCTTGTACAAAGCCCAAGAGGAGGCTGAACTCAGCGGGGAACTTAATTGTTAGACTAGTTGTTATGTTATAACTAGACAGTTATATAAACAAGTGTATGAAGTTTATTCACAGGAGTTTATGAAGGAAAATAAACAAGTGTGTAATGTTTATTCACAGGAGTTTATGAAGGAAATATAAACAAGTGTGTGTGAAACGAACGTTCGAAACGAGCGTAACTTGATTATTTACAAGTTTGATTGTGTACAAGGGAATGAATATGTACACGAATGAGTATTTATGTACAAGGAAATATGTATGTACATAGGAGGGTTGGGACTTACACCGTAAGGGAGGCCCATTGGTTTAAAAGCAATTTCACCGGGAATAATGCTCCTCTTAATACCAATGGAAATGGTGTATAAACAAGCGAATAAACGAAAGAAGGTTTGCTATACTTGAATATTTACGAAGGTATCTGTATTATGTACAAGTAAAAATTGATATGTACATAAAAGAATTGGATATGTACAAGGAAATAACTATGTACATAAAAAGAATTGGGACTTACACCGTGAGGGAGGCCCATGATCGGTTAGGAAATTCGAGGAAAAACGGGTTTTGTTTTATCTTCAAATCGGATCGATCATGGAAAAAGAGATGTGTAAGTTTGATGAAATGTTTTGAAAAGGTCTTGAAAATATCTTTGAAAAAATGAAATATATCCACAAGAAGTTTGAAAAAGTTTCGAGTTTCGAAAATTTGAAAGAAACATCTTTGAAAAGTACTTGAAAAGTACTTAAAACGTCTCGTTTTCGGCTCGATGAAAATATAATCAAAAGAGAATATTTTTGGATTTTTTTGATATCATCATAAAATAGATACATTAAATGACAAGTGTGCAAAAAATCACCTCAAAATGAGGAGTTTTGATTGGGTTTTGAAAGTGTTAAAGTTGGAAAAAAAATGTAAAGAGAAAACAAAATTTTTTGACAAAATGGTCCCAAGGGGATTCGACCCCAGGACCATTGGGCAAGGCAAGGCAAGAGACTTAAGAGTGAGCTGGCAACCGCTGGGGCGGCAATACATCCGTTCATTTATGCCATTCCATGTTATTATATTATAAACTTATTATTTGAATTTCTAGAAAACAAAAACACGCGCGAATTGTTCTTCTTTTTCATCCAATCTTCATTCAATCATGGATTCTTCGTTTCTTGATGAAATTGGATGATGTAAACATCAAACTTGTACCAAATTTAACCAGGAACATGATGGTGGTGATTAATTTCATTTATTTTCAGTTTTAAAGGATTAATTTTCCCAGAACACGAAGAACCCTAATTCCTAAAAATCAAGATGAAATCGTGTATGATCATGGAAACAGGCAATTGATTGAGGGTTAACAATCAGTGAAGGTGCAGAAACAAAACGGCCAAGCCATTTTTGAACTGTAATTCAGAAATCAAAGAGTTCGAAGTATGAGTGACTTACCTCTTCAAACTGAAATCGAAATCCTTCTTGGAGTGTTTCCAGTTGTTGTTGATGATGGCTGGAGCACCACTGAACCTTATGGAACGTGTTTGATCACTATGCTCACTCTGGAATGGTCTGGAACTCTCTACCCAAGTCCAACTGCATATGCTTGATGTGAACTTCGAATTCGTGGTTAGAAGTGTTACAGGTCAGGGATGATGATTTGTATCACTCATATGAGATGTATAGATGATGTTTGAATGATAAAATCACAACTTGCTCGAGCAAATTAACAGTTTGAAAGTTAAGGCAAGTTTTTGCAAGTTTGAAAGTTTGAACAATGATTCTGGTTTTTAGTTGTTCTTGAGTTGATTTTAAGTTTCAAACAAGTTTTATATTGAGTTTAAAACATGTTAGACACCAAATTTCTCTCAGTTTTTCACAAGATTTGAAAAATGCAAAAATCCTCTCTTTTGAACTATGAAACTTGAATTTCAAGAAAGAAGAGTGAAAGCTTGATCTTGCATAGCTTTGGTGTGGTTTCAATTTGAGGAAATGACCTCTATTTATAGGCCAAGAAAACTGAATGATTTGGCAAAGATATCATTGAAGGAAACTTGCAACTTGGTTAAGAGGTCATAATGGAATCTTTTGCATTTAATGCAAAAGTTACTTTCTTTAACCATGGTTAAGTTTCCTTCTTTGATCCAATCCTATCTTCAATCATTCAAACTGATATTTATCAGTTGCTAGCTGCCTCTAAGTGATGACAAGGCATCTAGAAGGAGAAAATGCAAAAAAATGACCTATAATTTTGAAGTATGAACATGAAATTCATGACTTTTGGAACTCTATGTTTCAAAATCAAAAGTATAGCTAGACAAAATGGTTTTGCAAGTTCTTGGACATTTTGGAAAGCTTGTAACAAGGGCTACAAATTTCATGTTTTGAGTTTTTTCTAATTCCTAATGGAACTATGTGAAAAATTGCCATGAAAGTAGGAAAAAAAACATGAAATTTCTAACACTTAAAATTTTTCTAAGTGTTGAAAATTTTGACTTTTTGTTGACTTTTCCAAATTTCTTGATTTTTTATGATCATGATGGATCATTTGAAGTATTTTGATGATTGAAAAAGTTTTATCTTGAAAAAGTTGACCAAAAGTCAAAGTTTGACTTTTCAGTGCAGATGAAATTTCATCAGATGATCCAAAAATTGACTGATGAAAAATGTGAACTTCTGTGATATTTTGAATCAAGAAATTAGGTCAAGATATTGCATTGAAGATATAAAGATCAATCTCCAAGCAAAAAGTCATTCATTGATCAGAAAGTCAGTGAATCCCTATCCTCGATGAAAACCCTAATTGGTCGATTCTTGATAGATCATGAGAAAAAGTTGGGAATCTGAAGATCAATTGTTGATGATTTAATTAAGATAGATCATTTGAGGTGAGTGAAAACTCAAACCCTAATTGATCACCTCTTGAACAGATGAAAAATTGATGAAACCCTGATTTTGACTTCTAGAAGCCACACCCGTTTTATTCTGTTCTTGAACTGTTAGTGATGCAGTGATGCAAATGTAAGGTGGTATATTAGGTCAAAAATTGGGGTATGACAATTACAGAAAATCATCTTCTATAAATACTTACATTCTATGTGAATATTTTTCTCTAATCCCACTTCAAAGACAAGAATGGGAAAGACAAAGCAGTTCAAGACACATGAGACGGATTTCCATAATGTCATGAGAAATTTGTTTAAGAAGCAGGCAAAGAAACAGAAGATTAAGGAGAATGATGCATCAAAGGTACTGACTTCCTTAGATGTAGGAACATCCTCATTAGCTGAAGCTCTTCATGTGAGAAAGACTTCAAAAAGTTTGATGAAGAAGCTCAAGAAGAAAAAGAAGGACTGCTCATATGGAGAATGCAACGAAGACTAGAAGGCTTGTGTGGATTCATTTCCTAAGACAGATGAAGGGTTCTAAGAGAGAATTCTTAAGACACATCAGTAAGAGTATTTATAATACCTCTCTCCAGTTAATAAATAATTTTCTTTTCTCTTAACTTTTATTGTTAATTTCTTGAGTTGTCATATTCATAAGTTGTGATAATACTTATTATTATTCCAACCATAAGCAACAAAGAAAATAAATTTTATCGATAAAAAAATACAATAAAGAAGACAATGACAACAAAAAATACTTTAAACATAAGAACATCCATTCCAAAAAAAACCATCTTGATTTTAGCTTTCAACTTTCACTCCAGAATTTGGAAGAGTCGTCGTTAGAAGTTAACACTACCCCGTGGGATGAAAAATTCAGAAAGAACTCATCGATAAGGAATGAAGAAATACTTTCCCTATTGGAAGGATAAGAAAGTATTTTTCAAGTAGTTAAACATAAGTTGAGGAAGACTGATCAGAATGTTAGAAGAGAGAAGAAGCAGAAATGCTTTTTCATCAATATCCAATGAATATAGATCCTCATTTTTTGGCAAGAAGTTGGTACTCAGAAGTTGATGCCATGCAGTTACCTTGGAACAAAGATTAGAGTCATCAGAAGTGTTGGATGAATCAACAAAAATGAGGTCAGGAGGAAAATAGTGTTCCCACAACAGTATATCTAGAGAAACTCCATCATCTTCACATTTTATAACATTAGCAATAGAAGTTGTGGTGATGGGATAGGAACACCAGATACAATAAAAAGAATGGAAAACTCCAGATTTAGTTGTTGGATAGAACCTTTACTAAGAACTCTTTGACAAGATTTGAGTAAGTGAATCCAAAGAGCATACTAAAGTAACCATATTAGCCTTTTTGAGAAATCACCCTTTTAAAATCATAGTCATGGGTTGAAAGTTCTTCAAGATCACCTAGTCTTTCATTGGTTATTACTATGATATGCTTAATATAAGAAGTAGATATCGAATCCATCTAAATTTGAGAAAACAAATAATGTTAGATTAAAACATGAGAGGATAATGGATTCTTAAATACCTAGCCAAGAGTAAAGGCAAGATAATTGTCTTTGCTAAAGGTTTACTCAATGAAAGTTTTTAAGAAGTCCAGAAAAGTTGAGAAGTACAAAAACATAAAGATCTAAAAAATATTTAAAATCAAAAACTTTGAAAAGACAAGACAACAAAAACGAAGATGACAAAATGAGTAGTACGAGGAGTATTAAAGAGATACACATCATTACCCATGATTATTTAACCTTTTAGTAACTAAGTAACACAAATAATTATTAGAAACATGTAGTTAAGAATCATCAAATCCAAATACAGTTAGCATTAAATAATTCATTTCAAGTTCTAGTGTTTGAAGTAAATCAGAAGCCACTGTTCATCAGAGTTAGATTATCAGACTCTAATTGAGGCTACTTTTGATTGATAGAAAACAAAGATAATCAACCCAGATACAAGCACAAATGATGTTTTTTGAGTGAACTTTAATTATATAAGCATAAAACATAGGTGATAACAACCTTGTTTTCACACAATTGACAACCATCTTACTGATTTTTTTTTAGTGGATGTGTGAAATATTAATCGGCTGAGACAAATTCTATGTCTTATGTAGACAATAGAATGTTACAAATGAGTTTACAGTTTTTATAGACTAACTTATCTCTCAAATCTATTCAGAGCATAGTCGATATTACAAAATTTAACTAGTTGATCTTTTCATATTTTAAAAGATTCCATTAAAATTTAAGTGAATTTGTTTAGATCTGATTGGCGACCACACATAAATATAACACTGCATAATATACCACGCTTAGCAGCTGAAAGGTTAATCACAGGGAATATACCTCTTAAAGGAGCTTTTGATCCTTCTTTGATGCAAGTCTCCTTAATTATCTAAAAAGCGTGATTTCTGTAGGATTTCCCTACTCAAATATTATTAGTCTTTAAGATTAAACTTTTTTCACAAATTTCCATTTAGATATTCAGACTAATACTTACAGATTTTATTTTCTTTTCAATTTACTCATCCTGCTTATTTTCAAATGCCACTTTGTTTGAACCATGCTCTTTTGGATGAACTAAAGAAACCAAGGAATCAATATGATCCAAATCCATAATCCGTCCATTGTGGCTCTTTCCAAAATCCACACGTGTTTCCCCTTTCTGTGTTGGGATTTGGAATGTATGGCTTATTTCATTTATACCTATTATCCAACCATTGTTATGACATTAGAATTGTATCATTTAATCTTCCTTTGGACATATCTCCATTAAATATAATTTAAGATCTAGGCACCCATACTCTTATAGATCCTTTGTGGTTAGTTCTTACATGATTTCTCTTGTCTTGTGCTTTTTTCCTGATAGTAATACGTAGGCTCACTACATACTTTTGGTTTAATTTCTTTTCTTGGATGAGACATAACATAAGTTTTTAAACCCTTCAAAATCTTTGGTCCATCGGTCCTTTTTCTTGTTTCTTCATAACCTTTAACTTAGAGGTCATTGGTGTAGCAGCAAAAAACTCCGAGACTAAGCCATTGATTGACTCAACTCATAAAAATAATAATGAAGTCACCACCGCACTTTTATTTTATCCAAAGGACTAGGAAAAAAAGAGCGAATAAAATATTAAAATACAATGAGATCAAGGTACGGGGGTTAGTTATGCAAAGGGAAGGTATTAGGCACCATAAACAACTACGGTACCCCACAGGAACCTCTTTGAAAATTTGTCTATGTGCTATAAAATGTATGTACAAAATTAGATGGTGGGGGTGAGAAAAGAAGTATATTTTACAATTTTTTATTTTATAGAACTTCCAAAGAGTTCCAGGCCTACATACCAACAATGTGCAATGTTGAAATCAAAACCCATGTAGGTTGGGTAAAATAGATTGGAATTGGTGTGTTGGTTAGTTTTAAGAAGAATAGACATCATCGTCATAGGTGAGTGGTAAACATACTTACTACCCACAATTATGAGAAATGAGCATTTCGTCAACTCAAAGTGGAAAATTTAAGCTCGTATTTTCATCCACAAGCATCCTCAACACCAAATGGAAAACGTCTCACATCACTACATATTGTAGAAGTATAGCAGTTCACATCACTACAAAGAATTGACAAGAGTATAATCTTTCGAGAAAATGGTTTTAAGGAGGAAAGCCACAAAGGGCTAAAAAAAGTTTGAATGAGGTTAATTGAGTTTTGGTCTTAAGAAAAATGTCAAAGTATTATTAAATTGATTAAGATTTTATTAAGAGAGAAGAAATTTGACAATACATGAACCTAAGTCCAAGTTTATTATGAAAGCGGTTCGAGTTTAGAAATTAAGAATCCTTTGAAAAAGGGAGAAGATTTTGAAAATTTAAGAATATGGGAGGAGATGAAGAGGCTAACCTATGTACAAAAAGTAAAAGGTGAGGGTACAGAAAGATCTAACCGGTGAGAAACCAGTACTTGACCTCAAGAAGCCAATACCATATTCCCATCCTTTGGATTACCAAACCAACAATTAATCAGACAAAAATACCAAGTCTCAGATAAATTAATGCCTTAGATGAAATCATGTCTACAAAATTAAAACGGGCAGAGTAACGACTGTACAAATAGAATAACCTGGATACAAACAAAAAATAAGCCAAGCACATAAAAAATAACACCAGAATCACAGAGTCTCTGAGATGAGGTCAAAGTCCTAATCCTATGTCCAAAGTCCGAACTCCAAGCATAGGAATAGTAACCAAGTCCAAGAAAAAGAATTAAAAATTTTAGTTCTTAAGTTAGATTATTAAGTATTTTTAAAAGGGAAAAATAAATCTCAAGTGAGAAAATTCAAAATGACCAGAAATTAAATGCTCGAGTGAGCAATGAAAAAATGACATGGAATGTAAATGCTAAAACAAAATGCATAAAATAAAGAGTGTAAAATAAAGGAATAAAAAATAAAAACGTAAAATAAAGGCAAAAAAGTAAAAGCATAAAAATAAAGACAGTTGTTAATAATTAGTTAGGTTAGCTGAATGATCATCTTGATGCTTCCACATGAAGACTTGCCAGAAGCTTGATAGAACCATAGCGACTACACGACAAGTTTCAATTGCTTTTTTTCATTCATTTTGGAACACTCAAAGATTCCAACACTTGATCGAAAATAGGTTAGAATTTCAATTGGACAAAGTTAGGGAAAAGTTATCATAATCTTGATAGACTCATAGCGACTACATGACAAGTTTCACAAGTCTTGAACCAAATTCAAAACTCAAACATCTTTGTGGCCTTGCAAAACATGAAGTTTATGCCACCAATTGATCATTTTCCGATTCGGGACAAAATGTAGAGCTATGTTAAGCAATCGTCAAGTAATCTATATAGAGGTCACCCTACAACGAGGTCGATCAAGCATGATCTATATGTTGAAAATACTAACAAGAGGAATGATATGTAAATTATTCTCTAATGTTTGGCAAACGTGTAAAAAAAGAAGAATGTGATAAGATGAAGGGGGAGGGTGTCATACCCCAAAATTTTCCCTCCTATTCCTCAAGACATTTCACATATCCATACTCAAGGATTCCTCAAGGGTTGATCAGACAAACCCTCTCCTAGACAATCAACCCAAACTAGGGTTTGGCTATCCTCAGATCCAGATGGACTTCCAACATCTCCAGTGATCATCATGCTTCCTCATATGCTTCAGAGAAACTCCATCTCAAGTTTCAAGCCTTACAAGTCAAGCTTCCTCATACAATTGCTCAGATGGTTGAAAATCAGTTGTATTGGGCAAAAAGTCAACTGTGGTCAACATACAGTCAAACTTCATAATTTTTGGTCAACATCCATATTTTGAAGTCACATTCATCATTTGATCAAGGTTTGATCATGATTCATCAAGAAAACTCAAGATTTGCTCAAAAGTCAAACTTTCCAAATTAGGGTTTCCTAGAGAAAAGTCAACTAAACTTTGACTGAGCATAACTTCTTCATACTTTCTCAGAAAAGTCAACTGAACTTTGACTGAGCATACTTTCCACCTCTCATTTTGAAGGAAATTCAATTCTCTACAACTTCATGTCTCACAAGCATGGTCAAAAAATGCTTTATTTTGAAGATATGGATCAAAATATTACAGGTCCTTTTCAAAGTCAATAAAAAGTCAACTTTTTGTAATGAAGTCTTATTGAGCATGTAAACTCCAATTGAGATGAAACCAAAGAGTTTGTTTAGAGGACATCTAGAGCTTTCTAAAAAGTCCAAGAACACTCAAAAATGTTGAAAATTGAGCAAGATACACCTTGCACAAGTTGGGCATTTTTGAAGAGGTGCACAAAGAGAAATACTTGTCAAAACCCAAAATTTTGCAAATGGGCCTAACTTTTCTTGGTTTAAACTTATTCCTCAGCTTATTTGGAACCTCCAAGCCCAATGCCACGAATTTTATCTTTATTTTTCTATTTAATTTGGATTTAATTCATTTAAAAACAAATTAAATTAAAAATAAAGGTAGAAAATCAAAATTAAATGCAAAGTTGATTTTTCTCTCATTCTTGAGGTCCAAGCAACCCATAAAGGCTGGAAAATTTCGAAATTGGCTTTGATTTGGCAAGAAATTGATGAAAATTGGATCAAAAAGGAAAGATTTGGTATCACACAAAATCAAATATTTTTTACATTGATTGATCATTATTTGCTCTTGAATTCAGACCTAAATCCATCCATTATAAATATACAATGCATACAATATGAGAAAGAACAGAAAAATTGCTTGGAAGAACCCTAACCTAAGTCAAAAAAACCGTGTTCTTGAAGCAACTTGCAGCCTTGGTTTTAGCTCATTTCAATTGATTCCAAGCATTCCATTGCATTCCTTGGAGCCTTTAGAGTCGATCCAGACCTTTACAAACCACAAAACCATCAAGAATTGAGAAATCACGATTTCGGTTTGTTAAACTTTTTTCAAAATCGATTTCTGTTATTCATGCATATTTAACGTTTTTTGATTGTTTGTTCGTGTTCAACATCGTGTTTGCAAGCTATCTGGGTGGTTTAATTGCCTTTTGAGTGCCTGGATCGAGTTATGCCATAGTTAGGGTTTCCTGGTTCGAATTGTGGTTTCTCTAAATCCATTAAATTGGACAAAACCAGTGCCACCATCGTGTTTAGAATGTTGTTTGCAATCGGTTCATGTATTCATAACTCATTTATATTGCTTGTATGAAGTTTTGGAAAATTGCAGGGACTATAGCGTCGAACGAAGCTGACACTAAGTGTTTGAATTTTCAAACGACGAAGACGATGTTCTTCGCGCGCAATCTGGGCAATCAGGAAGCGAGTTTGTTTAAAAACGCGTTGTTTCATTATTATGACACCAAACACAGTTTGGTCCAGTGGTGAAGGAGGCGCGTGTTTTCCTTGGGGACCTGAGTTTGAGTCCTGGCAAGACCAAATATTTTTTATCACTTACAAACTAACATGTTTTTCTATTTTCTTATTTTCTTTAATATTTTCATGCTAATTTAATTTACCTTCAAACAATTTTCTCATGCATCTAAAAAACACAAAAAATATTTTCTTCTTGCCTTATCATCAGAAAAATATTTATTTAATTTTTAATATTAAAATTAATATTTTTGCATGCATATTTTATTTAATTGCTAATTAATCATTAATTTGACTTTTAATTGCTTTTAAATATCAAAAACGATCCAGAAAATTACCCAAAAATTATCTTATCATCTTATTGTCATTACTAATCAAAAACATTTTTCCTCATTCAAAAATATTTATTTTTGCTAACATTTTCCTCTTATGCAATTTCTCTTGTTTTCCGATTATGTATCTGTTCACAGGTTGTAACGTTTCGGACGATTTTTCTTGCTTTTCTTTTTCAATTATGTAATTGCCTATGGGATGTAATAGTTTAATTAGGACTTTTATTTTCCGCACTCTTATTATGTAATAGCGTAGGACTTTATCTTTCCGCACTTTACATTTCTGCAATTTACTTTCTGCACCGTATAAACTGCTAGTAATTAGGCGTGTATGGCAAGATAAAATTGGACATAGATCACTCGTAATTCCAAGATAATATATCTGAAATTAACACACTCTTTTCACACATGCACCCCTTAGGGTACTTCTCTCTCGTTGCCTTTACAAATACAAATGGTCAAGTCCCTCGAACGTAGAGGTATCCTAGCACCGTTGCCTTCAAAACAAATCATCATAGTCCCTTCGATACAAAGATCATAGACCCACGATGTTGCCTACGAATACATGATCTTGACCCTCGATTGTCGCCTACGAAAAATGATGATAGTCCCTTCGAATGTGCTAGGATACTTCCTACAAGTTGCCTTCTATGACCATCCGATGTCCCTTCGAATGTCCCTTCTACATCCAACGAATAGGGTTACCTACCAACTAATGGTATGGATAACATTATTCTAAAGGAACGTAAAACAACACGAAAACGACCGTTCTGAGTAGGTAATAAGACTTTTAGTTGCTTGCTCTATCAAAATACTTTTTACACCTCACACTTTTGTCAAAGTTCAAACTCTTTTCAAAAACGAAACAGTTCCGAACACTTTGTATACATTCCTACATGAATCATTACAAAGTTAAAGCGAAATGCCTTTTCAAAACATTTTTGTCAAACACACAGAAAGCACTTTTTTTGAAAATGATCTAAGAGCAACTAAGAGCCCGTAGATAACTACGGATGAAAAGGGGTGCTAATACCTTCCCTTTTCATAACCTTCTCCCTTACTCCGAATCTAACGAAGGTCTTTTCCTGTTCTTTTCACCTTCCCTTAATTGGATAAAAGAAAAGTCGGTGGCGACTCTTGCTATCCGCACATTTGCGATACAAAAATCTCAAAGTCAGTTCACCGTATTATAGAGGGGGATAAGTCACAAAATCCACAATGCGTCTAATGAATTTATCCGGTCTAACTTCGTCAAAATCATTCCACTTTCTTGGTGGATTTGGTCATGAGACCTATCAACACTCAAGTTCCATCGATGTTGAGGAAATTTATGACTGCAAAATCAGAAACACATATTAAATGATAAAAATAATAATTAAAATGGTTTGAAAATTGACTATTTAATTGGATTTTATTGATGAAATACATAATGGTATCCATGCATCAAAATTAAATTCCAAGAAAATTGTCCAAGGTCAATCAAAGGTTAACAAGTGTTGACAAATTTTTTTATAATTTTTAAAAGTCAGAAACTATTTTTTTTTTAAATAAGAGAAAATAGTAAAATAAACCAAAAATTGGCAAAAATAGTAAAATCAAGAATAAAATAAAATGAGGTCACCAATATTTGTCAAATGATTATTGGATCCTTCCATAATTTTTCAGAATTTAAAAATGTCAAAAAAAAATTTTAAACATTTAAAAAACTCAAATGAAAAGGAAAAATCAAAATAAAATTATGAAAAAATAAAAATCAGAAAGAGAATAATTGAAAATATTTGTTGAGTTGTTTCATAATTTTTGAGCCATAAATGAATTTTATATGATTTTTTGAAGTTTAAAACAAATAAATATAAAAAATCAGAAAATAAAATAAAAGGCAAAAAAATCTGCACCATCTGATCAATGTCAAAACGCGTTAGTATGCAGATCTTATGGATCTGTCTCGATGTGCACGTTATGGACCCCTTGAAAATCACACCGGATCATTTTTTTTAAAATTAAAATAAAGCAATATAATGTGAACCATCAGATAATGTCAAAACGCGTTAGTAAATCAATCCAAAGGATCAGACACGTTGTGTATATCATGGTCTTCAGGAAATATCACACACGATCATTTATTTTAGAAATTTAAAAAAAATTGCGTGGAAATTCATCATTGATTGAAGACAGACACATAGGTCGTCTTCAACCTCTGTCTACGGGAAAACCAGGCTTCTCAAATGGAAAAATTAGCATTCATGAGTGGTATCCTTGGATTCCTCTCTTTAAGACGATCTCAACCACATGCTCGTGAAAAATTTATATTAACTATAACTTAGTCGATTTACAAAAAAACAGGAAAAACATGAAAACGATTTTTGAAATGACATGCTCAATTCGCCATGAAAATGAAAACCAGAAGAAACATGAGCTCTAGAGAAGAAGAGGCTACATCCTAGAAATTTATTTGGAGTAAAATGATTGGGAATTCTACCTGAACGAAGTTCACTTCAGAGCTCTGAAACTTGGCTTGGATAACACGATTCAGGACACCTCAAGGCACGATTCTTGTTTTGTTAGCTTCAGTGAAGTTCAAGGAAGCTTAAGGAGCAATCAATTTAGAACTGAAAGTGCTCTAAGTGAGAACTCAAAATTACAAAAAATCCGGTTATGGAGAGAGTATGGAAGGGGTTTTTTGGCTATCAAATCTTGAGAAAAGGAGTGGGATAGGTCCCTCTATTTATATGGAAGCAAATGGTGATGAGAATTGAGAGAATTAGTGAGGTTTGGAGTGTAATCGTGCAATGTCTGTGCACGAGTGAAGTGTGACTTCATGTGCATCAAAATTCAGCCAAAACTTGCATTTCAAGGTGCTAATTACTTTCGGGAAGTTGATAAACACGATTAGACATAGAAACAAGGTTTAAGCTGGCTTATAAAATGAATTAAGAAGAAAATGCAAAAACTCGTGGCAAGTTAAAAACAGATTTTGGCACGATGTTTACACCAAGGCCAAATCCAATTCCCTTGTGCGTTTTCAATCCTTTCTTGAGCCGAATGAAGTCCTCAAAGAATCGAACACAATGCAAAAAGAATCAGCTTCAATGGATGCCTGAGATAAAAGATAATGCCATTAGGATTTGAGAAAAAACACTGAAAATTAGGCCATGCCCTGGTCAAATATGTCATGCCTTCTTAAAGTGACCTATAATGTTTTGCCTTCAAAAATGGTTTTACACTCGAAATTTGCTCTTGACTAACAAATATGGTATGAAGTAGGAAATATGGAAAAAGAACCACTCAAAAATTCCAAAAATTGATAAAGTTATGGCTTTGTGAAGTTGATAAAAAATCGTACCTATAATCTTTTGAACTTTTCAAGCACTTTCCAAATATGTTCAAAACTTGGCACACAAATGGAGATAAATTTCACATCCTCAATATTATTGTGCTAAATAATGGCCTCAAGGTGATAAACCATGATCAAGTTATGATCCCTTGAAGTTGATGATAAAAAATGGAGAAATTCACCAAGAACTTGTAATCTTTTGACCTCCTAAGTGATTCTCCCAGCATTTTCTATTCTTTCCAATTAAAATAAGTTGTAGTAGACATCCTTTAAGTTCATTTTTGAAAAAATAATTAGCTCAAAGAGATAAAAGATGACCAAGTTATGATCTTTTGAAGTCACATAAGAAAGATGAAGGACCAATCTAGAGAGCTAGCAACCAACGGTTTAAATACTCGGAATTTATTATGAAAATATTTTTTTGAAAAGTAACTCTACATTGGACCGAGGTTAGAAAAGAAGACTCGACGTTGGATCGAGTTTGAAAGTTTATTGAAAGTGCTTTAAATGTTTGGTGAATGGAGAAAGAATGAATCGGGTTATGATCAATACAAGCCATGAAACTTGATCGATCTCGAGAGAATAGCCAAGCCTACTCTCTACTATAAAACCTTAATGGAAATGAGAAACTTGGTATGTGGACCAAGGAGTGAGAGTGGAAGAGAAACGAGTAATTGTGAATAACAATATTATAGAAAATAAAATCAATAAAGCCCATACAATGTGGCTCACACATACATATAAAGCGATTAAATTACAAGAGTACTAGAAAAGTGGGCTAGTCTGCTAAGACAACTAATTAGAACAATTAATCGAAATAGGCTCACTGTAGGAAGGCTCAGGATCAAGTGTACATATGTGCATGTGTGGTCATTGTGGCGCTTATAAGCTTTGTTGACTTACGGGTTTAATATGATTCACAATTGAATATTAGTTAGAAAATGATTTTTTGGTTTGTGTAAGTGACGATTAAATAAATAATAAGGTAAATGCAAGCTAAATAATTATTACAAATTTTTAGAGAGAGGGATACATCAATTACAAATGGGGATTAAGAAATAAAAATAAAATAGAAAGTGATAAATTAATTACAACGCAACAAGGGAGAGATACAATTTTTTTTCGAATGGGGATGATAATAAATTAGAGAGAAAATGATAAATTAATTACATCACAACGGGATATCGAAATATAATTTACCGAATGAGAATGAAAATGAATAAAGAGAAGAATCTATTAGTTAAGCATCGATTAAGTTAATTAATCAAGTTAAGAAAAATAGATTAGTAAACTAATTTATTTTAATTAATGACATCAACTAACTAAAACGATAGGTAACTAATAAATTTAATAGAAAATAGAATTAGAGATGAAACCGAAAACTTGAATCACTTTGATTGCTTCCACATTAACAAACTAGTTAGTAATCACAAGATAGTAAAATTAAAATGAATAAAATGAAACACGCATGATATACATGAGCAAATGGATATTTCACAAGCAAAAATCAGCACGGCGTACATTGTTTCAAACACGTTCAATCAAATAAAATTCAAGAATAAGCATGATTATTAATTCACAAACGCAACAAAAAGCAAGAAGTCACATTGCAACATGGACATCGAATTCAAAATGAACTTTCAACCCCTAAACCAAAGATCGGGCAGCAGCTTCCTATATCAAACCATGCTCAGTGAAATCATCTTAACATGTATAAAACCTTGCGGGAATACTCCGATATCACAAACAAGACTTCATTGTTCGAATTCAAACCAAATTATAACCACAATGTCATTAATATCTCTCCTCAAAAGGTTCAAATATCATGACACAATAAATCTAACCAAGATTAAAACCAACAAACTTCACTCAAAAACGAATAGAGAAACAATATTGACAGAGTAAATTTCATTCATACTTGATACATGAAACACATATGCTTTCTTATTGCAACTGAAACTCTTTGATACATAAACAGAATTGCACAAAGTTTCTATCGTCATAAAAACAGAAAATCAAATAAAAAATGCAACGAGCTTCTCATCCGAATTCGACATGAACAAAACAACAACGACATAAACAGTGTACGGTTTCAATATCAAAATATCAAGACAATACATCAACAAAAACTTCTACATTTAAACTCAACATAAGTCAACAATAAAATCATCATATCTTCGTCGCAATTTATCAATAAGATTCACCAATGCAAAACGAATAAGTTGTATGTAAAATACATATATAGCTACTTGAAAATTTTAGTTCAGCTAAACATGAGCTATCAACTTCAATTGAAATTAAACGAGGATATGTTGCGGAACCGGTTGAGTCGCTTTCAGATGTTGTTGAAATTGACGATGATGACGAGATATCACGCAGAGGCTTGAAGATTGTTGAGCGACGGAACTGATGATGATGAACCGAGATGAGTTATGATGATGATGCCGATTTATCAGAACAATTGAAGTCGCGATGTTGATGGAATTGACGATGACGGCTAGATCGAAGCTTGATGGGTTGTTAAGATGATGATGATGGTCGGAGAAAGAACGAGAGTAGTGGATCAGAGAGAGTATCCGACGGAGAACTGGAAGCAGTTTGTGGGTTGTAACGACAAGGATGACGGAATCTGAAGGCGTGGAGGCGATGGTGATGGGTTACGATGGACGAGAGTGTTACGTGATACAGAGGGTGGAAGGGAAGATGGAGGATAAAGGTTGTGCTGAGGAGGCGAGATGAAGGATTAGGGTGATGGTAACAGGGCTGTGAGCTTCGATGGAGAGGTGAAGATTTGGAGGTTGGTGAGTTACGGTGAGCTGAGAGGCTCGCGGAGGAGACAGAGGGTGTATGCGAAGAAGGATGACGGTGGGAGGTTGTTGGTGATTATGAGTTGGTTGTTGCTATGGAGGTTTCACGGAGGGTGGAAGGCGGAGGGATGCTGTTGTTTACGGCGAGATGAAGGAATCTGAAGGGAGGCGCAGAGGTTGTCGGGATGGAGGAATACGGCGAGGGTACAGCCGCGGGAATATGGTGGTTCGGCGTGGAGGAATAATTTTTACAACTAATTTTTGTAATAATCTTTAAAATTAAATCTAAATGAAAACTTAGTTAAATAAAATATATATTTTTATAGAATAAACCAATAAAAACAAATTTTAAAAAATATACATATATTTTTAAAGAGAAACAAAAGAAGAAATCATGTACGTATGTAAAAGGCGAGAAAAATGCAAATGTGCGAACAAAAATTAAAGTGAATATAAATAGTTCGAACGAGCAAAATTCGGGGTAAAATTTAGGGTACAACAGGAATAACAAATCTTCGATAAACTACCTTTCATAAGGACAAGGCTGCCATTTATCAGAATAACAATCTTCGATAAACTACCTTCCATAAGGACAAGGTTGTCATTCGTCTAAACAACAATCTTCAATAAACTACCTTCCATAAAGACAAGGTTGCAATTCATCTGAATAACAAATCTTCGATAAACTATCTTCCATAAGGACAAGGCTGCCATTCATCGGAATAACAATCTTCGATAAACTACCTTCCATAAGGACAAGGCTTCCATTCATCGGAACAACAATCTTCGATAAACTACCTTCCATAATGACAAGGCTGCCATTCATCTAAATAACAAATCTTCGATAAACTACTTTCAATAAGGACAAGGCTGTCATTCATCGAAACAACAAATCTTCGATAAACTACCTTCCATAAGGACAAGGTTGTCATTCATCTGAACAACAATCTTCGATAAACATCTTTCCCTAAGGAGAAGGCTGCCATTCATCTGAACAACAAATCTTTGATAAACTACCTTCCATAAGGACAAGGTGCCATTCATCGGAATAACAAATCTTGCTGCACACGACTATAGGAATCAGTTAACAATGAGATTTTGAATTGCCCAAAGGAACTTCAAAGTGATGAGCTTGTAAATCACCTGTCAAAGATTTCAACAACAAGTCTTCAACTTGCAGGAGAAGTACGGTGAATCTATAGCGAGAGATTCCTAGTTGGGTTGCCGAAAGGAGATCAAATTGGCATTAACAAACTTGCGGGGGAAATCAGCTTCTTGCAGTAAGAGACAGTCACCTGCTGTTAGGAGAAGATTGTAACGATATTGCTGGAGAATGCAAATGGATTCCCTTGGATAACACTGAATTCACCCTTTTTGGAGAGATGAAACCTTCCTGACATAACTGTGCTCTCCACCTAGAGCTCATAGTCTAAGAAGACTAAGATAATAATGTTGCTTGGAGACTAGAGTTCAAACCACGATCAACCTGGGGAAGAGTAATTTGAACGATCACTGAGATTTGCAAAGAGGGTCGAGACCCTATTCTTTCACGAGGGATAACTCAGTGGGGAAAGCGAAAAGATGAACTTTTTCTGCTTAAAGCTAACACTCTATTGGAAAGAAGAAATATACTATGAATATCAACATATGCAAATAAGCAATGAATTGAGGTTTAACTATGCATAGTGTATGTATGAGTGTACGTGAGAAAGTGTGCATGCATGCATACAGACACTTCATTTGAGGATCACTATGGAAGGTCGACTAGTGCACGAACAACACTCACCCAAAAAAAGTTCCAATATAAAATCTTCACCAACCATCAACTGAAGGGAAGCTCCCTATCATAAGGTAATATCAAATTTCAACAATGTCAGGCATACTGCAAACATTCCCAAGCACCATTTGATGGAAACATCTCGTGGGATGTCACTATGTCTCATCAGGGCATTATTCCTAAAAACTCTTCTAGGGAGAAATAAGATACTCTGTGGAAGCATCCCCCTTTGCACTTATATCTCATGCTCAAAATAAAATTGCTATAGGGGTCCTATTGGGACCATCTTCAACATTATCGGTCTTGTTTGATATTAGGACAATGCCATTTTATCCCTTTTCTTAACATTCAAAGTAAACACACTTAAATTGCAAAAACAATTGTAAGTATGTTCTAACTAATATGTTTGTTTTGAAATGTATTTCAATAATAAAAGAATATTTTTATAGCTGAATAAAATAATATTACAAAGGAGTTGGATAAAAGCTCAAATTTTATTGATAGAATGGTAGTCTTCCAATAGCATGCCCCCATAGATGATTACAAAATTTTGGAAAATGGTAAATACATGGAAAAGCGTACATCCAATAACAATGAACATTATTCTCCCTAATAACTTTGAACTCCTGTAATGTAGTCTTCAGTTGAGGTATGAAGATAATCTATGCAGATTGGTTCTTCTACGATCAAGTCTTGTCTGATGTATTTATTTTCCATATAAGTCCCTAACTTTTTTCTAGACTGCCCTTGCGGGTTTTCAGCCTACCAGGAAATTTATTCTGTTTATGTCTCTAAGTTTTTCCTAGACCGCCCTTTCGGATTTTCTGTCTAGCGAGACGCTCTTTTTTTCCTAAGTCGCCCTTTCAGGTTTTCAACTTAGCGAGTTGTTCTTTTATTTATTTATTTAGGTGAAGTATTTCTTGACTACATCAGCATTCAGATGACGTGGGAACTCCTCGCCATCCATAGTTTTAAGAATCAATGCACCACCAGAGAAGGCTTTCTTGACAACATATGGGTCTTCATAATTGAGATTCCACATGCCTCTAGAATCAGAGCTTAAAGACACGACCTTTCAAAGCACGAGGTCGCCTTCTCTGAATACAAGAGGTTTGACCTTCTTATCAAAATCTTTCTTCATTATTTTCTGGTATAATTGACCATGACATAAAGCGGTCATTCTCTTTTCTTCAATCAAATTCAATTGGTAAAACTGATTCTGAACCCATTCAGCATCAGATAATTCAGCTTCCATTAGCACGCGCAGAGATGGAATCTCAACTTTAATGGGGAGATCTTATTCCATTCCATAAACAAAAGATAAAAGGGTTGCCCTTGTTGAGTACGAACCGAAGTTCGATATCCATGCAAAGCAAAAGGTATCATTTCATGCCAATCCTTATAGGTAGCAACCATCTTCTGAATAATCTTCTTGATATTCTTGTTTGCAACTTTAACTACTCCATTCATCTTGGGTCTATAATCTGAAGAGTTATGATGGACAATCTTGAATTCCTCACAAAGTTCCACCATCATCTTATTATTCAAATTTGAGCCGTTGTTAGTAATGATTTTGCTTGGCACACCATACTGACAAATGAAATTGTTCTTAAAAAACCGGACCACCACTTGCTTGGTAACATTGGCATAAGAAGTTGCTTCAACCCATTTGGTGAAGTATTCAATTGCTACCAAGATGAAATGATGTCCAATAGAAGCCTTGGGTTCAATCATCCCAATCACGTCAATACCCCACATAGAGAAAGGCCATGGGGAAGAAATAACATTGAGAAGTTTAGGAGTCACATGAATCTTATTAGCATAAATCTGACACTTATGGAACTTCTTCTCAAATTTGTAACAATCGAATTCCATTGTCAACATGTCTGCTTCGTTTCTATCCACGCATCTAAACAAGACCATGTCATGATTTCTTTTATATAACACACCTTCATTGAGGAAGAAACTACCAGTTAACCGCCTCAATGTCTTTCTATCTTTGCTTGTCGCATCAACCGGATACTCTTGAGTCACCAGGAATTGTTTGATATCAGGATACCAGAGCTTACCATCATTTGTCACATCCACAACGAATATGTAAGCCGACCTTTCTAGGCGCTCAATGGTGATCTGAGGTACATCATTCCACTGGTTCACTTTGTACATGGAAGCCAAAGTTGCCAAGGCATCTGCCATATGATTTTCATCCCGAGGAATGCGGCGAAGCTCCACTTTATTGAAGAAATTCAACAGTCTCGTTGCGTAATCTTTGTAAGGGATTAAGACAGGGTGATGAGTCTCTCAATCTCCCTTAATCTGATTTATTGCCAAAGCAGAATCACCATACACATCAAGAATTTTGATTCTGAGGTCAATGGCTTCTTCAAGACCCATGATACAAGCTTCATATTCCACCATATTATTCGTACAATCAAACATCAACCTTGTTATGAAAGGAATGTGAGCTCGTTGAGGAGTGATGATCACAACACCAATTCCTTTTCCACAAAAATTCACAACTCCATCAAACCCATTCCCCATCGGGACTCAGGATCTGAACCTTCTTCGGGTAAAGGCTCATCACAATCTTTCATTTTCAAATACATTACATCTCCATCAGGAAAATCAAATTCAACGAATTGGTCATCCTCGAATGGCTGATGAGCTATGTATTCTACCAACACACTGCTTTTGATAGATTTCTGGGTGCGATATTCGATATCATATTCAGATAACAACATCTGCCAACGGGCAATTCTTCTTGTAAGGGCAGGCTTTCTAAATATGTACTTGATTGGATCCATTCGAGAGATCAACCAAGTAGTATGATTCAACATATATTTTCGTAGATGCTTCGCATCCCAGGCTAAAGCACAACAATTCTTTTCCAACATAGAATACAATCACTCACAGTCAGTGAACTTCTTGCTCAGATAATAAATGGCATATTCATTTCTTTCTGTTTCATCTTGCTGTCCCAAAATACAAACCATGGAGCTTTCCAACATAGTCAGATACAGAACCAATGGTCTTCCTTCAACAGGAGGAAGCAGGATATGAGGCTTAAGAAAATACTCTTTAATACTTTCAAATTCCCTTTGGCAATCATTTTTCCATACGCAACCTTGATCTTGCTTCAACACCTTGAAGATTGGTTCACATGTTGCAGTCATATGAGAAATGAACCTGGAGATGTAATTCAAACGTCCAAGGAAACCTCTTACTTGCTTTTTAGTTCTTGGTGTCGGCATATCTTGAATTTCCATAACTTTATCAGGATCAACTTCAATTCATTTCTGGTTAACAATGAAACCCAACAGTTTTCCAGACAGTACACCAAATGTACATTTGTTCAAATTCAAACGGAGGTGATACTTCCTCAAATGCTGAAACAATTTCAATAAGTCTTCCAAATGATCTTTCTCAGTTTGGGAATTTGCAATCATGTCATCAACATACACTTTAATTTCTTTCTGCATCAGATCAGGGAATAGGGTCGTCATGGCCCTCTGGTATGTTGCACCAGCATTCTTCAACCCAAAGGGCATCACTCTGTAACAAAATGTTCCCCAGGGTGTGATAAACATTTTTTTCCATGTCCTCAGGAGCCATCTTAATTCAATTGTATCCGAAAAACCCATCCATGAATGAGAACACTTTGCACTTGGTAGTATTGTCCACCAACATATCAATGTGCGGTAACGGAAAACCATCTTTTGGACTGGCCTTGTTCAGATCTCGGTAATCAACACACATGCGGACTTTTCCATCTTTCTTTGGAACTGACACAATATTGGCATTCCATTGAGGATAAACGGATGTCACAAGGAAACCTATGTCAATCTGCTTGAGAACCTCCTCTTTAATCTTTGTCGCCATATCAGGATGAATTCTTCTTAATTTCTGTTTGATTGGTGAACACTCGGGCTTCAACGGTAAGTGATGCTCCACAATATCAGTATCTAACCCTAGAATATCTTGATACGACCAATCAAAGATATCCACATATTCTTTCAGCATTTCGATCAAGCAGCACTTCACCTCAGGATGCAGCAATGCTTCGATCTTGACCTCTTTCACGTCTTCGTTAGAACCCAAGTTAATTACCTCCAACGGCTCTTTGTATGGATGAATGGTGTTTTCCTCGCGCTCAAGCAATCGAGAAACCTCTTCAAGGATCTCATCAAATTCCTCTTCTTCAGCTACATATACATGATGTTCAAAGTTGGAAGAGGGCGCAGGGTCGTTGTTTTCAACGGTTTTATGAATTCCGAGTGAAATTATTTTTTATGAGGTTTTATATGGCTGGGAAGAAACTCTGTTTTGGCATGATGCGCATGGAATTTGGTTCTGAAACCAAGAAAATCAATTTTAAAACATGCCAAAACGTTTGGGACAAGTATTGCTACCTTGGACTTTTGATGAAAAATGGATTTTGGTTCACAAAAATGCATGAAAATGCATGAGAAAGGTAAAAATCATGAACCGATTTAATTTCTAATTCCACTTGTTTTGCACTTTTGAAATGAGATTTGAATTGGATATAAATCAATTGCATGATATGCAAATAATTCTACACAATTAGTTTTATAATTGACATGCCAAAACCAGAATTGTTTGAATTAAAACAATGCATAACAATGCTTATTTACTCATGTAATGTTGCTATTAAATGCAATGCTTCGTGAATAGAATTTCATAATGACATGTAACCACATGCAAGCATTTAACAATCAACCAATGTCACACCTCGACATAACGTTGCACATGAATTAAAATCAACCACAAGTCAAGAATTAACCATGTTTTAATGCACCAATTCAATTATCCACAATGTACAATTTAACTCATGAAATTGTGCATTAAACCACACATCGATACACCTTCGAGTTCAAGAATCAAGAAATTAGCATGCAAATTCTATACAAACAATCAATGCAAGAATTAATCAATGCATAAACATGCTATTTACAAGTTAAACATTAACACAAACACCTTATGTGCAAATAAATCAACTCATGAATGTGAACCGTTTATCAATTTAACTCCTCGACACAATTCGAGTTCAAGAATCAAACCATAAACATGTGAAATAAATTTAATTAATCAATTTAAGAATGAATTAACACATGAATATACTATTCCTTAATTCAATTTCAAGAAAATAAGCAAGTAACCCAAAATCACTTAAAATAAGCACTTATTTGAAAGAAGAATTTACTTGAATTGAAGACTTGGAGGAGAAGCAGAAGGTTGGCCGGAACTTGATTGGAAAGGAGGAGAGCTCTCCGGAAACGTGATCGGATGAGGGAGATCGCGTCGGAAAGTAGGCCGAAGCGGAGGGGGTACCGCGCGGTGAGAGGAGGTCGGTTGCGAGGAGAAGGCCGACAGAGGAAGACCGGTCCGGACGAGCAAAGGAGAGAGAGGCCAGATGAAGGGGAGGAGACTGGTAACTGGCCGGAGGAGGGATGTCCAGCGCAGAGGAGGTAGGGCGGTTGGGGTTTTTTGGAGGGAAGAGGAGAAGTTTGACTTTTTGACTTTTTCTTCTTGAGTTGAGAGAAAAATGAGAGCAAAGAGAGTGATTTGAGAGGAGAAATTTGAGAAATGAATTATCCTCCCAAAATTATGAAATTAAAATTTGGTTTATAGGTGGAACATTGGGCTTGATGTGCATTGGACTCAAGATTTGGCCCAAATCGCCTTTATCCGACAAAATTCCGTGAACAATGCCAAACCTCGAGAACCGTGCCGAATTTGAAATCTGGGCCAACACGAAATAATGTCTAGAACGAAAAATTGTGTCACAGGAGACAAAAATTCAAATTGATCCGATGAACGGTTAAGGAGATATTCATTTTTGAAGTTTCAGCTCACATTCCGGGCATCTGACATGTGCAAAATTTTAACAGCGCCACGTGGGGAAAACATTCCAAACGGGGATCTTCTGATCAAAATCCAAACTCGGGATGTAAACGAAGATTAAAGCCAACAGAATTTGTGAACTTTTGACACCAATCCCATCACATTTCGAGAAAAATTGAGCGAGATATGATTTTTTGAACGTTGCGCATCAGATAAAATAATGCTCGGTTCGACTCAAATACACCTTCAAAGAATAAAATTATTGTATTGATCCATACGGAATTAGATCTCGACCCGAACACGAAATTTGAAGAGGACATCGAGATGGAATTTTGGCCACTGAAACCACTCAATTTCGATGTTCCATCCAGAAGTTATGAATTTTTTAGGGTACCGTAAACACGGTTCAACCAAAAAACTCAGTTTATTCCACTTGAAAGATCAATTTTCCGGAGGCTTTCTTGACACCATTAGGTTCCACCCTGAGAATTAAAGTTAGAGATAATATCGAGAGACACTCACCAGTCAAAAATCAACCAAAATACCCAACGAGCCAAAAGTCATGAACTTCGGAGCGTCCGAAACACAAAAGAATTTGAATTCCGCTTTATTAAGAAATGAACTGTCGAGGTTCTTCCTTGATGAATTGGCTTTCAATATGAACAGATAAACTGGAGGACGTACTAAAATGATTCTAATGTCCGTAGAACCAACCCGAGACAACCTGCTAACTAGAAGATCATGAATCAAGCATATGAACCGAAAAATATCAATTTCTGGTTCACAATAGTCCGAATTGGCCAAAACACACAGTTTTTTCCACAACCTAAGATGCTCTTAACCTCATAACCATGATATCAATGATATGCGTGTATGCATGATAGTGGAACTATAAGCCAAAAAATGTTAAAACGAAGTGGGTAAATTTTGGGGTACAACAGCTGCCCCTATTTAATCATCCTTTAACCTAGAGCGAGGTTGGCTCCAGCCTTCCAAGCGATAAGGTAAAAGGTGATTGAATACAAATATGAACTCGAAAATTTATACTTTGAATCCAAACCACGTGTATCAACACGGATGAATGCGAACTTCTAGTATCGAACCAAAAGGCGTGAAAAGAGTTTCAACTCCATAAGGCTAGTAACCACTACGCTCAAACAGAGTGCTAGAACACTGCACCACGACACAGGAACGAGTAGCGGACTCGAACCTACCAAGAATTGGCCTCGAACCAATTCAAACGTGTTATACTAGGGAAGAACTAGAATTATAACTACGGATAAAGACTAGTAACCACTAGGCTTTGCAGAATACCAAAACGTAGTATTCTGAGGAGGAAAACAAGTTGCGTCTTGCCCTTAGGCGGATTTAGCATCGACCCAAATCAACCTGTTGTGCCATGGAAGAACTAGAAACACAACAAAACAAAGGCTAGTAACCACTAGAATTCACACATAGTGCCAGAACGCTGCACCATGAGAATAGGAAGGAGTAGCGGACTCGACCTACGAAGAATTGGTTGCGACCCAATTCTTACCCCACTGGGAAGGAAACAAGGAATAGTAACGACTAAACACTTCAGAATTCCATAACGCTTCACACTGAGAGAAGGAACAAGTAGCGGACTTGCCCTACAAGGAATTGGCATCGACCCAACTCCAACTTCACCAGGGAATGAAACAAAGACCAATAACAACTAGACTTTGCAAAATACCAGAATGTTATATTTTGAGGAAGGAAACAGGTGTCTGGCTTGCCTTCAATAGGCACAGGTATCGACCTAACCTAAACATGTTACGCTAGGAAAGAACTGGTATCACAACAAAGAAAGTAAAGAATAGTAACCATCGAACTTTGTAACACCCCAATATTACCCAAAGTTTAATATGCAAAAATCAGAGTAATTTTAAAAATTTCATAAATTAAATACTGAGGTATCACACCTACAAAAATAACTCACTTTAAACAGTTTGCTTTAAAGTATAAACCTCGGATACATAGCATCGCCGGAAGCCATAAATTGATTCATAAAAATAGAACATCTCGTTTATTAAACTTCCTCATCAAAATCATGTTCTTACAAATTATGGTTCTTATTCACAAAAAGAAAACAACCAAAGAACAACAACAAGGACAACATAAATATTCCCCCCGGAGTGTTACGTATTAGAGCGACACCGACACGACTAACAGCAGCTATAAACTCTGTCTTCATAACCTACACGTTACCAATATAAAGGTAACGGCGAAACAAGTAAAGGGTGAGATAATCCAAAACATATAATTAAAGGCATGATAAAATATATATATATATATATATATATATATATATATATATAGTTTCGGGATTACAAAGGATTAAGTTAATAAGTGCAATTCCAACACATATCCAAAACTCACTTACTCTTATCGTTATTCTAAAGTGTATAATCTACACTTAATCGCCTTAGCCTCATCGGCACAAATCATCACAATAACACATAAACTTCTGTCACCATGAAATCGTCACAAGCTAACACATCACTAATTAACACGACAATCATGGACAACATCATCAAACAATAACACCAAACAATGCTAATAACGTAAGCAATATAAACAAAATCATCACAAATTGGCTAAAGCCCATCATCGCTTTTGGCATAGAAGCCCATCATCGCTTTTGGCATAAAAGCCCATTGTCACAAACATCATCACATCATATTTTGCATTAAGCATTTCATCAAGTTAAATCATCGCAAAACTCATCATTTATATTCATCGCATAGTTATCACGAAATTATCAATTCATATTCATTTCATGTTCATCATAAAGATCATCACTAAACAAAACATCGTATATCATCGCAATTCAGTCATCGTTCATCAATTAAAACCTAACGCCAAATAACTCAAACATAAACACAACCGACTCCATGAGACACGACTATGTTATGCATGTGGTACCCGTCGCTTTGTCCATAATTAGGAACACTTGGCATAAAAGCCTCGTCGCTTGGCATAAAGGCCCATCGTCGCCAATGCAATGTATGTGACTCGACAATAAAACAACACAACACAAAAACATCATCATCACTCATCACAATTGACATAAAGTCCACATCGCCACAATTTATCCAAAACAAGATAAATATATCATCGCATCATAATTGCATTATGCAAAACATCACTAATAAATTCATCAAAAGTCATGCATTCACAAATCGGAAGCATTTATTAATAACATCAATATAATCATCACATCATCATGTACAAAGACATATATCAGCACATCGCTTATCAACAAGTACTCATTAACTAATACGTCATCGCAAACATTATATTTAATCACCCCACCTCATTATCGATTCGTTCACTAAATTCTATACGGAAAATAGTCAAACAACCTATCCCGTCTACTAAAACCGATTCCCGTAAGTTGGTAAAACTCACAATTTCTAAAATTAACCTACTATTTCGGAACTTGTCAATTTCTCGTTGATCAATTTATCAAATCGGAAAATCGGAACATAATCGGGTTCTAAATTTAATCGGCTAACTTATGCTCTAGTTATATTTTATTAATACTAACTAGTAGTGTATGGAATTGGGAAAAGAATGTAAAGAAGGAAATTATGTAAGTAGAAATTCGAGCAAAATGCAAGAATACAAAAAACCGGAAAAATGGCATTTCTTCTTCCCACCTCCACGCAACAAGGACGAACGTCCCAGCCTCTCCTTTGCTTGGAGGCGCACGCCCTATATAGGGGGACGGCCGCCCCACACCATGAGGTGGGCGCCTCCGCCATTGCTCCACGTCCACAATTTTCTCATCTTCCCTGTGCCATTAAATTTCTAACAGAAAGATATGTTTTCTGGTTTTTCCTTCACAGTTTGTTTACCATTTCCAATACTCCTAGTTTCTACAAGCAAACCCCTAATACACCCATAATCCATAATCCTATTCCAACTCTCCTAATCTATTTCAATCAAACAATCAAACACCCAACTCAAAACCACAACACCAATTTTCATCACAAATCCACAATATATGTATCAAAACCCTAATTATAGGAAGTGGAAAATCAAACCCCTTACCTCTAACTTGGTTGGTTGCAAGATGCTCCATCAAAGCCCCAACCTCAAGCTTGTTCTTGCTCCACTTCTTCTTCTTCTCCAAAAGCCTCTCTTGCTCTCAAGCTTCCAAGTTTCTTGTGTTTGGAAAAAATGGAAAGAAAAACAAAGGAAAAGGGTTTTATAAGGTTGTTTCTACTAGCTTCCCCTCTTGCTCTTGTTTGGCTTTGGTGTGTTATGTTGGAAGAAAAACAAGGAAAGTGTTTGGATGGAAAGAAAATGAGGAAAGTGGTTTTATGATAACCTTACTAGTAAACTAAGGTGTAAACCCAATCCTTTCCAATTAATCCTCACACTCCTAATTTATTCTTATAAATTAACACACTAATACTATCTACCAATATTATTAATTCAATCAATTAAAATAATTTCGGGGAATTAAATATCGGATCCGAATAATATTTTACCGGACCGAACGGAACGTCGCCAAATATATTATCATATATATATCGATTAATATATTTATTATCGTTGCAAAATAAATATCGATCAGTAACTCGAAAATATTAATATAATATAATATTAATTAAAACAGGGCGTTACAAACTTCACAGGGATTCAGAAATGTCAAAAAGAGCTCATCTAGATTAGGATTTTCAAATCATCAGACCTATCAAGGGATTACAGGGGTATCACTAGGGACAAAGATCATCATTTCTGGCTTAAGTTCCATGTGTGTATGAATTGTATTATGGAACAATTCAATGCTGTGATGCATGTTTGCAAAAGATAAAATGAGTAACCGTAGCCACAGGTCACATTATGAAAAGGCTTCAGATTTACGAACTTCACTTGGAAAACACGAATCATGTTGTCGGAGAAAGGACACCACCATTGATTTGGTGAATACTGGGGAAGTTCAGTAACAGACTTCCTGGGAAACATGGGTTCCTGGGGAGATTACTCACTAAATAGTGACTAACTAGAGAATGATCGAAAACACTCAACGAAGAGTTTCCGCTGTTTCTTTCATCAGGAATATCATACCCATATCATGACTTCAGCTGGGAATTAGAAATTATTCATGCATCATCCTGTTGGGAAGCATATGATTCAAACTTTGGCGAGTGACAACTCCACTGGGGATTTCTAACCAAGCACTATGGCTGGGGAACAAGACCTCGCTCTTCCTATCGAAATCGGCTTTACTGGAGAGTAAGCAAGATAAAATCTCACTAGGGAGGTCAAGAGTATCCCATCTTAACTTTGACTGGAGATTACAGGTTATTGTCAAATAATCTTTGGGAATATCACGAACAAACCCTCTGTCATCGGAATAGAGATCAAAGGAAACTTCCTGGCACCGCTACACTGGGAATAACCTGATGCCCACACACTGGGGAGAAAGAGAGTTCTCAAAGAAGAATTAATTGATATGCCGACTTGTTGGGGAAGATAATTCCATCATCAGGAACGTGCAAGAATCACCTCGGTGTACACTTTATGGGAAACTTCATTGGGGAATCATCCGATCGTCAACGTCTCCCACCAAGGATAACCATCCTTCACCAATGGTTCAAACACTATTTTCACTAGAGATAAAAGTTAGAACCTTCTATCGGGGATAGTTTGAAAATCCCACGGGTACAGACTTTTGGGTGAGTACTGACTGTAATAGGTACAAACAACTTTCACCAGGGAATCATGCACTACCCCGTGATGATGCCATATCAATGACCTTTGAATCTGACCCTTTCTAAAGATAACATCCATTGGGGAATCTCCGTCGGGGCTCAACTGCTAGAGGAATGTTGTTGGCTTTCGCACTGATACATCGACTACCTGCAAACATGCAAAGGTTCCTACAACACATTGTTAGTGATGTGTCACAAGTGTTGCAACACAATGAGCCCTCATAGAGATTTGTCGAATCTCGACATAACTGCTTCAGATTGATTGACTTTTGAGAATATTCTCCCCGAGAGGACTTCCCGAGAATCTGTGCTGAGGATAACGATCCTGAATACACTTGGAGATAATGATCTTTAACTTCTGATGAAGAAATATCAGCACTCTGGACTTAAATTTCTGATGAGCTGAGGATAACCATCCCGACGTCCTGACATACTCTTTAGATTCACAAATCATTTAGCATGCGACTGGACTTGACTTGGTCCACTATATAGTGGGGGAATGCCCCTGCATGATGCCCTGCCCCAATCTGTAGGGACTTTTGAAGACAAAAATAAAATTTTCCATAAAGATCATATGTTGGATCTTCAAATCCGTGATATCCTAGGAAGACCATATGTTGGGAAACAATATATTTTCTATGTTTTTTCTTGCATTTGTCTCTGATATCAACAAAAAAAAATGGTTAGATAAAAAAAGGTTAGATAAATAAATAATTTTCTTCTTAAATAAATATTGGCTTAATTGCAATTTTGGTCCCCCTATTTTAATTTTTTTTAGTTTTGATTCCTCTATTATAAAATCCAAAATTTTGGTCCCTCAATTTGTTTTTTTTTTTTGGAGATTTTAGTCCCCCTTCTAATTTTAGATCAAATTTTAATGACACGACAGTGTATTTGGTGACGTGTCACTGCCATATTTGCAAAAAATTTGAAAAATTAATTTGTTAAAAATTGAATTTGGTTTTTTTGAGATTTTAATCCCCTTCTAATTTTAGATCAAATTTTAACGACACGACAGTGTATTTGTCACTGCCACATTTGCAATTTTTTATAAAATTTGAAAAATTAATTAGTTAAAAATTGAAAATCAATATTGTGCAGAACAAGGCGAATCGAACCCCTGTCCTTACTAAAATTGAACACGATTCCTTTTTTTATTGGCAGCTTAAATTTATAAGTAGTGTTATTTGAACACCCAAAATTTGATATTGTATATGACACCGTATATCAATCGTATATCAATGTCTTTATTTTTCCTACTTTTTCATTTTATACACTTACATGAATTTCAATAATACATTACCACACCTAAAATTTACATTAGACACCTTTTTTGACACCCAAATTTAGGTGTTAAAATATCATTTCTCAAATCTATAATATCTCATAACATACATCATTATTATTATCTTCTCATAACCACTATGCCAAAAATAACCTACGAAAGCGCTTTTTTTGGGCTTTAAAAGCTAAAGGTTTAGCAGTTGTTCAGAAAAGCTCATAGGTATTTATGAAAGCGCTTTTGAAAGCGCTCATAGGTAGGTTCACGAGCGCTTTTTCCGCTTTCATAGGTGTGTAATGCGTGTCGTGCAATCTAAAGTAGGCCTATAAGAGCGCTTTGTTCAGAAAGCTCGATATGAAAGCGCTTTTAATCAAAAGCGCTTTCATAGGTAGGCCTACGAGCGCTTTTTTCTTAAAAGCGCTTTCATAGGTTTTCTCGAAAATCTAAAATTTAAAAATTTCTAAACCCGCATTTTTTGCAAAGAACCTAATTCCTAAACGGTATTTTACAATCTAATCTAGAAATACCAATATATATTAGTTTTAATCCAAATACCAAATGTAATTCAAATACCAAATATTATATATATACAAATACCATTATAATCAATTCATATCCAAAATATATATACACCATGGTAATTCAATATTAACATGTTTTAAACGTAACAAAATACACCCTAAGAAATCACTATATAACACTAAGTAAATCAATCCTAATCTACATATATATCCAAGGTCCCGATCCGCAATATGAACATAATAACACGGTCGTTGTTTTATACACAAAACAATATATTCATAATTAACCAATTTAGACATAATAACCACAATATTACACAAGGCAAGCTCTAGGCCTAGGGTGCAATCGAGCCAAGAGTCCAAGACAAAACAATATAACCGAATGGGTCTGAAGCAAAAAATTCTATTTGATTGCGTTAGCTTTATTATTTCATTTTAAAATTAAAAACTAAATAGAAATTGATGAAAACTTTGCATCAAATCTAAACAATATAAAATGTTCCCTATATGAAGGTAGAATGGGAATGATGGGCTTTTGAGGGTAATTTGAAATTACTTTTTCTTTACCTTTATCAAGAATAATAAAGAAAAATGCTTTCAAAGAAGTGCTCTCTATATAATATCCTAAGTAAACCATTAAAAAATATAATACTACTTACTACCTTCGCCTAGGATAAAAAATTCCTTACCATCAACCTCGAGAAACTCAAGTAGAAAATCTAAATATATAAAACATTGTGCTAGATGTTTCATTTCCAAGCTCAAAGATCAAACTAAATGCACGTGCACATTAATACACGTAAAAAGTGGTGTGTACCTTCTTAGCCTTCTTTTCACTATAAGTGGTTTTTCTAAGTGGTAGAAATAAAGCAATGGAAAGTGTGAGCCTTCTTTGTTCAAATTTATATACCTAAAAATTATGTATCACATTATAGTCAAACACTATAGTGGCACAATTAATGTAGAAAATAAATATTTGGTAAAAGGAAACCTTAACTCATTACTTCATCAAAGGTTGAGTCTCCAAGTAAATGGATAAGGTTCGATGCATTATCCATGTAAGAAATGCAAAGCTGGATAAAGTGAGAGAATTACTTGGTTAGCATGACCAACAAATATATGTATCTCCATGAAAGAGAAAAGTTAAACACAAAATGAAGTACAAAACCAGATAAGGAAAGGGAAAAGAGAATTGATGCATCGTATAATATCGATTGATAGGAGGTATTCATGGAAGATATAAACCCAATGCTAAGACCCACTTTATACTAATAATTAAGGCAACTATATACCATAAGCGTAACTCTTATTGTGTTCGAATATATGAAGGCGATTATTCATTAATTATGGATTCACAAATCACAATCATTATGCACCTTTTAACATATTAAAACAAAACACTTGATAAATTTATCCACAACATATACCTTTCACATCCATCCGAAATTACAGTTCATACTCGCAGGAAGAGTAAAGACGGTCCGTAATAGTGTCACCACAAATATAAGTCATTGCTTTGACAGATGATTTCCAGATATCATTAGATCAACCTACATACAAAGATATAAGCATAAGAACTTAAATGGCTAAATTTTAAGTACAACTAGTGTGAGCAAAGCAAATTTGTCATAAATCACACATAAGTCTCAATAAAGTTATCCATTAGGGAAGAAAGGAAGAATTATAATGCACCTCTGTCCCAATGCGCTCTCGCTAATTTTAGCGGCTAGAGCATTTTCACATCATCGCATGCCGCAACTTCTTTGATCTTCATCTAGAGTAAAGTCAAATCTAGCACCTAAAAGTAATAAATTGTGTCTCTTCAATATAGCAGAAAATAAGCTCGACTTCGCATAAAGCATAGGACAAAAGTTCATAGCATATACAAAAATATAGAAGCCGTAAAAAGTAAACTACCAAATCGAATGGCTCAAGAACTCGTAATGGATCATCAAGAAAGGTGGCTTTGGAGGTAAAGGGTCACTATCTTTCCGGACTTAAGGTCGAAATTCTGCAGTACCAAAGAAGTTATCGATGAACAAACAAGTAGCTCTTAAAATACTTGTTTAGGTAATAACATCCCTCGACCTCTTTTAGTGAAATCTTCAACTACGTCGGTGTTGATATTATAGAATAAGTCACACAAGTAAATTGTTTTATGAAACTATCATCTAAAATGTGAAAGCAGTGAATATTAAAGCACACTAAGTCAACAAGTACAATGGCGGTGTCCATTTTAGCAAGGTGAACCTGATTAGACAACACTAAGGTGTCCTATAAATCATTCTTAATGGTTCGACGGTTAGACCTATAGTTTTCCAAGTCTCCTAATAATTAGACTAATCTTCATAGACCATCCGATCTAGGGCTTCAACAAGCCTTCTCTTCTCATATAAGATGAGTCCCGCCATCGCTTCCATATTTATAATAGGTGCTACCCCAACTTTTTCTCCTAAACCAAGATATTTCTTAATTGTATTGCTTCATGAACATAAACAATTAAAGTGCTAACCACCATGCTTAACTTCACCTAGTTTAGCACTTCTTTTCTATTTTATGTAACAACACTTTAAATTAAAGTACGACATGTAGGATACCGTTAATTGTTAAATCCTCCTATATGCATCCTCTTCACCGTACAAACGCTTGTCGTTAGACATGAAGTAAACTTAATTCGTAGAATTGACTAGCATATAGGAAAACAAGAGAAGACCAAATATGCCAAATGGAAACGAAAATACATGTTCATCTTTGAATAAAAACTAGCATGTAATTAAATTTTGTAAAGAAGAACATGTAATTAAATATAAGAAAGAATACAGGTTGTGTATTTGAAGAAAACCATTAATTATCTTATATGACCAAAAGAATTATCACCGTAACAAAAGTATCCTGGATTTATCAAAAGAATAAATCTATTTCATTCATGTTCTTCATTGATCAGAATTATAACTTTACTTGAAACAAATTTTGTAAAACAAATCACGTGAGTATAGACTATTAACTATCTAAATCTTAACTTTGCTAGCTCAATAATGGAGTGACAAATGTATAAAATCAATTCCTAACCTACAATTCACCAAACTATACAAGATTTATCAAATTCTAATTTTGAAGATTGAGCTCAACTTATAACTTATAAATTTTTCCGTTGGTGCCCACTTTCTCCAATTCATTATGCATATCAAAACATTAAGTATCTACTTTGGATAGGGCATGTAAAATAGACCAATTTGACAAATTACAACAGAGAAAAGTAAACGACAATGTTACAAAGAAGAAAGAGCCAAAGATACCTCTCAATAACACAAACACCCTGCATCTTCCCCAATAGAAAGCAAATACTCCCTAACCTTATCCACAAACTCGGACCCATCATATTATCAAGCGAATATCAATATCATAGCAATCTTTTCCCAAAAGCGCACACAATCAAACAACAAAAAAACGAAGCGTTGAACAACAATTTAGGGCTAGTAATGATTTAAAGCATTGAGAGTGTGCAAACCTTGTCGCGAACCCACCGCAACTCGGAGTTGAGTTTGGAGTTGGAAATGGGTGAGCGTGGCGAAGTCGGTTGAAGATGTTCTTCTCGACGGTGGTGAGGTGGATTGTGTCGCGAACTTGCGGCGACATTGGTGCGCATGTAGATGAAACGGCGTAGTGGTTGTTAGGGTTTTGGCGGACGGGAGAGTGAAAAGGGAGAAGCGTTGGGGTGTGTGGGAAGGAAGTCGGGTGAGTCGGAATTGCCAAAGGGAGGTTTTAGAATCGGTCTCATGGGTTTTGTTTATTTATTGAGTTGCATTTGCTTGACCGTTTTAAGTCATTGCTTTGAAGGAAGAAGGTTTAGACGGAGGTGAATGGATGATGGTGATGATGCGGCGGCGGTGAAGAGAGTGGCAGCGGCAATGCCTGTTGGATGGAGGAGGTTACAATGAACAAAAGAAGGGAGCAGGACGAGTTCATGAGATGATGAATGTAACAAAATGAGGGCCAAAGATTAAATATAGGGTTTTCAATTTTAAATATAAAATAACTTACGAAAGCGCTTTCAAAAGCGCTTTCATACGATATAAGGCGTTTTTCTCAAAAGCGCTTTCGATGATAGTTTCAAAGCGCTTTTAAAAGCGCTTATGTCCACTATCGAGCGCTTTTCAAAAGCGCTTTTATAGACCATTTATAAGCGCTTTCGTAGGTCAGATATTTCAAATACCTATGAAAGCGCTTTCTGGAAAGCGCTTTTATAGGTATCCCTATAAAAGCGCTTTTTTTAACCGAATTTTTTTTAAGGGCTACAAAAGCGCTTTCTGTTAAAAGCGCTTTCATAGATGCGCTGCCAAAAATTGTTTTTTTTGTAGTGAACATACATCATTATTATTATTAGCTTCAATTGATTCAAGTGTCGATGAATCCACACACCATTATCCATTATCTGAAGCTCCTACATGAGCACAAACAGAAGGAATGCTCACAAATATAGATTCAGCATGTCCTATATTAGAAAGCTGCATCAATCAAATTAAATAAAGACTTTCTTTAAATCAACTATTTTATACGTAACCAATTATCATGGCACTCCATATCCCTTTATCATTTTCAGGTGCTTCATCAAAGAACAACCTAATTGAATCTACATCACCCACATGCACAAGTATTCACTACATGTCTTGAAAACAATACAATTTGAATATACTAAAAAATCATCAAATCTTATCGCTTCACTAACAATTTCAAAAGAATCCTCCTTGTGTTTATTAAAATGCTTTAGAATGGATTGAGACGTGATAATGCATCAAATAGTAGTGCAGGAATTCAAAATTGTTCTTTGGCAAAAATGATTCATGGGTATGGTTCAAAGTTGACTCTTGTGTTTGTTCTCTTTGTGGGTAATAGTTTGATGACAATGTACTGTGTTCAATGATGTTCTAGTTGTACAGTGTCTTATGAGATGTTATATCCTTTTGTTGCCAATAAAAACTTGAATGACAGTGGTGGGTAAGTGGTAAATGAGTGTATTTTCAAATTATATTTTCAAATTTTATAAAAAATGATGATGATTAAATACTATTAAAAAGGCTTAAATACAATTTTGATCTTTTTATATTTATTTGATAATTTTTTCGTTTCCATTTTAAAAAATCTGGCTTTATGGTCCTTTAGTACTCCTATCATATTTCATGATTTTTAAAAGTCCTCCATCACAAAGCAAATTCATTTGTACATGTGAGCATTGGAATCTATGATGTGGTATTTTTTACTTTTGCTATATCATTTAAAATATTTAAAAAAAATTTAAAAATCCATTATTTTATTTTCTTAACTTAGATATTACTAATTTTAATTATTTTATTTTATTAATATTTATTAATATTTATTTAGAAATTAAAAATATTACTAATTCTAAAAATATGTATTTGCCTAAGGTACAAATTACTAACTAGAGCAGCCCAATACCAAACAATACATTTTGTAAAAGTTTTATATAAAATCTACTTTTAGTCTTGAAAAATTCGATGTAGGACTTAAAACTGAGATACCTTCTCATTAGCAAATGAAAAATTATGGGCTGAATGTATCTTTCAGTCCTTTAACTTAATTTCGGATTTCACTTTAATCACTCATGTAATAAACGTTCATTCGTAGTCCTTTAAATGTCATTCCCTTAATGATTAATCACATTGGTCATCATCCTTAAATTTTATCAAAATCTGTTAAATTGTGTGAATGTGGCACTTTAGCTGGTATTTATTTAAATGAAAAATGGAATTATTTTATTTTATTTGACATTACATATTTCTTTAATTAATCAGAAATTTGTTAAAATAATTAATTCCTTTCAATCTCTTTAAATTTTCATTAATCATCATTTTTCAATATAATTCTTTCATCAGCAAAACAAAACCACCACCAAAAATGCTTCTCTCAAAATCAAATCTTCATAAATTCATACTTCAATCAACCATGTCTTCCCCTCACATCTTCAATCGATAACTCGTTCAACAACTCTGATCCAAACCGCAAAATCGACGACAACAGATTCAGTTCGGTTTACCTCATAAATCTCTGTGACGAAAATATCGCAAATCATTGGTAGATTATATTTCTACATTCATCATTTCTTTATCCCCTCCGTGTTTGGATTTTCTGGATTTTGATTTGTTACATAAATGCGATTTTAAATTTCTGGATTTAGGGGTTTGTTGGAGAAATGAGATTTTGAATTATAAATTTACTGGTATTTATTTTGATTGGAAGAGATTGTGTTTATGGTGATTTGAAGAGAAAGCATGGATGAAGATGGAAGATTGAAGCAGATGGAAGATTTGAAGAAAATGTGTTTTCTGTGTTAATTTTTGTTATTTTTGTAACTTACATATTCATTTATTTTATGAGATTTGAAGATTTGTTATTAGTTATTCATTTATTTTGGATAAAATTTGTTAATATATATTCATGTTCATTTATTTTAATGGTGTGTTTATTTCAAATTTAGAAACTGCATTCTTGGAAATACAGATAGAAAGAGAGGATACCATGTTTATTACGAGATTAAAAAAAATTATTCCTAGATTAAAAAAAATTATTCCTAGACATAAAGATTCTAAGAAATAAAATAATTTCTTATAACTTTTATTATTTTTATGGAATTATTCTCATGTTAAATGATGAGGAAGTGGATTCTCATAAAATTTTATATACTTTAGAATAAATTTCCTACATTTAATTTTTTAGCGTAACAATTCCAAAGAATAAATTTTAATACCTGAACCAAACACCCCGTAAGATATTTGAAGATTTTTTATTAGTTATTAATTTATTTGGGAGAAGATTTGTTTATATATATTTATTTTTTGTATTTAATTTGGAGAAGATTTGTTAATATATATATATATATATATATATATATATATATATATATATATATATATATATATATATATATATATATATATATATATATATATATATATATATATATATATATATATATATATATATATATATATATATATATATATCATGTTGAGTCACAAATGTATTATAATCCTTATTGTCATGCCATATCATCTAACTTAACGTATTTTACAATAAAATTAATAGATTAGATCAAATTTGTTAACGGAACCATCATTAAGAGATTTATTTGTAATATTTATTACATAGGAGACCAAATTAAAATCGAAAATTAAGTTATGAGACTTAAGGATTAAAAAACCAAAATTCTGCATTATAATTTATTTTTAGTTTTTGAAAACCAACTATTGTTGGGAAACAATCTCCACACAACTGTTGAGAACTATCAAGAATAACCTATAACTATGATTTAATTCTAGAACAAATAATATATATATATATATATATATATATATATATATATATATATATATATATATATATATATATATATATATATATATATATATATATATATATATATATATATATATATATATATATATATATATATATATTCCTTTCCTTCTATTGACTTTGTTCCTGAGAAAGGCTTCCCATTGATTATTGGAATGAATCAATTCCGAACAATGCTTCAAGTATAGAAAAATATGGTGAACTTTAACCATTATAATCAATAGATAAACTCTCAATTTAAAAGTCTAGATGTGGGACTTAATATTTATCCCTCTCTTGGTGGAACTCCCAGTAACTAGGTATCATTTTATTGAACACAAAAATTAACTTGAAACTAAGGCTCAAGTATATATATTTTAGAATTAATAATAATATTTAATTTTTAAATAAATATTTATAAAATAAAATAATTTAAATGACGAAAAATATTTTATTATTAAAAAGAAAAATTTAAGAAAATAAAAGAAAGCGATTTTTAATATTTTTATTGATATGACAAAAGTAAAAAATGTCACATCATAAATTCTAGTGCCACATGTGCATATGATACATTTTTGTCACGAGGAACTACTAAAAAATATGAAATTTAATATTAAGGGACCTTATAGCTGTTTTTTTTTAAACAGAGACTAAAAATTATCAAAATGGATATAGATGGACCAAAACTGCATTTAAATCTTATAAAAATGACATGAAATTAATTATTACAAATATGAGAGTGGCACATCCTCAAGTGCACTACCATGTCATTAAAATTTTATCTAAAATTCAAGGTGTAAAATCAAAAAAAAAAAAAAAACAAATTGAGGTACAAAACTTTTGGATTTTAAAATAGAGGGATCAATACTAAAAAATAAAAATAGGGGAACCAAAATTGCAAGTAAGCCAACAATATTTAAGTAAACAAACTTTAAACCAAAATATTTTTTCTGCTCTTAAAATCGAACATAAAGAACTCTTCATAACAAAGACTCTTGCATATCTTAAAGTGGAGGATTATTTCAAGCGCTTCATGATGTTTTATTATCAATTTTTGATATTCGGAATGCTTTTATAATGGAATTTAACCTAGGTTTCACATGGATCACGGGGAAAAATATCCTCAAATCTAACGCTAAAATGTCCCCTCGATTTTTAGGAACACCGAGGTGCATATATATATATATATATATATATATATATATATATATATATATATATATATATATATATATATATATATATATATATATTAAAATTTAAATTGTTTTCAAAGAAGATTACAACAAAGCATATCCTTTATTCAACACAGTTCTGCAAATTAATAGTAAACAACACACAATCATCAATCATAATTGTTTTTAGAGAAATGTATGAACATTGAATGTTCTAGAGAAGGAATTTGGTAGCGTACATGAAATTATTTTCAAAGGAGTAAGTGTTTTTAACAACAGATCTTTGGTGGAATCCAAATTTTGTTGCATATCTTTATGTTGTATATCCAAAAAGTACTTTATAACTTATCCAACTTTGGATAAGTTATTTTGTTCTCTGCACTTGCAATCCATCTTAGAGATATGTTCATAAGCGATTCTAGATCAAAAGTTTTCTTGGAAATAGACAGGGATTATAGCTAGAATTAGGGTAAAATATGTTTAACAAAGATATTTATAGAAAAATATGATAACTTTACCCCCACGAAGTTAGCATAAAATCGACGTATTAAATCTTCTAATTATAGCTATCATCTTCTTTTTATAAAAAAACGAGCTGAAAAGGTTTTTCTTTTGAAAATTACATTGTTTACATAAAATATAAAAATAAATGGGTTAAAACAAATATTTGATCTTTTGAATGAATATCTTTGCTGATAGCCATCATCCGATTAGTTAATCTTCCTTCATTGTGTAACTTTTAAAAAGATAACCCATTATGGGAGCTTCCTTCATTATCTCCTTGAATCAAAAAAGATTTTTCTGCACTTGTAATCTATCTAATAAGCAAAAATACAACACCAATAATAACATCAACACTATTATCTGAGATAGATTGGAAGAGCAGAAAAAAAAATTATTCTATAAGAACATTGAAGGTTTTTTTTTGTCTTGCAATCCATCCAAAAGAATGATACTTACGAGTTTAGGGCGCATACAAATAAGTAAGAATTAGGGTAAAATATTTTAGCTTTTAAAGTTAAATTTGTTTAGTTTCCTCGGTTATATCGAAAAACCGAAGGATAAGCTGTTTTAGTTTACAATTATAATCAAAATAAAATATAAACAACAAATGTTTGGACTCGAAGCATGTCCATATTAGTTTTACTCGTCAAATATATTAGAAACTGATGTAAATTGTTATTTTTATAATTTAAAATATATAAAACATGGCGTGTCTATACTTAGTACCTGGTTATTTTTCTAGATGACGTGAAAGTAACGTCATGAAATGTGTTACTTGCAGTAGAGTTACCAATTCAATATCTGCATAATTCAAGAACAATCTGCATTCAAACATAGACAATCCTTCAACCTCCATCTCCCGCTTTCAGTTGACGACATCAACACTGACAATATAAAAACACAATACTCCAATAACGACAACCAACCAACATCACTTCAATTTTAGAATCCATAAGAGTTCAAGAAGAAGAGAAAATCAGAACAGGTCGAAACGCAAAATCTCTAACGAGTTACCTTATTTTCGTTGTTTACTTTTTTCACAGATCACATACTTAGATGGAGGAAACAAAAGTGGAAACGCTACTTCAAGCTTAAAAAGGCATCATCACCATCCACATAAGTCATCAGAATCGTACAGACACCGCCACCAGACGAACAAGACTTCAAATCAGAAAAGACTCGAATATTCACCGTGATTACGTTGGTCGAAGGACGCTCTACCATCGTGCGCAGATTATTGCTTTGAGTATTTTTTGGTAATCCCTCTTAGATATATGTTTAGCTTAATAATCTATTTGTTCCCTTTTGAGATTTGTTATTTTGCTTATGGTTGAGAGAGAGAGAGATAGGAATCTAAAGATGTTTCTTGGTATGTTGAAATTATTGAGAAGATGATAGAGTGTTTGTTGTTTCATCGATTGAAACAAGGGTATTTTTTGTTTTGTTCGGAGAAAGGTTTTATCGTAAAGTAGAGTTGAAAAATGAGAAAGGCAATGTTTCTTCGTTAGGATTTAAGAGAAAACTAGTTCAGGATTTGGGTGGGGAGGGTGTGGATCTGGGTTGACCTAGTCCGACCTCCATTTCTTTTTATTTTTCAGCCTTATGATTTTGCTTCATTTCTAGTCCAATTCAAATTTCTTCATGTTGCACCCATTTATTGCTTTTTCTTCACTCTATTTAATTGTTTTATTTTTCTCCTTTGTTACTAATAATTTCTTTTTAATTACTTTGTTTTTGTTAATTGATTTTATTTAGTTTAACTAGTGTTGATAAATTAGTTTTATTAAATATTTTTAATTAACTTAATTAATTTATGTATTGATCATTTAATTATTTATTTTCTTGTCGTTTATTTGATTTCATCTTTGCGCACACATATAGTTTACTCTTGGGATTTATTACAATGAACAAATTTCTCATATTGGCTTGAGTTCTTATTCATTTGAGGATTTGGCTTTCATCTTATTATTATGCTTGCTTGCGTAAAATCTAAGGAAAGGAGATTGTGCATGTTAACTTTTTTTCAATTGCTTGCCTCTTGTGAGTTTGTTGTTTATTTTGCCTATCTTTCCTTTATTTTCATGTTTGGTCCCTCAACCCTAATTTTCAAAATTGTACCTCTTTTATAAAAAAACTTTGACTTAGGTCATTGCATTTTCAAATTTTCTTTCTTAGTAAATGCTAAGCAACCTAAGCATATCAAAACTCTTTTCATCAAAAACTATAAAAAATATTTTTTCCATCTCCATACACTTTTTGCAAACAACCACTTTAGCCAAAAACACATATATTACAAGATGTTCCTATAGAATACTATAGTTGCATCGGGTGGTAACACATTCCATTTGCGTAACCAACCCCCATACCCCTATCTTTTTATTTCTGTGGATTTTATTAGCTATTTTCCTATTTTCCTTTAGAAATAATAAGGTGTGTTGTTGACCCTTACTTTTGTGACTTAAGTTAATCAATAGATTAGTCTCTATTTTTTCAAAGAGATATACCTAAGGAATATTCTCGACAAATTCGGTATGTCGAGTTCAAAGGATGTCGCAACACCAACAAATCCTCAGCTCAAGTTGAGTACGACTCATAGCCTATGGAGTAAGCCTTGTAATTAGGTATATGGCCAATCATAGGAAGACATGATGTCATGCTTTGAATTGTATTTTGAGATACATGAAAGTATCCCTGAGTTAGGTCCTAAATTATGGTGGAGACAAAGATGATGGCAAAGTTGGAGTCAAAGGATTTGTTGACTCTGACTATGCAAGTTGTATGGATATTTGAAAATCTCTTTTTGAATATGTTTTCACTATGTTTGATACAATAACCAGTTGAAAAACGATGCTTCAGAAGGTTGTAGCCTTATCAACCACTGAAGTTGAATATGTTGCTCTCATTGAAGTTGTAAGAGAAGAATTGTGACTTGAGGGTTTGCGAAGGATTTAAAACTTCAAGTTCAAGCTATCACTATTAAATGTGATAGTCATAGTGTTTACATCTACCGAATAATTCAACCTACCATGAGAGAACAAAAGACATTGATGTTAGGTTGTATTTCGTAAGGGAGAAAATCGAAAGGGGAGAAGTCAAAGTGATTAAGGTTTTGATTGATCACAATGTTACTGATATGATCATCAAGTCACTGCAAATAAGCAAGTTCTTCCACTGTATGCAATTGATAAAGTTGCATGATGAATTCTAGTTTGTTTCCTCAATGTTTTAGAGTTTGTTTCAAGGTGGAGATTTGTGGTATTTGGATCAAACTCCAGTCACAACCAATGGAGCTTCATGGTTCGATTGAGTTCTGCATATTATAGTCAAAGTTTGTTCAAGTATGCAATAGTCAAAGATGTACGTATTGTAGTCAAAGCTTGTTCTAGCATGCAATTGTCTAAATTAGTTTGTATATTTTATTATGTAGTAGCTATGTGTGTAATGTATGTATGCTATCATTTTACATAACATACATATTTAATAGTCTATAAATAAACCGCTATTTCACATTGTTGAGAGATTATGGTTGTTGTTATTCACTTGTAATCACTTAGTCATAATTGAAAAAGATATTAGAAAAATAGTTATAATCAACTTTGTTTCTCTCTCTTTTCTCTCATCTTGAATTAACGTGTTTTTTGTATTTGTTCAAGAAAATCTCTCTTTCTCATATTTGTCTTGTTGAAAATGACATTGTCACAACAAATTCCTTAAAATCAAACAAAAGATAGTACAACTTAGATATATTAATCCATAGATTAATTAACTTTTAAACTCATTAATACTTTAATTAATTAAAATTTAAAAGACACAATCTTAAAAACTGTAGTGCAATCAAATTGAATAGTTAAATAGATACACTCCTGCAGAAGAGGAATAACAAGATGTGCAATTGGAATTGCTTGTTTGGGCACATTTGTGTTAACATATTCCCATGTTTTATGCCTAACTGGGAGATGTTACCCCCGTAAGCCATGCTGCCATGCCATCTTCTTCCTTCCTTGGGTCCAAACACTCTCTCTCTCTCTCTCTCACCATTCTGTTGTATGGCACACATTATAATGTGACAAAAGGAAAGGACAATACTTGCTTCAGATTTCAACGCTTTTTACAGCCTTGAACATTGTGTTATTGTATATGTGTATCAGATTCAGATTCACACAGATAGAAAACGAAAGTGAGAAAGAAACAACACATAAATGTCAAATCTCCAACACAGCGCTAGCATGCCCATTTAATATATTACCATACCATGTGACATGTCATTGTTAGATATTTATTGCCACCATGTTTATATATTATCTCTTTCACCCTTCCCAATTAAAATGTGTAGTACTATCGTTTTCTATTGTCCTTAAATATTTGGCTGTTTTTTGGTTTCAAACAAAAACCACCTCGGAATACATTCATTCTCATCCACATGGTTTGTTTTGTTTTGTAGTTCACGTGGTTCCTAGGGTTTGTGTTTTGTTTTTTCTTTAAATATTGGTAAAAGTGTAAAAAGTTGATGAAAATGGGAGTGGTTGTAGACTTGTAGCAAACTTTTGAACGCGGGGTTTATGGTGCACCAAGTCAATTTTGTGTCTTGGAGTGGGACAAGAAACTAAATAAGAGAGTTAAATAACTTTTGTAGTGAGAGAGAGAGAGATTCCAGTACTTCAATAGTCCCTTCAAAAAAAGTCACTCTATTCTGAAATTCTTGTTAACAGTCTTTTATTGATTAATTGTACTAGAAGTCTGCAAATAATACAAATACAAAGGTATAAAGGCTAAAAAGCTCAAAAGGTAATTTTTTATAAATTGAGTATTCTTTGCGACTGCAGAGACTAATAATTTTTATAAAATAATAAATTAAGATTATAGTAGATATAAATATAACATATATTAATAATAAGCTATATAATAAATTGTTATCTTGTAGAATTTAATAGACTAACATCGTAAGATGCTATAGTCTCAGGTCAGACAATATGTTATCTAACCTTATAATTTTAATTGTTGATATTTGTATCTTATAAATCAATTTAGTAACTTTTAATTTGACACAGTCATAATTTTAAGATAATAGTATTTTCAAAATTCGTTAGCCATATATTAGAGAATTTCTTCACCCATCTAATAGGTTTTTTCCTCATCTCTGATGAAAAACTAAAAATGTCTCTTGATTTCGTAAGTTAACTTACAAATTCTTAAAATAGGATGAATTCGTAAGTGCAATTACGAAATAATCCAAGATTTTCAAAAAATAAGGTGAACTCGTAAGTGCACTTACGAATTCACCTTATTTTAAAATAAGGTGAATTCACAAATTCACTTACGAATTCACCTTATTTTAGGAATTCGTAAATTAACTTACGAAGTATGCGTGTTGTTTTAGAAAACTCACAGACGCACCCCCAATACCATTCATTTCAAAATACTCCAACCTTTCTATTTCAAACCTTTGCAATTTCACTCAATCCAAGTTCAACTCATCATTTCAACTCATTCCAACTCCTCCAAAATCAACTACAACCTCCATTTTGTGTAAGTTTTCTTAACTTATTTCTATTCAAATTTCTGAATTTTTTATCAGGTTATTAGGTTAGGTTATAGAAATTTAATAGTATATGATGTAATAGTAGGTAAATGTAATAGAAAAAATAGGATTTTGGGAGCTTTGGAATTGAGTTTCTGGTTTTGAAGAATTCTATACGAAGGGGGTTTCGCAAGTTAACTTGCGAAGTTAACCAGTAGAGACTTCGCAAGTTAACTTGCAAAATTTTGCCTGATTTGTTTTTAGTATGCTAACATTTGTAATGGTTTGTCTTAGAAAAATGGCAGAGAATGACAACCAGATGACGCGTTTGAGACATGGCAGGCAAAGCCAGACAGCGTCGGCTCGTCGAGAGCGAGAGATAAGGGCAAGGGAACAACGGGCACAAAGGACACAACTTGATATAGCATCACCTTCCGCACTGTCATAGAGGAGTCGTCTCCGTGAGGCATCTACCTCTCGTGCACATGATGAAGAGGTATCAGAGGTAGAGGTACCAGAGGTAGAGGTGCCGGCGGAGGAGGCCCAAGATGCCTAGGACGCCGAAAATGTTGAGTGTAACACCCCGAATTTAATTATTTATTTAATTAAATTATTTAAGGATTTAATTATGGGAATTATTGAAGTTGTGAATTGTTGACATTATTTAAGTGATAATTTGATTTAAGTTGTGGAGCATTATAAGAAATAATATTGAGAGAATTATGAGATTTACTTATGTGGGCTTAATCATGTGGTGGTGTGTAGTAGAGTGGAGGCGTGAATATATTAGGACCAATGAGAGTTATAAGAAAATATTGATTAAGTGGAGTGATAAGAGAAATAAGGAAATCAGGTTTTTGTTTGGTATCAGTAAGAGGCAAGGGTTTGGAGAAAGAGAAGAGTGCACGAGGCTTGTTTGAAAGAAAAGAGGCATAAGAGGCACCAAGGTTAGAGAAGAGAGTGTACGTGCAGTTGCCGTTTAGAGCCAAAATTGAAGTTTTGACCTGAGAATTCGACCGACCATAAAACCGGTGGGGTTCGAATTTTATAATTGAGAATATGATGATTGATATGTGGGATTGAGATTGTATAAATTTATACTCTCTGTGTTGACTTATGGTATTTGATCTTGATAAATACCGGTTGCTGTTGATGGCATCGTGTTGAATGAAAATCGTATGTTTTGCTGTTGATATGACGATGCTTTGGAATTCTAATTGTTAGAATAATATGATGAATGTGTTGGATTATTTCGTGATTGTGCCTTGAATCGAAACTAGAATTTAGAATAAGTAGGATCTGGTTAGGAATGATGAATTTAGATGAAGAAGGAAAGCAATCATGGACGGACGCCCTGCTAGTAGGAAAGAATAAAAAAATTATAATTATTTTTTAAATATATGTGAGGGGTGGACGCCCCTTGGCTTGGGGGTGGGCGTCTCACCTCTTCCTTTTCCTTTTGCCTTCTCATGTGTGTATGTGTGCCATAGTATTAGAAATTTAGGTGGCTTAATGAATGAATACATCTGAAAGGAAAAAAGTTGGGATGAGCACCGCATGAAAAAGAATATATATATATATATATATATATATATATATATATATAAAGGAGAAAAGTTGGGACGAGCCCTGCATGGAAAAGAAGAATATATATATATATATATATATATATATATATATATATATATATATATATATATATATATATATATATATATATATATATGTGTGTGTGTGTGTGTGTGTGTGTGTGTGTGTGTGTGCGTGTGTGTGTTGAGTAGAGGAGGACTCCCCATGGGAGATAGGGTGGGTGTCCCATATCTCTTAGCCTCTCTCTCTTCATTATGGCTAGGGGTTAGGGGTTATGTATATGGGTATACAATTTGTTTTCTGGCAAGTGTTTTCTTGGGTAACAAGTAATATATATTAGATACAATGATTGGTATTATAGGATTTGATTAATTGAAAATCATGCCAAATACTCAGTAATAAGAAATATCAGAACTGGTAAACATATGAAATTAGAATTTAGTCTAGCAGCAAGTTGTAGCAGATAGCAGAAACCAGTTAACAGAGACTTGGCATGTTTAGTAGAAAATTAGTTTAGCCTAGTAGAGTAAAATTTTGTTTGTGGAAATAATGTTAATTGATGGAATAAGTGATTGGTGAAGATACTAAATAATATTGAGTATAAGAATTTGTATAGGCATGTTAGTAGAATTGGTAGAAAATCAGAGATTTAGCAGGAATAGAGAATTGACTGATAGCAAGCTTGACAATAGAAACTGATATTTTGCAGCAGGGACTAACTATGATGGCAGTGAAATTTAGTAGCAGGAAATTGATTACCTCCGTATAATACAAGTAGCAGAAAATAATTTACAATTGGTAGTCAAAGTAGGAAATGAGAACAATGTCGGAGTTAGTAGGAATAGTAATTTAAGCGGTAAAATTAGTTGTTCGGAATTAACCGAAAATTGTCGGAGTAGTCTGTAGTTATTAGTAGGTAGTCTTGTTTGATTTTTTTTAACGAAACGATGTTGAATATATTGATTTACAGGCAGAGACAAAGCTAGGTATGCAACAATGTGGTTCAGTGTCCCCACTAGCAATTTTACGGTATATATTAGATTGGTACACTATTTTTTCTATTTTATGATAGATATGCAACCGTGCAAGTAAGTGCCCACACTAGAAATTCAACCTTATATATATTAGCCTTGTATATTATATTTTCTATCATATGATACATTGTTTATGACTTCAATATATATATTAGACTTGTACATTATTTTTTATATTTTATGATATAGATGTATTATTAATTTTTTTAATAAATTTATCTTCTATATGATTAATGATGATTTAATAAAAAATTGTAATTTTTTTCATATACTATATACAAAAATTTCAAGACGACTTACATTAGAAAATAGAAAACTATAATTTATAATTTAAATATAATATATTGTCTATATTCCTGGAAATATAATTGATTGATATGATTTAAAGAAAGTTCATATATATTTAAATATTTACATGAAAATTTTATTATAATAAAATTTAATTTAAATGTATTAATAGTGTCGATTAATCTTAACCGTTAAATTTTAATATGTATTTGAATTTTTATTTAATCACAATTAAAATAACACTTATGAATGATTTGATGTATCGATAATGTAAAACGTTTTACACTAATAATGCATATCAATTAATCACTCAATAATATATTAAAATGATATAATATTTAAATATAATTCAATATATATAAAATAATTTAAAAATAATAGTGTATATTAATTAAATTTATTTTCAATATTGTATATATTGCCCCAACAGTAAAATATTTTTGGCTCCGTCCCTGTTTGCAGGTACAACCGAATAAGTTTAGTTGTCCCGATTCATGGGCATGTTTGAGTTTTAGGTCGAATGACCAGTGTTCATTTAAGTCGATGCAATTAATGCATGTTTGAGTTGTAGGAGGAATGACCAGGATTGATTTAAGTTGATGCAATTGATGCATGTTTGAGTTGTTGTTGTGGTTGATGGTGTCGTCGTCGTTGTGGTTGATGTTGTTGTTGTATACCACTCATAACATCACATACATTGCATGATTAAGTTTGCCTTGATGGAACCATGTTGAAAGTTGAAGGCTTATGTCTTGGCCTTGATTGCACCGCGTTGAAGGGTTATGCCTTGTTAATGCCTCGATAAACTTGCATATGTTTAATTTGGGAGTTCTGCTCCAAATGGTACCACATGCATTTGCATAGTTGAGTCGCGCGTTAAAGTTGTTGTTATTATTTCGTTATTTGTTGATTGATAAGTTATTGTTGATATAAGTTGTTGTTTGATATAAGTTCCTGTTTGATATAAGTTGATGTTTGATATAAGTTCCTGTTTGATATAAGTTGCTATTTGATACAACTTGCTGTTGTTATGAGTTGTTGTGTGTTATAAGTTGTTGTAGTTGTTAAGTTGTGCCAATCTAAGTGTTATGTTGACTGATTGAAATTTCCTTGTTGTTGCTATTAAGTTGTTTATTATTAGTTGTTGTATGATTGTTGTACGAAGCGGTGAAATTTGTATAATTCTAATCTAATATATTGATTATCATACTTTTGTTTATATTATTCGGTATCTCACCCCTTCTGTTATGATGTTGCCTCTACATGGGTAACATGCAGGTAATGGAGAAGGTTAGTTGATGCTTAGTAGTTGTTTCAGTTGTTAGTTCGAGTTGATGTCTTTTGCTATGATACGTAGCACTCGGGGGATGAACGATAGTTGTTATTTATTAATTGTTGTTGTTATTTTAAGTTGTTGACCTTTAAGTCGAATTTAAGGAGTATCATGCTGTTGTGGAAGTTGTTTTAGTCGAATGTCAATATTATGTGAATTGTAGTTGATTGAAAGTTGAATTAATTTTATTACAGGTTCATTCAAGTTTTAAGTGTAATGTGTCTTAATAAATATGATAAATATATGTTGTTTTTATGTGAAGTGAACGTGGCATCCCATGTATGATGAAACGTTGCACTCTGATTTTTATTAATATTCGATGGGTAGATTTAGGGTCTAACACGGAGGTCCCCGACGACGATGTTGAGGAACCTGCAGAGGCGGGTGATGTTGGCTATCCAGGAGGGCCATATGATAGATCCCTCCTAATTTATTATCAGGACCATACTATCCGTTATATCTGGGGTGGAGAGATATTATTATTTTTGTCGTTACATTTCGTATTATTTATTTTTGTTTACTGCCCGCTCTTATTTATTTATTTTGGTATACTTCCCGTTCCTATTATTTATTTATTTTGGTATATTGCCCGTCCGTATTATTTATTTATTTCTGTATACTTCCCGTCTGTATTATTTATTTGTTTTCGTATACTGCCTTTCTGTATTATTTATTTATTTTCATATACTGCCCGTCCGTATTATTTATTTATTTTCGTTTAATTTCGTATACTGCCCGTTCTTTTTTATTTATTTTCGTTTGATTCTTAAGTTTCAGGAAAGGTTGCCCTTGAAACATCTCAACCACTCCTGCAAAATTTTTGATCTACATGTTCCTAAGACTTAGTGGTTCCACAGTGCTATCATCGCATCTGGTCTTGCCAGATTATTCAGTACTGGTTACAGTACCATTAGCACCGGCATGCAGGATGCTTTTGCTGAAAGATGGCATAAGGAGACATCATCTTTTCATTTTCTAGTCGGGGAGTTGACGATCACCCTCGTAGATGTTGCTTGATCCAACTACCTATCAGAGGTAGGTTACTCAACCATGCCAAGATAACCAGAATTGAGGCGGTTGATTTAATGGTTGAGTATTTGGAAACAGATCCGTGCTAGGATGTTGAGGACTGCGACTCCACAAACGGGGCGCACGTGAGGTTCTCCTACCTAAAGGAGTTATATCAGGAGCACCTCCGTCAAGCAGCTCTTGCAAAAAGAACTGCACAGGAAGCTGAGGAGCCTTTGGAGGCGAATATTTTTGTTCACTTTTACTGTGGTTGTGCCTTCCGGTGTTTTCTGATGTACTTGGTAGACACGTCCATCTTTGTGGACACGAGTGGCCACTACACCAACGTGGCCTACCTGAGATATTTTATGGATCTATCTACAGTTCGTGATTGGAACTAGGGTGCCGCTGTTCTGACCAACCTCTACCAGAAGTTGAATGAAGCTTGCAGATGGAGGGCGAGGGCACTCACCAGCTCGCGCACACTCGTCACGGTACGTTTTTATTTTAAAAATAAATTTTAATTAGTTTTAATTTATTTGTACTCACACATAATATATTTTTGTTGATGCAGAGCTGAATTTATCATACTTTCACCGCATCCATGGTTACACTGTTGATCCCGACTATCAGGACTTCATGCCAAGGGCTTCCAGGTTTATTCTCAATAGGGGAAACAATAATGTGGTTCCTTAACGGGTGTTCCTTGATCGCACCAACCATGACGATATCAATTGGACCCTGTTTGCGGACTACAGGAAGGTTGTCTCCTTCGATACCATCTCGTTATACTCTAGGTGGCTAGCTTGTGGGTCTAACATAATGGTCAAATATCTGCCCGAGTGGTGTATGCGCCAATTTGGCTTTGTGCAGATGATAACCTGATCTCCTTTCTAGGTTGCTCCTAACACCATGACACGTAGGGCTCTAGATGACGTCTTCCAGGATTAGGAGAATCATCTCGTACCACAGGAGTATCGGATGATGCAGGCATCCCAGATATGGCACAATGTGGAGGGGTACGCGACATGGTTCTTTAGAGTGTTGCACCCTTTCATGACACTGGATGGTAAAGGACGTCCACCGAGGCCGACACATGAGGAGCTCTTGGAGAACGAGCATGCCGAGGATGGTCATGTCATTGATCTTGTGCCCATTTGTCACCGTATCAGGCATATTAGACAAGAGTCGTTGGATAACGGCGTTGTGCATTGCGGACCCGGTGCAGTTGTCGTGGTGGAGAGGATGGTCGCTGAGGAAGAGCGTGCAACGCATTTCCGTAAGCAGAGGAGGGCGCAGTGGGTCAATATTAGGAATACACAGTAGACTTTATGTTCTGTTATTTGATTTTGTTTGAACACATTTTTATTCGGAATAATTTATGTAATTCGATATTTCTGACAAATTTTCTCCTTAATATTCATCTCATAGTAATATTTACAATGATTTGTGTATATAGAATGCTCCTTAATTGAATTTCTGAAAACGGAAATGTAATTCGACTAATAAGGAAAAATCATATTAGTTTCAAACATGGTTTAGCACATTCAGGAAAGGTTTCGTAAGTACACTTACGAATTCACCTTATTGTGTTAGTCCATATTTAAAATAATAAAACGTACAAAATAACGTGAATTCGTAACCCAACAAAGTGAATTCGTATGTAAACTTACGAAGAATATTTTTGATTTTTCAGGATTGTAGAAGAAACCCACTAGATGGGTGAAGAAATTCTCCATATATTATTGGGTTTTAGCTAGTTGATAGCATACTATTTGATTTTACTATTGAATCATCCAATATTCATATCCACACATTAAAATTAAAATTAATAATGATGGATATGAGAAGGCGTATTAAGAGTTTTAAGTTAGACAATATGTGACATGAATATATTTGTATAATTTAGGATAATATTTACTTCAAAAATTGATTTTGTAAGATTGGATTAGTCTCAGTCACAATTTTAAAAAGAGAATAACTATTATATAGTAACTACTCTCATTTTCTTTTAGGTTTTGCTCAGTATATTACTCGTCTAATGACACAATACTTTTATATTTATTTTTTAAAACTTAATTATAATTTATATCCCCTATTTTATTTTTTTAAGAGTTGGTGTCTCAGTTATAAAATATTTTTTTTTTATAATTATGTTAATTATTTTTAATAATTAAATAATATTAAAATTAAAAGAAAATTTTTTCTCAACTTTTAAGGATAAGATCCATAACATTTCAAAATTATTTAGATTGTAATCTCTATGATGTTTAATTTAATTAAAAAAATTATATATTTTATATAAAAACATCACAATTGTCATTAAATTTTTATTATTAATCATATAATATAATAATTGTTGAAGATTAGCATATATCAAATCATGATCATTTGATTATGATTTGTCTAGCTGTTACAAAATAGTGGTGTAAATAGATTTATTATCTATTATTGTTCTTTCCTTATTTAGGTAGCATCAGTTATAGGAAATTATTTCTTTGCTTATTACCAAATTAGTGTACATCTATTTAGACATCAAAATATAATAGTTCCATAGACAAATGAAATATAAAATATATTTCTACATGGTATCAGAGCACAAGATCTGAACCATCCTTAAACCTCGAGCACCACCCATGGCAGATAGTAAAGCAGAAAATTAAGCCAACGGTTTGGCTAAAGGACATGCTCTTCCTATAACTGGTTACAAATTAAATGGCCAAAATTACAATCAATGGGTGTGCTCAGTCAAAATCTACCTTCAAGCAAAAGGGAAGGAAGGTTATATCACTAGAGACTCCAAGTGTCCAGAAAAGTGGGATTCCATCCTCGAAAAATGGAAACTAGAAAACAATCTAAATGTCATGGCTGCTAAACACCATGACAAATGCAATTGGAGAAAATTTCATGTACTATGACACTGCCAAAGAGACGTGGGATGCCATAAAGGAAACCTACTCTAATGTCGACAATAAATCTGCAATTTTTGAAATCAAGAGCATACTCCATGATTTGCGTCAAGATGATCGCTCAGTCACAGAGTATGTTAATACTCTCAATCGTCACTGGCAACAACTGAATGTATTTGATGAAGTTAAATGGAGCTGCACAGAGGATAAAAAGAAGTACAAAGAATTGGTGGAGAAAGTTAGAGTCTACAAATTTCTATTAGGTTTGAACATAGAACTTGATGAAGTTGTGGGAGAATCCTTGGAACCAAACCTCTTCCAAAAATTCGAGAAGCTTTCTCGAAAATACGAAGGGAGGAGAGCAAGAGAAAAGTGATGCTAGGAAAATCCAGTGCAGCTCCATCTATAGAAGGATCTTCAATGGCAACAAGGGGAGATCAACGTTCTTTCCAAAAGAAAACTCGGCCTTGGTGTGACCACTGCAAGAAACCGGGTCACACCAAGGACACATGCTGGATCATTCATGGAAAGTCATAAGAGCTAAAATGGACCAAAAACCGGGACATCAGAGGAAACACAACTGAAATAAATTCTCACTCATCACCATTCAACAAGGAGCAAATGGAAGTCTTATAAAAAATGCTTCATCAAACAATTGGTACAGCTACTGTGGCACAAAAAGATAATTTTTTTCATGCTCTAAACACTAGTAGGGGAAAACAAAATTCATGGATTGTTGACTCAGGAGCATCTGATCACATGACTGGATATTTGAGTGTCTTTGATAGCTATTATCAATGTCAAAATAATTCGACTGTTCGAATTGCTGATGTACCCTTTCTAAGGCCATGGGTAAAGGTTCAGATATTATTTCATAAAATATTACTCTTAGTTCAGTGCTTTATGTGCCTAAACTTGATTGTAACTTGTTGTCCATCAGTGTAAACTTACAAAATATTTGAAGTGTATCACTAAATTCTCTCCTAACCTGTGTGAATTTCAGATTTTGGAGTCGGGGAGGATAATTGGCAATACTAAAGAATGTGCTGGACTCTATATCCTTCAGGCTGAATCATCTAAACTAGAATCCGAGGCAACCTCTTGCGCTGTAGTTTCTACATGTAGTGAAAATTCTGCAATGCTGTGGCACTATAGACTAGGCCACCCAAATTTTATGTACTTGAAAGCAATGCTTCCTAAGTTATTCCATAAAAATCAGAAGTCCTTTCAATGTGAAATTTGTCAATTGTCCAAACATACACGCATCCCCCACCCACCTTAACCCTATAAACCTTCCCAACCTTTTTATGTTATTCATAGTGATGTATAGGGACCATTGCGGGTCAGAAATGTAACTGGATCAAGATGGTTTGTCACCTTTATTGATGACTGCACGCGGATCACTTAGGTCTACCTTATGAAAGATAAATCGGAAGTTGGTAGGATATTTGAATGTTTCCATACCTTGGTACAAACACAATTTCAAAGCAAAATTAGAGTGCTTAGGAGTGATAATGGTCGTGAGTACTATAATTCCGCACTAAGCTCATACTTTACGCAACATGGAATAATACACCAAACCTCTTGTGTGGATACACCTCAGCAGAACGGTGTTGCCGAGAGAAAGAATAGACACCTCCTAGAAGTAACCCAATCTCTCATGCTAGCTTCAAATGTACCTAACCAGTTTTGGGGAGAAGCTGTCCTATCTGTAACCTATCTTATAAACAAAATGCCTTCCCGGATCCTTAACTTTCATACGCCTTACTCCACTCTCCAAACCTTATACCCAACCAATCGTATCCTTACATATATTCCTTTGAAAATATTTGGATGTACAACCTTTTTCTATAACCTTGATCCCCAACGCAGTAAACTTGACCCAAAATCCATTAAATGCATATTCCTCGGCTACTCTCCTCACCAAATGGGATACAAATGTTATTCACCTCAAAACAAAAAATTATACCACACCATGGATGTAACCTTTTTTGAGAATCAACCATATTACCCCAAAATTGGCATTCGGGGGGAGAACACCTACCCAATTGAAGTGGTAGAATTCCAACTTTTGGAACTTGAGCTAACTGAACCCAAACTCATTGCAGATGCATCAAAACCTACACTAGAACCAAATGAAAACACAACAGAAACTGCAAAACCTACACGTGGACCAGAACAAACTACGTCAGAAAATGTAGAGGAAGTTGTAGTAGAAACTGCATCCCCTACAATTGAAACTGCACCAGGAAACAACTTGAAAGTGTACTCCAGGAAGAGCAAGAAGGGAATAGAGTCCTGCACAGCTCCAAGGCAAAACCAAGAAACCTCCAAGGCGCTAGAAAATGATGTTCCCTCAGGTAATACTGCTCCTAACTCTGTGAACATTGATGATATTGATATTCCCATTGCTTTGCGAAAAAATCTAAGGTCGTGTACTAAACATCCCATTGAAAGATTTGTATCTTATGGAAAATTGTCCCAGAGTTACAAGACTTTTGTTAAAGCTGTTGACAATACACATATTCCAAGCAACATCCATGAGGCATTCCAAGATTCTGAATGGGCAGCAGTCGTAACTAAAGAGGTTCAAGCCTTAATTAAGAATGGAACTTGGGAGATCACAAGCCTACCTGTAGGGAAGAAGCCGGTAGGATGAAAATGGATATTATCCATGAAGTATAATGTAGATAGGAGTGTAAATTGGTGCAAAGCTCGACATGTAGCAAAGGGATTTACTTAATCATATGGAGTAGACTATGAAGAGACTTTTGCACTGGTGGCCAAACTAAACTCAGTTAGAGTTATTCTCTCTTTGGCTGCAAATTTAGATTGTCCAATCCATCAACTAGACATCAAGAATGCCTTCTTAAATGGCGATCTAGAAAAGGAAGTTGATATGCAGATTCCTCCTAGACTTGAATCATCCAGCACCGCAAATATGGTGTGCAGGCTCCGAAAATCCCTATATGGCCTCAAGCAGTCTCTAAGGGCGTGGTTTGATAGATTATCTCGAGTTGTCAAGAAAGATGGGTTCAACCAATGCCAATCAGATCACACTATGTTTGTTAAACACTCCATGGAAGGAAATATAGCTTTATTTATTGTTTATGTTGATGATATCGTTATTACAAGAATTGATTATGATCAAATTGATCATTTAAAGGGACTCTTAGCAAAGGAATTTAAAGTTAAGGACTTGTGACAACTTAAGTATTTTTTAGGGATGGAAGTTGCTCGAACAAAGGATGGTATCTATGTATCACATAGGAAATAAACCCTTGACTTACTTCAAGAAACTAGAATGCTTGGGTGCAAGGCAACTAATACACCAATAGAACAAGTAAAACGAAGAGAAGATGAAAGTCTACCAGCCGACAAAGATAGATATCAAAGTATGATTGGAAAACTAATCTACCTATCTCACACAAGGCTCGACATTGGGTTCGTTGTAAGCTTGGCTAGTCGCTACATGTCAAATCCAACGGCGTCTAACATGAAAATGGCAAATAGAATCCTCCAATACCTCAAAGGCACACTAGGCCGAGGCTGCTACTTCAAGAGGAATTCAAACAAGGACATTGAAGTTTATACAGATTCAGATTGGGCAGGATGTTCCACAGATAGGAAATCGACTATAGGCTATTGTTCATTTGTGTCGGGGAACCTAGTATCTTAGAGAAACAAGAAACAATCTGAAGTGGCGAGGAGTAGTGCAGAAGCAGAATTTAGAGCTATGGCACTAGGTATTTGTGAAGGAATGTGGCTTAAGGGCATGCTAGATGAAATCAAAATTCAGGTGAACCATACTTTGAGGTTACTATATGATAACAAAGCTGCTATAGGCATTGCAAAGAACCTAGTCCAACATGATAGAACAAAACATGTGGAAATTGACCGACACTTCATTAAAGAGAAAATTGATCATAAGATTATAAATATTGATCATGTCCCATCATGCAAGCAAACTGCAGATATCTTAACCAAAGCTCTTCCAAGGAATACTTACGAAAATATCAAATCCAATTTGGGTGTGATAGACATCTACCACCCAGATTGAGGGGGAGTGTTGAAGATTAACACATATAAAATCATAATCATTTGATTATGATTTGTCTAGCTGTTACAATACAATGGTGTAAATAGTTTTATTATCTATTATTGTTCTTTCCTTGTTTAGGTAGCAGCAATTATAGGAAATTAGTTCTTTGCTTATTACCAAATTAGTGTACATGTATGTAAACCTCAAAATGTTATAGTTCCATAGACAAATAAAATATACAATATATTTCTACAATAATATAATAAACTTAAAATGTTAGAAAATTAATTATACGATATATTGATACTTTAAACTAATAAAAGTTGTGAAAAAAATCATGTTACAAAATAAAAATAAAATTATATTTTCATATTATTAAAATTCATGTGGTCCGACCAATGATTTACTGGTCTGACCATTTACTCAGTGATCCAATAGCTTGACCATGTCGATGATGGGTCCGAGTTTTAAAACATTGATTGGATATTCAATCTGTCATGGTTCATTCAAACACACAACTCAATCAAAAAATCTTAAATAATTAGTGTTTAATAATAGTCAACTATTAATAGTTGACTATATGATAACTTAATCATAAATAATAGTCAACTATTAATCAGTTATAAAATCCCCGCATGAGATGTCCGATATTGATCCGAGCGTAGAGTGACACTAGTTGAATATGGATGCTAGCGCCATCTACGTCTCCCAACGCCTAAGAAGACATTCTCGAAAAAAGTTGAAGTTACTTCTAGCATGGTTAAATGCTTCGTGGACGCTCAATTAGTTCCAAAAACCAAGTATATAAAGTGCTTATCAACGGGATATAAATTAGTTTCATTTATGGACGCCTATTTGGGGTATAATCAAATACCTGAAGGTTAAGGAAACACGAGAAATAGGGGGTTAAATAGGGTTTCTAGAAAGAAACTTTTTTTCCAACCATAACAAAGAACAAAGAACTTAGAATAAAAATAATGAACACAATATTTTTTATTTGGTTCTCTGTTAAAGAAGCTACCTCTAGTTCATCCGCCAAGGTGATTTGCCCTTCTCACAAGGACTTAATCCACTATAACCAAACTTTATTACAACCATAAAGACCTACTACCAATGTCTTCTTGAGACTTCTGACTATATCATAGTCTCTCACTGAATAACAACTTGACAGTTTAGACACAGAATGTGTGTTTACAAAGATGCTTCTATGAAAGCATATTACACAAATGAAATACAAAGATTAATACAAAAGTGTTTTTGAGCAAGTCTATGAACCAAAGTTCCTTGCTTTACAGCTTTTCTCACAATGATGAAATATTTACGTTCAAGTTCTCTTAGCAAAAGTTCTCGTGAAAAATCTTCCAAGGTTTCTTTATATAGGCATAGAAATATCAGTTTGAGGGTAGAATAGGAATTCCAAATTCTAGTTGTATTCTTGCATAACGGTCAGTGATAGTGGTAGAAAAAATGGTAGCATATTACTGTCCTTGCGCCACAAAATCAGTGTAGTGGAAGGAATATTTGATCTTGTACCATGAATTATTCGCTCACGTAAAACCTTTTTTATCTTATCTTCTAATCTTTAGAGGCTTCAGAATGCATGTTGACGAAGAATTCTTAGAAGGATCAAAAGAGGAATAAGAGTCTTCAGAACCTTGTCTTTAGAATCTTGTCTTTAGAATCTTGTCTTCAAAGTCTTTAGAACTTGGTCTTCAGAACATCTAAACTTGAGAGCACAAAATATTTAGAGCTTTATAATCTTCAGAAGCACTTCTATCAAAACCATAGTCATAAGATTTATAGATAAATGTTCTTCAGAACCGTTGTTTAAGGAGAATTCCAGAACTTAATTAAATATTTGTAAAGCGTATTTTGTATCAGTTCAGAGTCAGAGTGTGTTGGGTTGAGAAACTGATAACATCATATCCCACTTATTCAGAGTCAGAACCTGTTATCAAAATTTACACACTAGACAAAACCATTAGATTACACAATTATTCTCTAAGAAACAATATATTATTATCATCAAAACTAAAGGTCAGATGTAGAACAAAATCTCGTTCTTACAGTCTCCCTAGTTTTATAATGATAAAACCATGTATTTTGATGAATAATTTTTTACTTGGTTTAATTATATGAAACAATTTAGAGTAAGTTATAAATCTCCCCTTGAGTTCTATACTATCAAAAATTATTTCATCAGGTTTAGAGGATCCCTATGAGTTCAAGACTAATAAAATAATTTTGATATATAAAACACTTTAATCAGCATGAAAGTAATAATTTCCTGATTGAGAGTTTTCAGAGCCTAATTAGGAATGCATGGTTCGTCATCTCAGAGCCTGACTTTCTATCAGAACTTGATGAGGTATCAGAACCTGATTAGTGTATCAAAATCTAGTTGGATTTATTTTTAACAAAGGCTTGGTTAACATGACTTCTGTTTATCAGGACATGATAAAGCTTCAAAGATTCTGATCTTGGTTATATGAACTTCTAAATTTCCTATTAAGAAAATTCAGTGAACTTTTTTCAAAGTTCATGATCAATCAAACATTGTTAGAGGAAAATATACCAGAACGTGTATGGGATAAGTATGGAAAATAGGTATATTAAAACCATCTACTTTCTCCCTGTCATACCCCAAAATTTTCCCTCCATCTACTCAAGAGATTTCATACATCCATACTCAAGGATTCCTCAAGGGTTGATCAGACAAACTCTCTCCTAGACAATCAACCCAAACTAGGGTTTGGTATCTCTCAAGTCAAGATGGATTTCCAACATCTCTAATGGTCTTCATGCCTCCTCATATGCTTCAAAGATTCTCCATGTCAAATTTCAAGCCTCACAAGTCAAGTTTCCTCAGGCAATTGCTCAGATGGTTGAAAATCGGGTGTATTGGACAAAAAGTCAACTGTGGTCAACATACAGTCCAACTTCATAATTTTTGGTCAACATCCTCATTTTGAAGTTACATTCATCATTTGATCAAGGGTTGATCATGATTCATCAAGAAAACTCAAGATTTGCTCAAAAGTCAAACTTTCCAAATTAGGGTTTCTAGATGAAAAGTCAACTAAACTTTGACTGATCATAACTTTCTCATACTTTCTCAGAAATTTTTCCACCACCTCTTGTTTTGAAGGAAATTCAATTCTCTACAACTTCATGTCTCACAAGAATGTCCAAAAAATGCTTCATTTGAGAGGTATAGCTCAAAACATTACAGGTCCTTTTCAAAGTCAACAAAAAGTCAACTTTTTTGCTTTGAAGATATTTTGAGCATGGTAACTCCAATTTAGATGAGACCAAAGACATTGGTTAGAGGACTCTTAGAGCTTTCCAAAAAGTCCAAGAACACTCAAAAATGTGGAAAATTGAGCAAGATACACTATTCAGAAGTTGGGCAATTTTGGACGGTTGCAAAAGGACATATTGGTCAAATTGCAAAATTTTCCAAATGGGCCTATAATCTTTTGATCCAAACTTGTTCATGACAATATTTTTGACCCATAAATGCTTGACCTTGGCAATTTTCTATTTTATTGATTTTATTTTGAATTTTAGAACATTTAATTCAAAATTAAATTATATAAAATATGAAAATCATATTTTTTCCAAGAAGGGCTGATTTTATATGTTCCTTAATGTCCAAGAAAGCCCAAGATACTTGCCAAATTCGTGCTTGATCATGCATTGAAGGAGAAAATCAAATTTCTTTCAAAATTTGATTTTTTATTTGAAAAATATTGAATGCTCCAAATCAAATCTTTTCCATTCCTTTTTTCCCTTCCAATCCTCTCTATAAATACCAAGCATCACCCAGCAAACCACACGAAACCCTAGCTCAAGCATAACCCTAACTCTTGCGAATTTTCTCAAGAAACTTGAAAATTCGAATTTTATTCTCCAGCCTTTCTCAACCTCTTCCAGCCATCCAAACGTGCTCAGGGGGTAAGTATGAGTAAGAATACATCATTGGTATTGATTAAAGCAAGCTAAATCGTGCCATACACATTCATACATATTTGAATTTTTCTTGAAATTGCATATTACTATTGCATGTTTTAATCGTTTCTAATGGTTTGAGTGTGTTCATGAGGTTCTACTTGGTGATCGGGCCATCGTTTGAAAGGTTGAACGTAAGAATCATGGTTTGCCATGTTTAGGGTTTCTCGGTGTCCTCTTGAACCGGCTTGTACAAGCCGTTTCAATAAAAATAACACCACCAATGGATTCGGAGGTCCGATTTAGGGGACAAGGTCCTTCTTTCTCTTTTAAATTTCGTGTTTTGCGGTTTGAAATCCTCGTCGGGAGAAGGCAGAGCTAGGCTCGGCGTCGCGACTTGTTGACTCGCTCGAGGCAAGCGTGGCACAATGGAGCCTTCTGATTCGCTCTCTCATCCAACGAGGACCCCACCAGCTGACTGGGCCTTGACTTCTCCCAAACGGCGACGCGTGTTGCTCATCACTTCACGTTTTCATTCCATAACACGCTTGCACACATGGCGTAGCGGTCAGCGTATTGGCTTTAAAGGTTTGAAAGGGATGTCTCGATTCGATTCTGGTTCAGACAATCCCTTTTTCACTTTACAAACTTTAATTATTTTCCATGTTTTCATATTTTTAATATTTTCTCTTATTTTAATTTCTTTTCACAATTTTTATTCTGCATTTAAAAATTACCAAAAACATTTTTTCTTTTTACATTATTTTCATAAAAACCTTTATTTAATTTAATAAATTAAAAAATATAATTTTTGCATGCATATTAATTTTTATTCATATTTTAGCATTTAAATCATTATAAATTGCATTTTAATTATTAAATCTTTTCCAAAAAATCCCAAAAAATTATTTTAACTTATTTATCTTATTTCCAGCACATATTAATTTTCTCATATTAAAATTTGCATTTTCCTAACATTTTTCTCTTGATTCGATTCATATTGCATTTTCCGATTTCTCACTCTTTCACAGGTTGTTCCAATCCAGACGTTTCTTTACCGTTTTCATTCTATTTTTCCAATAATGTAATTGCTTATGGGTTGTAATAGTTTAATCTAGGGTTTTTACTTTCCGCACTCCTAATTATGTATCTGCCCCAAAGCCTTGTAATAGCGTAGGATTTATCTTTCCGCACCTTTACATTCCGCATTTTACTTTCCGCACCCTTATCAATTGCTAGTAATTAGGCGTGTATGGCAAGACTAAAATTGAACATAGCCCACTAATATTCAAGATAAAATATCTGAATTTGACACACCTCTTTCACACACGCACCCCTTAGGGTAATTCTCTCTCGATGCCTTTCGAATTCAAATGGTCATGTCCCTCGAACGTAGAGGTATTCTAGCACCGTTGCCTTCCAAACAAATCATCATAGTCCCTTCGATACAAAGATCATAGACCCACGATGTCGCTTCCGAATACATGATCTTGATCCTCGATTGTCGCCTACGAAAAATGATGATAGTCCCTTCGAATGTGCTAGGATGCTTCCTACAAGTTGCCTTCGATGACCATCCGATGTCCCTTCGAATGTCCCGTTTACATCCAACGAATGGAGCTGCCTACTAACTAATGGTATGGCTAGCGCTATTCTAAAGGAATGTAGAAGTACAACAAAACGACCAATTCTGAGTGGGTAAATAAGTCTCTTAGTTGCTTGCTCTATCAAATGCTTTTCACACTATACACTTTTTCAAAGTTCAAATTCTCTTTTCAAAACAAAAACATTTCCGAACACTTTGTATACACTCCTACATGAGTCATTACAAAGTCAAAGCGAAATGCCTTTTCAAAACATTTTTGTCAAACACACAAAAAGCAATTTTTAAAAAAGTGATCTAGAGCAACTAAGAGCCCGTAGATAACTACGGATGGAAAGGGGTGCTAATACCTTCCCTTTTCATAACCATTCTCCCGAACTCAGAATCTAACGAAGGTCTTTTTCTGTTACTTTTACCTTCCCTTAATTGGATAAAAATAAAAGTCGGTGGCGACTCTTGCTATCCGCACATTTGGATACAAAAATCCTACAAAGTCAGTTCACCATATTACACTCCCCCTTTGTCATTAATCAAAAAGACTTAAAAGTTTTAAAATAAAAATAATAATTTCATTAATTAAAAACAAGGATGAAGATACATATTCAAAAACCAAAAGATAAACTAAACTTAAAATTTAGAAATCTAAGATCAAACAGTTTATGGAGGATGTGACAATCTTGACATGATCACTTCCAGCAGTCCAGTGATCTTGGAGTTGGTTTTATCTTGATCTTTGAACATCTCATCCTACTTGTCCAGACACGTTGTGACAATAGCATTCTCATTCAATCTTTTCAAAATATGGGGAATTTTATATGACGTCTTACTAGATCCCTCATGTTTAATAATTTTTGGAACATTATCTTCAGTAATGCAAGTCTTCTTTCCCATAGCACATGAAAATATTTGATTGCTTGATGATACATAAACATGTATTCAAAAATCCTTAAACAATTTAGGGTAAACTGGCCCTATTAAATGGTTGAAATAGTCTTGCCAACTCTGAGGCTTTAGTTCAGTAGTAAAATCAAAACCATTTGCCTTGAGATTTTCAAAGTCTATAATCACTTCATTGAGAACATCCAATGTAGTAAATAGAGTAGAGAACTGGATTTCTTGAATTCCTTATTTATGTTTATCTTGTTGTTAATGTAAAGATGATTAAGTTTTTTGAGCAGTTGAAGCTTGTTGTTGTTGTTGTAGTTATTGATTAGCCATGACAAAGAACATGAACAAGGGTTTGGTTGCTGAGAAAACTTTGGGGTTAAGAAAAATAGAACGTGACACTACTATGGAAAACTCCTTTTACAACGATTGTAAACGAGGTACCATCAAGCGTGTCATACCGTTGTTAAGTAGGGTGTGGTTGTAAGTTCGTCGTTTCCACCATGGTCTAGAAACCCTTATTATAAGGCAGGGCGCGAGCCACATATCACAATAGTTATGGTTATAAACTGTTTGATATACGAAGGTTGAGAAAACACAAGAAATAGGGGGTTTGAATTGAGTTTTAAAACATTTTTCATTTAGAAATGTTTTTACACAATGTTTAAAAATACTTTTCATAAACGATTAGAAGTGCTTTCCACAAACGATCAAAATAGAAATCAATGCGTTAAAAGAGAAATAATGAAACATTTGGTTTTATACAAGTTCACCATAGAAAAGGCTACTCTTGTCCATCCGCCAAGGTGATTTTGCCTTAGAAAAGGACTTAATCCACTAATCTCAACAAATTACAAATACACGGGCTATCTGCCGATGACTATTAACAAAACAGTGATAACCTGCTAGTGATCCCTTAAGAATTATGACCTACCCGGTCCCCTAAGAGATATAAAGATCACTAACTCCCTAAGACTTCGGACCAACCTGGTCCCTTGAGGAAGATTCTTTTGCCTTAGAAAAAGGACAATTAACTACCCCTTAAAAGGCTCTGTTTACAAAGATGCTTCTAATACGCATATTACACAGATGTTTATGTTCAGATTTCTTAACACAATTATGAGCAACAACTCTTGTGTTTAAAAAATTTACAATAATAAAAGAAATATGAGCAACAACTCTTGTGTTCCGATCATAGAATTCAAGGACAAATAATAACACAATTAATGAGCAATAACTCTCGCGCCTTTGTCTTCTTTCCTAGATTGTTCTAACAATAATAACAACACAAATATGAGCAACGACTCTTGTGTTCAATCAAATAGTATTACACAGATAACAAGCAATAACTCTTTATGTTATTGATCTTTTTCGTGGATTAATTTTGACAACATTAATGTTCTTGTTCAATGGTTCGTCAATTTGCAAATGAGGTGCTTAAACCTTTATATAGGCGTTGAGGAAGTAGACATTTTTTGTAGTACACACGTCACTTTCATCATGCCAGCTGTCAACAATAAGAAATTATCGTTGGAGACAAATAGTACACAATACATTCATTTGAGTGGAATGTGTAATTGTACTATTGTACTAACTCTTGTAGCTCACATTTTTGACAATACTTGTCTTTTAATGAATGCTACTTTTGCTGAGTAGGTTGACTTAAAAAGATGTCATCTTTAAATCTTGTCTTGTGATGGACTATATGATGTTGATTATAAATGATTCCAGGAGATCTTTCTTTACTTTATCTTTCTTCTTATGGAATATTTTTGATGTAGAGAAGTTGTGCGCATATTCCATGAACTATCAGAGTCTTCAGAATCTTGACTTTGTCTTCTGAAATATAAGCAACAATTATTCTGATGAATAAATCTTGACTTCTGATTCGGAGTATAAGATTTCTCTTGATGTGTTCAGAATCTTGACTTTGTTCAGAATTAGAAGCAACAACTTTTCTGATGAGCAAATCTTGACTTCTGATCTTTACATTAAAAGCTTGTTTCTTGTGCAATCCTGATTTCTGATCTTGAACCAACAAATTGTCAGAAAATATTTCTTCTTGAATACTTGTGACTTCTGAAGCAGCAGCTTTTTGAGAAGTACATAGATGATCCTCTTTCTGGAGAACATTCAACATTCTTCAGAACTATGGATATTTCTTTAGAAGTGGATGTGAACAGTCTTTCTGATGTGCTTAGCGTATTACTGATTCTTCAAACAATAGTCCCGAATCAATTAGAATTTATTATCTACAGACTTAAGAAAATTAATAGAAACAAAATTGTTTACATATAATATTTATGTAGTGTTATCATCAAAATCCATATATCAATTGTAGAATTTAAATCTTGTTCTAACAATCTCCTCCTTTTTGATGATGACAATATACCATGTATTTTGATGTAACAATTTTACATAGTAATATCATAATCGAATTTAGAGTTAAGAAGAGAACTTCCCTTGATTTGCATAAGCTCCCCCTAAGTCTAAGACTTACAGTTTTAGAAGGAAGATATTTCTAAGCATTGTTTAGAAAACTCTCCCTGTATCTAAAACTTAAGATCTTATCAAAAAATAAGGATTTCCGAGCTTGCTTTCATTTTCAGAATTCTGATTGAAGTGAATGGAAGTGATTTATTAGAGTTTGCATTATCAGAAATTTTTTCTTCATATTAGAACCTTCTAAGCATTAGAAGTTCTGCTTTGTACCTGTAACACATTTCTAAAACCTTTTTCATATATATTTGTTAGAAATGTGAGAAATTAGATTTAGAGAATTAGGTATGCCAAAATTATCATTATGTTTTCTCCTCCTTTTTGTCATAATCGTAAATAAGTGAGATTATTTGTTGAAATAAGATAATTAAATACACAAGAGAAAAACAGGAGGACAAAACAATGGAATTCTTATCGAAGATAGATTAAATAAGTACAAGAGGAATTACATAACAAAGACACATTCATCAAAGAGAGCCTTAACTTAACTAAATTGAGCATTAACTAGACCTCAAAAACTTCACAACTTTTATCAAAGCGAGCATTAAATGAACTAAATTGAGCTCTTCGAACAATTTTGACAATTTCCACTCTTTCAAACAACTCAGATAACACTCGCCCATATGGTATGAAGGACTTTTGAAGGTGCCTGGAGTCTAAATTAGATTACTTTAAGTAACCAAAATTGATTGCAGATAGATTCACAGGTACGTTTTTTAGAAGACAGAAAATGAGACGTTTATCCCTAAGGAACAAACAATATGTTTCATGTCCTCTTGGTAGAAGATTAGTTAACAAAAATATGAACCAAACATTCGCACGCGGTTTTAGGTTTTCTGGATTTCTAGGTTCATAACCGGAAGAGGTGTCATGAAGAGTTTGAAAAATGTCATCATCCATAAATCTGAAATTGTCAAGATTCATGGAGAGATATTTAGGAACACGTTCAATTGCCTCAATAGTGAGGGATCATAAAGGGAATGCCATATATACTAGACCTTATGTAACTGCTATCACTGCTCACAAAAGCATATATCCAAAAGGTTTTCACTAGGTTTAGATATATAGGACCTCGTAGAATAGCGATATAACCATACCAATTTAGATTGTGGATTCACACGTTAAAGAAATGATTATCAATCATGATGTTAAGACGTGTTTCATTGATGACTTCCAAAAGATTTTCATCCCCTTGAAAGGTTTTGGCCACCATTGTGAAGAGAGCATGGAGGTTAAAGAAAAGATAATGAAAAAATAGTGATGACGGAGAAATAAATAATGGACGAAAACAAGTTTATTGAGAAAGTGAACAGACTCGACACCCATAAAAGATTAACTTCCCTGTTTTAAAGGAAACAGAATAAATTATACTATCATTTCTAAGAAAACTGTCATTTAAAGTGAATACAGGATCACAACTAAGACAAGAGTAAACTAGGGTGTAAACAAATCTTATTAAAAAAATCTCAATTTTTGACAAACAAATAGAGTTTAAACATAAGGATTTTTCACCTAATCTCAACACATATTTATTCTTTTAAGTTTTATTTTCGAGTAAATTATAAATATTTCTTATTTAGACTTCTTCTAACTTGTAGAAGTACCTTCACTAAGAAATCTGTCCAACAAAATCCAAATGCAATCATAGACTAAAATGCAGTAATTGGTATATTTCAATACACCTATTTTCAACAAGGATCATGTACAACAAGTTAGTTGTTTTCAAATATTCCCTAACCATTTGTACTACATGAAATTCATGGCATTTTGCGTATTCTTCAATACATTATCATTCTATGACAATATGAACATGCAATATATGAATCAAGCAAGACACATAATTAGAATTCACAATGAGTTTAATAACATCACATATCATATAGAAGCATAAACAAAATTATATATAGAATTACATCACTCAAGATCTAATCCTTTTCCCCACAGACAATTGATAAATGGTGCTATTTCCCAATTGAAACCCTAGATAGAATCCACCTCAAAGATCAAATTCTAAGTTGGTGCCTTGAATGTGATGAAAATGGTGGAAAAGATGATGACCATATCTGCTTGCACTCCTTATTAACTCACATGCATTACAAAAGGGATGATGAACTTGGATCCTCCTTCTTCTCCCATAATAGTTCTACAAAAGACCTATTTGTCCTTTCCATTTGAAAAGACCAGACTCTAACCTAAAAAAATCTATAATAGATCACATAACTAAAAGATCAAGACAAAAGTCCAACTCCATAACTATCAAATAAAAGTCCAACTAATAATATATATTTTCTACCACAAATAGTTTAGTTAATTGTATTTCTTTTCCCTATCAAATATATTTAATATTTCTAACCTTCAAGATCTTCTTGGTCTTCAACATGGTGATTTTGATGTCTCCAATTTATTTACACACTTAATCTGGTCCATTTCATGTATTTCCATTGTCGTGTTATATCTTTACAAATTTTTGGAACAATAAAAAGTTTTGATGTTTATGAAGGAATTAAATGAGCATTGTTGTCCTGTTAGATCCTATATCATGATTATAAAACCTTTACCAAACCTAGAAAAGATTATCTCTCGCTATTGGTCAAGAATGGCAATTAACATACCCAATTCTACAGTTTTACCCTATTGGTCAAGAATGGCAATTAATGTTTTTACATGTAAAATCTATTAATATAGAGTATAAGAGGTACTCTTATCCAAAATACAAACACGACTCCCTATTTGAGAAAGTCCAGCGAAATTTTGCACCATTCATAATAATTACATGGACTTTTATGTTTATCATTGATAATCAACCACAACCACGAATTTAGCACTAAAAACAATCTATAACATAAGAAGCCATTTGCCTCTGGATTAGGAACTAATAACTCTGTCTTAGAATCAAGTATTCAAATTTTTGCGGGATAAAAGTTGTCAAAAAAATATTTTCCTGATAAGTATGATTCTGGTTGCTTAATTACACCAGTTTGTAGCCTTAGTTTGTGTATGCAAGACAAAATGTAGCTTTTTAATTATGCTGCATACTCCAAATCCAACCTTTTAAGTACCTTTGCTTGCTTTTGCCCCACCAACCCGTCACTTCATCCTCTCCCTGATGCATCTTCCCCCTATAATCCTACAGAAGTCTCCTTCTCTCACCTTTGTATATTGAAACTAAAACAACTCTCTCTGCATAACGTTTTGTTTTTTAGAAGAATGGATAGACCTTTTCCAAGCATCGTCGACATTAACGACAAGAAGGAGCTATGGAAGGTTGCGGCCATAGTTCACCAGAGATGAATGTTATACCCCAAAATTCATCCTTTTCATTTTTTAATAAATAGTTGGTTCACACTTAATCTATATATGCATTACATACATATCATTCATTGATCATGCAATGATGAGATTCAAAGCATCTCAATTTGCGGAACAAACTGTGCGTTTTTGGCCATTCAGACTATTTTCGGGCCAAAAATTGATAATTTTCGGTTCGTATGCTTGAGGCAAGATTTTCTGGTCAGAAGGTCTTCTCGGGTTGGTTCTATGATCATAAGGGCCATTTCAATATGTTCTTCAGTTCATCTGTTCAGATCGGAGGCCATTTCGTCAAGAAAACACTTTAATCGATCATTTTCTTCATAAAGGAAATTTCTGGTTTATTGTGCGTTTCGGGCGCTCTGGAAGACATATCTCTCAGCTCGTTGAGTATTTTTTGACGATTTTCGACTGCAAAGTCCCTCTCCATATTATCTTCAACTTTCATTCACAGGTCGGAGGCCAATTTTGTGAAGAAAGTCTCCAAAGAAATTGATCTTTCAAGTGGGATAAACTGAATTTTATGGCTGAATCGTGCTCTCGTTGCACTAAAAAATTCATAGCTCCTGGATGGAATATCGAAATGGAGCGGGGATGGTGTATCAAAATTTCGTATTAAAGCCCTCTTCGACTTTCATTCACAATCCGAGAGCTGATTCCTTACCAATCAATACCAGAATTTTATTCTTTGGAGTTGATTTTGAAACGAACCGCGCATTTTTCATCTAATGTACAATGTTCGAAATATCATGTCTCGCTTGATTTTTATCAAAACGAGGTGGGACCAGTGTCAAAAGTTCATAAATCCAGTTGGCTTCGATGTTCATTCACATCCCGAGTTCGTATTTTATTCAGAAGATCCTCGTTCGAGGAAATTTCTTCGAGTGATGCAATAAGGATTCTGCACGTGTCAGATGCCTGAAAAGTGTGCTGAAACTTCAAAAATTCTTATCTCATTAACCGTTCATCCGATTGAGTTGAAATTTTGACACTTGCAAGCAATTTTGCGCTCCTGACATTTTTCGTTTAGAGTCCGACTTCAAATTCCGCACAAATTTTTCTGTTTTATGCTTTTGACGAAAATAATTCGGATAATCACGTTTTGGGCCTAATCTTGGATCCAATGCACTCCAAAGCCCAAATTTGTCACCTATATATAAAATTTTCTCTCACAAATTAGGAAAGGAGAATCATTTGTCAAATTTTCATAAAAAATTCTCATTCTTCTCTCTCTTATTTCTCTCAAACACAAAGAACAATTTGAAGTAGATTTTCTTCTAAGCCAAGCCTCTCCACTCTTCCTCCACCGATCGAAGCCGTTGCCACCACCATCAACCACCGGTCGGCCACCTTCCTCCGGCCACCTTCCTCCGGCGACCAACTCCCTCCGGCGATCTCCTCCGCATAGCGACCTTCATCAGTGGAAAACCACACCGCGCGCAAGGCCTCCCTTCGCCTTAGCCTCTAACCGGCCTTCCGCGACCAACTCTTCTCCTCTGGTCACATCTCCGGCCGGCCAGCAAGTTCTTCTTCCTTCTCTAGAGCTCGGCCTCCTTCTCCTTTGCCCAATCAAGCCCTTCCTCCTTGGATCAAACTTGGTTTTGGTATTTTCTTCAAGAATCAAGACCCTTCTCTTTATCATTTCATTAATTCTCATCAAGTCAAGCTTCAATTTTTTGATCATTCTCCAATTCGACTTTTATTCTTCGATTTCAAGCTTCAACAAGTAAGTACTTATTCAAAAAGAACTTATTTTTAAGTGATCTTTTGAATTTGACCTTTCTTGAAATTGAATTGTGGAATTGATTGCAATTGTTTTGTTGAATCCAATTCTTGATTTGTTGATTGGAAATTGATTGAATTAGGTTTGATTTGGAAACGTTATTGTGTCGAAATGTAGCTTTTTGTGCATTAAGCTCTCATGAAGCATTTTAATTATATATAAGGCATTGATGTTTGCATTTTGGCTTGTGAATTTCATGTTCATGCATTAGTCTAAGCTTGCATTGAATAATTAAGTTGAATTCATGTGTCGAAGATTGTTTTTAGTGAACTCGAAATGTGTCGAAATAAAACTTTTATGCACATTTTCATGTGTTGTTTGATGCATTCTTGTTGATCTAATTGAAGGATTAAAATATATTGAATTCTTGATTCAAATTGACCTTAACTCATGCATTTCATCATGAATAAATGTGATATAGGTTGATCACTCATTCACTTGCATTTGTATGTCATACATTCGCATTTCATTCATATTCATGTAGCATTTTCATTCATAAAAGTGCATTAAATACATGATCAAATATGCATTTCATGCATTCTTTTTAATTCTAACTCCGATTAATCTTGCATATCATTTGCATATTAAATTGTTGTGAGTTGTTTTACTCATGTATACGAATTAATCTACAATTCTTTCTCATTTCAAAATCAAAACAAATGTGAATTGGAAATTAATTCGATACTGGAATTTAACTATCCATAAGCCTTTTTAGGCATTTTTGTTAATCGAAACTCATTTTTCCTTGAAGAAGCAATGTAACAATACTTGTCCCCAACGTTTTGGCATGTTTTAAAACCGTTTTTGATGGTTTCGGAACCGAATTTCAAGTGCAACATGCCTAAAACGGTGTCTCTGCCCCGTTCCTTTAAGGTCCGAAAAACGTCGCTTCCACTCAGAATTAATTAAAACCGATCATATTTTTGAATCCGTTGACGTGTTTTCAAGTCACCTTGCGATTTTTAATCGATTTTGAGAAGTTGACTCTTTCGCTCCGATTTCGAAAAAGCGCTTTCCCAAGCCGATTTTGAATTTTTATTTCACTTCTTATATGCTTATACTAGTGTATTATCACGTGAATAATCGATTTTGCGTTTGGTGCTTTCTTTAAAGCACTTGCTTTGTTATTTTTGACACTTTATTTCATGTGCGAGGTACATTGAGCATTATACTTGAGATTTGGATGTGTAGGATCCATATCTTGTTCTTGCGCGCATGTGTGTGCATTTTTTTGTCTGCTTGTTCGGTTTTCACCATTTCTCGCATGTTATTGGATCGATTTGGATGTGTAGGATACATAACTTGATCTTGCACACATGTGTGTTTATTCTATTATCTGCTTGCTTGATTTTCACCATTTCCTGCAGGTCATACTCGAGATTCGGAAGTGTAGTATCCATATCTCGTTCTCGCACACATGTGTGTGCAATTTTTGTCTACTTTGTCTGGATTGTAATCTCTTGCAGGTTCATTGGATCTACATCGAATGTGTATTGACACACATTCTTTACCGTGCATTTGATATGCAATCCTTTGTCTGTTTGTTTGGATTGCAATTTCTTGCAGGTGTATTTGCTTTGGATGTGTTGACGCATATTCCGAATATGCTTTTGATGCCTCAGCGTATTTCTCACTAGATTTCTTTATTGTGTGTCAGCAGTACTTGAAGTTTTCCGGAGTATTTTTAGCTTGCTTTTGCTTACGGATAGTTATCCGCTTGGTATTTTTTTTTATAGAGCATTTCTTTTACCGTTTTTCTATAGAGCATGAGAAGTAGGGTCTTACCGCTTTCTTTTTCCATGAGAAGTAGGACTAGAGATGCATGAAGGGGCTTCCGTAGTTGGAGCATGTTCAGAAACCCCTCTGATTTATTTAAAGACCCGTTTAGGGAGATTCTGCATTCTGTGTGCTAACTGTGTATGGTTTGTTTAAAATCATCTTCCGTGCAAAGGGAGATAGCTTTCAGTAAGTGTTTATCATTTGTGCTCGCATAGGTCATGAGTGGTTAGACAACCTGATATGGCACCACCAAGCAAAGTCCCACTTTGATACTGATGATATTGATATATGATGAAATGATGGGCACGCGAAAAATGTTTGCAATCAACCTTCGCACAGTTCAGTCTGTGTCAGCTCAGCTCACGCGAATCGTGAAGATTCCTTTTGTCGAGTCAATAATAAAAGTGGTAAGACTCCCTTATTCTGACTCTCCACGCTTTCCCACGGGGTTCGCATTCATTTCCTTGACACTCGCACTCATATGCTCCTCACACTTGATAATTTATATCATGTTGTGATACCTTTCTCCCATAGGAAACTCTTGTTTGACACGTTTAATTCCATTCCTGGCTATTGTTTTCCTCCGAAAGTTGGCTCCTGTTTGACTCTGGTATGCTCGTTGCCGTTGAGGCTATGTGACTTCTTTCATCTTCCCCGCGCATATGTGTATTATTTGTTTGTGCATTGCATTGTGTGCGTGCTTCTGCCAAAACACTTGATTGCTTCATTCCCTTGCATCCCTTGGTTCTTCAACCAAGGTTGATATTAGGATAGCTCCCCTTAGGATTTCTCGGTTAGAATAGTCTTCGAGCCTAGACTTTTTATCCTCAACCATAGGGCCAACTTTGCATGATAACATTAGGGGTAGAACTAGTTAGTTTCCCTTAGATTTTTTTCTTCTTTCTTTTGCATCCTTGCATGTAATAAAACTAAAACCTGTTTTCTTTTCTTTTGAAAATCAAAACACTTAATACTGGTTCAAACTCTTTTTTCAAGGTAAAAGCAACCAACCTCATTTCAAACCTTTTTGTCTTCAGACTTGTTTTTTTTTTTGAAAACCTTTTTGAAAAGGGTGTTCCCTTTCAAGTCCAAGAAAATTGCTTAGTGTGCAAGCGATCGAGAATAAGACTTCTTATACCTGCAACGCCAAGCACGAGTTGCAATTGTGAGGATGCAGAATCGAACTTCCCATAAAAAACATTGCTACCCACCAAAACACATGAGCCGAACTACGACGCTCTGACTTTCCCATTGCACGAGGGAATATGTAGGCATCTGGTCACGGGGCTCAATCGAGCAAACTTTGTAAATACTTCCTTCTTTTTCTGTGTTTTGTTTATTTTCTTTTCTTTCACATGCATTCTCGTTTAGAATATATACGTAGCGATTAAGTGATAGATAGATATAACACACATATTAGATAGAAAATAAAAGTGGATACCGTAGAGTACTACGGGCGTGTGGGGTGGTAATACATTTCCCTCGTGTAGTAGAATCCCTTACCCGATTTCTCAGCCGCAAGATCGTGCCTTATCCCTTTCAGGTTTTTTCGATATATTTACCTTTCTCCTCTTGCGAGATAAAAAAACGTTCAATGGCGACTTCATTGATATTTCTATCAGATTATTTTAGCCAAGTAGTTTCAATGGAATGTCGTTTCAAACAACAAGGAGGATTTTGAGTTGATTTTATTTGAGAAGGAGGTGAGTTTCATCGTCCAACTCTTAAAGCATGTTGTATTGGATTTGGTCTTTATTTGGTCTTGATACATTCCTCATATTTTGTGTTTCCAAGTTTTTTTTTCCTTTAACTACTGTGTCTTTGTAGGTATTTTATGCTTGTAATGCATAACACCCTATTCGAGATTTTTGTTTTGTTTTTACAAACTGCTTTACTTTACTGGTTTTCTTTGTTATATTGAGATATTTATTCGATGTATTTTTTCCCATGCAACATAAAGGTCTTTATGATTCAATGACTTATTTTTTTGCACGATTATTTTTTATTAATGCTTTACTTGCCTTATATGGATTTATAAGATGCATCGTATTTTTTCACAAGTTAACACTGTTTTTATGCATAGGACTCTTTGTTATTGACGGTTTGCTTGGTGTACATGGTTGACTTAATGGAATTTTCTTACAGGGAAATAATATCCATGCTATTGTACCCACAGTGTAGGCAGACTTTTGAACACTCTACTAACTATCAACGACACCTAGACTATTCAGAACTTTCAGGTTCAAGTGAATGATCTCGTATTCAAACCCTCATCCCACAAGTTTCTTATCAAATTAACTGGTGGTACAACTGTTGGTGTTAAAAACAAGCATCAAATTCCATACAAGGAGATTAAATTAACTCTTATACCTGATATCAAATCAGGCTGCTGGAATAAGGATTTACTGATAGGTAAATCTGTTCCTTTCTTGTGTAAATATTCGATATTAGGTGATGTCTTTTTTTTTTTTTTATGTATATTTTCTCCATATCCACAGATGTCGTAGGGATTGTAGAACAAATTTGGTACACACAAGGGAAGCTAGGAGATAAGAAGCAACATGTTTGACAGAAATAAGCAATACTACTTTTTATATCTTCTTGCTTGTTTTATAGATTACAACTTTGGTCTATATATAGACTCAGAGTTTCTGCTATCCCAAGGAAAAATAAAGTAACAGTAAATACTAATAATAAGCCATTATCTCTTGGCCTTCCAACTACAACAGACTCTTACTCTTTCCACTAACTTATTAATAGAAACCCACTGATTATAACATTTAAAGTTTATTCAACAAAATTCCTCTGTAAACTTAAATGTTTCTTCTATCCATCATGCCTATCAATTTCTTGCCTCGCCGAAAATTTCTTTCGATAATGGTTTTGTAAGAATATCACGCTTGATCCTTGCTTGCTACATGCCTCAATTCGAGATTTCCTTCCTTCACATGTTCTCGAATGAAGTGGAAGCGAACGTCAATGTGTTTACTCCTTTCATGGTTTCTGGATTCTTTGCTAACTCAATTCCGATTTGTTGTCCACTTGTATTCTGTTGCTTCTTCTGCTTCACTTTATCTTGCTCAACAATCTTCTTAGCCATATTGCATGACATACACACCAAGATGCTGCCACATATTCGCTTCACATGTAGAAAGTGTTACTATCGGTTGTTTCTTAGAAATCCAAGTAAATGCGGTATTTCCATGAAGAACACATATCAGAGGTGCTTTTCCGATCGTATATCTCGCACCAATCATCGGAGTAGCCAGTCGGTTGTAGTTTTCGCTCTTGAGTAGAACATTCCAAGTGATATAGTTCCTTGGACATATCGAAGGATTCTTTTCAAAGCCTTCCAGTGTGCATAGACTGGTTCTTCCATAAACCGACTCAAAATTCCAACACTCAGTGAAAGATCTGGTCTTGTGCATGTAAGATATCGAAGGCTTCCTATCAAGCTTCGAAATTTGCTTGTTTCGACACGTTCTCCCCCATCAAATTTTGAAAGCTTGGCTCCTGGTTCCATCGGTATCGAAATTGGATTGCAACCATCCATCTTAAATATTTTCAGGATATCTCTTGCATACTTTTCTTGTGAGATGAAAATTCCTGTTTCTTCTTGTCGAACCTCCAGACCAAGAAAGAAACTCATCAAACCTAAGTCTGTCATTTCGAACTCACGTGTGATTGTGCTTTTGAATTCTTCCATCATTTGATTGTTGTTGCCCATGAAAATCAGGTCATCGACATAGAGAGCAACAAGTAACATTTTTTCTTTATCCTTCTTCACATATAAAGCATGTTCATAGGGACATTGCTGGAAACCATGCTTTTTGAAATATGTATCAATTCGAGTATTCCATGCTCGTGGCGCCTGCTTCAACCCATAAAGTGCCTTCTTGAGTTTCAACACTTTTCCTTCATTTTCGACTTTCATGTACCCTGGTGGTTGTTCGATATAGACTTCTTCTTCGAGCACACCATTCGAAATGCTTGACTTAACATCCATCGGAATATCGGCCATTTGAATTGAGCACTTGAGAAATGAGCAATCTAATTGTCTCCATTCTTGCAACAGTGCAAATACTTCGTCATAGTCAATACACGCTTCGTTTGTATCCCTTCGCAACAAGTCGCGCTTTATATCGTTCTATTTCTCCTTGAGCGTTCATCTTTTTCTTGAATACCCACTTTACACCATTAGGTTGACTACCTTTTGGCAATTCGGATAGCTCCCAAGTGTTGTTGCGGTCTATTGCTCTAATCTCTTCGTCCATGGCGCTTTTCCACTTCTTGTCTCGCAATGCTTCTTCGAAATTGATGTTTTCAGCATCTGCCAGAAGGCATACAAGGTGTACCTCATTTGTCGAATCATATAAATCTTGCAAACTTCGCATTCTGGGTTGTAGAGGTTCATCTTCATTTTCGGAATCTTCATGTTCTGTTGAAATGCTTGTTGGTACAGCGACAGATGATTCTTCAACTTCATCGATAACTTCTGTCGAATTGTTCCAGTCCCACTTGCTCACTTCGTTTATTCGAACATCTCTACTCACTATCACATTCTTGCTTATGGGATTGAATAGCTTGTACCCTTTTGTTTTCTCATCATACCCAATGAATATGTACTTCTGACTTTTATCTTCAAGTTTCGTTCTTCGTTGATCTGGTACATGTGCGTAAGCTACACTACCAAATACTTTGAGATGAGAAACTGTTGGCTTATGTCCGCTCCATGCTTCTTGTGGTGTTTGATCTTCTAACTTCGAATGTGGACATCGATTCTGAACATAGATGGCACATTGTACAGCTTCTGCCCAGAATTCTTTCGACATGTTCTTGCTCTTAAGCATTGATCGAACCATGTCAAGAGTTGTTCGATTCTTTCTTTCAGCCACACCGTTTTGCTGAGGTGAATATGGTGCAGTTAGGAATCTCCTTATGCCCTGCTCTTCACAATACTTCATAAAGGCTGTCGAAGTGTACTCACCACCTGTTGGCTGAAGATTTTGATATCTATGATACAAATTGGAAACATTGAGCTCAAAACGAGATGTTCAGTGTTCGATGGAACAAGGTGAATGTCACAGTTCGGAATGAAAGAATTGGCTCTTCGAACGGACGTACTGAAATTTGGAGCTTCGAATGGCAGTTATGATGATACATATAAAGGAAGCTTCGAAGTGGTAGTAGGATTGTATCTGAGAAGTGAGTTCGAAACGAAGTGGCCAGAGCATTTGAAATTCAAATGCGGCGGGATAATGGAGTTAGAATATATCTGGAGACGGTTCGAAGACGCGTGGAAGCTAGAGACGCACAGTGTCCTGCATGTTCTGAACGTGGCAAGATCTCATAAGTCAGACCGTTATGGTCGAAGTAGTATAAATAGAAGTCTTAGTGTTAGGATTTCGTGTGTCATATCTATTGTACAAAAATTCAGTAAACATTCAAAATACCACATGGCTAGGGAAACGAATGCTCGAATGATGTACGTATGATTGCACCAAAACTTTTATTATTCAGTAAACATCTTTATCTTTCCAGTTTATCCTTTATCTTTGCATCAATGTCTTTTAAATTCTTTACATTCAAAGTCATTTAACTTTTCCTTGCATTTAAATGTTTCGTTTATTTCAAAGTCTTTTATATTTCAGAAACTCTTTACATTAACGCTCTTACTTTCCAGAAAATCTTTTACATTCTTGTTTTTTTACATTTCATGCTTTTATATTCATGCTTTTATATTAAAAGTCTCTTACCTTTAAAAACCATTTACGTTTTCCTGCATTTATACATTTCTTTGCAAATCGAACCTTTACGCGTTTACTTGTTCAAATCAGTTTTATGTTATTTTACTTGATCATGTCATTAAGTTATTTAGCATTATGATCGAAATACTTTGGATATATATATATATATATATATATATATATATATATAACACTTTAAATACAAGTCTTAAACATGAACACTTATTTTGTTATTAATTCTATCCAAATGACCAATGTGACACCCCAAAATAATTCGGTAATTAAATAATTATGATTTTTAATTATTAAATTAATTGAGAATATAATTTATTTAATATATTGAATTATTAGGATTAATGATGGAATTAATTGAGGTGTGAGAAGTAATATTTATTTTATTTATGTTATAATGAATAAAAAGGAATAAAATAAGGAAAGAAGGAAAATAGAATCATTTTTTTTTGGAGAAAACAAGAAACGTGAAGTGAGAAGAGGAGAAAAGAAGGAAGAAAACCTAGAAGCGTCAGAATTCGAAGAACCCACAAGGTAAGGGGTGATTTCGATTGATTATTGCTTATTATAGGTTTTGATTTTGATATTATAGATCATGGCATGTTAGGAAATCTTAGTTTGTAATTTTTAGGTTTCCATGGATGCATCCCTATGGGTGTCGGTTGTGTCGATGGTAGGTCCGAATTGATTAGGTGTCGATACCAATTATGATAGGAAGATGATAATTGATGTGATAAATGATGCAAATTGATGTATTTTGGTGTTTCCAATGATGGAATTCGTATGGGTATGTGTGGATTGAGTTAGAATGGAAGAATCTTTGTCAAAATGCATAAATGACTTTTTAGTGCGTGGGAACCGGTTCTGGGGAGGAAGGGCTCCACTTTGAAAAATCGAAAATTTGTACTCGGGAATCGGTTCCTGTGTGGGAGGAACCGGGTTCCACGTGAATTTTCAGAAAATGAGATTTTATTTGGGAACGGTTCCTACTGGAGGAACGGGTTCCCATACATTTTCGGTGTTTTTCGAATTGGGAACCGGTTACTCGTGGAGGAACCGGTTCCATGAAATATTTTGAAAATTTTAAAACTTCAAAATTCATAACTTTCAAACCGTAAGTCCGTTTTGGCGTTTTGGACGTTATTTCCTAAATTTAATGCTCTACCTTATGAAATAAAAATATTTTGGAAAACTTGAAATTATTTTGGAAAGGGTCGAATTCGAACTAAATGATTATTAACCGACACATAATGATGTATGTGTAGTAGAGGAACTTTGGTGATGAGGACAGTAACGTGTAGATGTAATAGCATGTTTATGCTGATGTTAGATGTATGCATGATTGGTTGATATATCATGTTGATTGGGTTGCATGTTTATGCTGATGTTAGATGTATGCATGATTGGTTGATATATCATGTTGATTGTTGTGATTCAGTTATGTTAAATGAATGTATACATAGACTGATTGATGTTGCATGCTAGTGATGTGTGTGCATTTGCATTGTTTGGTGAAGTTAATTCCCATTGTGCAGAATTTGACTTGGATTGCCGATAACCGAAATGCGAGTGAGGATGGGTGGTTAATGGATTCGTGTCCGGGTGGTTATGGGCGAATCGATGGTTACTGTATCCGGTTGATGATGGATCAGTGTTGGGTGACTTGGTCACGGGTCGGTACCGCATGCATTGAGTCTGCATTGTAATTGTATGAAGTGGTAACATGTTAGGATGCATTCCAGTGTTACTCTTCTTTGATTGTTATGATTATGCATGATGAAGGTGGTTGTGTGTGTGAATATGAATTTATGTTAAGTGGGTGAAATAATATGCTTGTGATATATTATTGATTGAAAGACTTATAATATTCTTTAATTATGAGAAGTCTCACCCTTACTTTACCATTTCAGATTAAGGTTAGCAGCTGAAGAGTCGGTGAGGATGGCTCTAGAGCTTATCGTTTAGTCCGCGTGTCAGTGTCATGCTCTGATTAGATTGTAACACTGGGGAACCTTAGATGAGGAATTAGACATTGGTTTATTGTTTAATTAAAATTTTGTGGGAATACAATGATTGAATTATTCCGTTTTTGGTGATGATATTTTCCGCTGTGTAAGACATGGTCTTAATTTGACTGAATTATTGAAAATGTTGAACCTCAGTGTAGCATGGCTACTGTTTGAATGAAGTTTTATTTATTTATTAATTGTGACATCCCTCATTATACCGTGTTAACTCTGATTACGTTTGATTTTGATATTAATTTAATTGATATATTCGGGGTATTTAGTTTGGGTGTTACAATAGTGGTATCAGAGCATAGTCGGTCTTGTCCTGTGTCGTTATCCCTTTAGTATGCGACTAGTGTGAAGTGACACTGTCGATACTTATGTGCTGATGTAGATTGTTTTGTCTTGTTACGGAACAATGGCCGGAAGAGGTAACGGAAGGAATGATGATGCCATTGCTGAGGCTTTGGGAATGTTGGCTGGAGTGCTCGGAGGGAACCAGCAGGGAGCTGCGATTGGTGCTGACCGAAAATTGGGGAATTTTCAGAGGAATAATCCTCCATTGTTCAAGGGTGCACATGATCGAAGGTGCTCGAGATGGTTGAAGGAGATCGAGAGGATCTTGAGTGATTGATTGTCTGAGGAGAAGGTGAGATATGGAACTCACATGTTAGCCGAGGAAGTTGATGGTGGTGGGTTGCTACAGATCGAAGAAGATGGTGTTGCTCTGACTTGGGCTGTGTTCAGAAGAGTTTTCCTGAAGAGGTATTTTCCTGAGGACGTCAGAGGTAAGAAGGAGATTGAGTTTCTGGAACTCAAGCAGGGCAACAAGACTGTCAGTGAGTATGCTTCGAAGTTTTCGGAATTAGCGAAGTATTATGCTCATTACCCTAACGATGCAGATGGAGAATTTTCCAAATGTATCAAGTTTGAGAATGGTCTTCGTGATGAGATTAAGCAGGGTATTCGGTATCAGCGTATCCGAAGATTTTCTGATCTGGTTGATTGTAGTAGGATTCTAGAGGAGGATCTTGCTAACACTAAGTCGAATGCTCGAGGGTATGTTGACAGGAAAGGTAAGTAACAGATGGATCGTGGTAAGCCTTATGATAGGAATAATCAGAGATCCAGTGGTTGGAAGAAGTCCGGCGGAGGAGATTCTAGTTCTTCCGTTAAGTGCTACAAGTGTGGTGAGACAAGACATCGCATGGTGGACTATAAGAGCAATGATAAGAAGTGTTTCAAGTGTGGAAAGTTCGGCCATGTGGCCAATGACTGCATAGTGAAAGTGGTGACTTGCTACAACTATGGTGAAGAGGGTCATACTCGTCCTCAGTGCACAAAACCCAAGAAAGAGCAAGCTGGTGGTAAAGTGTTTGCATTGTTTGGATCAGAGACTAAACCAGATGATCGGCTGATTAAAGGTACATGTTTTATTAATGGCATACCTTTGATTGCGATTATTGATACTGGAGCTACGCATTCTTTTATTGCGTTAGATTGTGCTAAGAGATTGAATTTGGAAAATTCTAATATGGATGGAAGTATGGTTATTGATACTCCTGCGTCGGGTTCAGTGACTACTTCGTATGTTTGTAGGAATTGTTCTGTTGTGATTTTTGATAGGGGTTTCGGTATGGATTTAGTGTGCCTACCGCTAGAACAACTTGATATCATCCTTGGAATGAGCTGGTTGGAATTCAACGGTTCATATCAACTATTTTGAGAAGGCGGTCATTTTCCCCAAGAGGTTAAGGTCGAAAGTGAGATTATGTCGATTAAGCGGATGAACCTAGGCTGTGAAAGATGGTTTGTGGTGTTTATGTTGTATTACGCAATAGAAGCGGAGGGAAAATCAAAAGGTGATGGATTGCCGTGGTGAATGAATTTCGAGGTGTTTAGGAAGGCGTTAGTGGTGCCACACGAGAGAGGTAGAATTTACTATAGATCGATTCACGGAACTAGTCCGGTGTCGATGGCGCCTTATCGCATGTCGGCATCTGAATTAGCTGAACTGAAGAAGCAGTTAGAAGAATTGTTGGAGAAGAAGTTCATTCGTCCGAGTGTTTCGCCGTGGGGTGCTCCGGTGTTATTGGTTAAGAAGAAGGAAGGTTCAATGAGGTTATGTGTTGACTACCGACAATTGAATAAGGTTACAATCAAGAATCGGTATCCTTTGCCGAGGATTGATGATTTGATGGATCAGCTCGTTGGAACGTGTGTGTTTAGTAAGATTGATCTGAGATCTGGATATCATCAGATTCGTGTGAAGTCAGAGGATATTCAGAAAACTGCATTTAAAACGAGGTATGGACATTATGAATATTCCGTTATGCCGTTTGGAGTTACTAATGCACCTGTTGTTTTCATGGAGTATATGAACAGGATATTTCATCCATATCTTGACAAGTTCGTAGTAGTGTTCATTGATGATATTCTGATTTATTCGAAAAGCGATGAGGAGCATGCAGAACATCTCAGAGTTGCGTTGGAATTGTTGAAATAAAAGAAGCTTTATGTGAAGTTGTCCAAGTGTGAATTCTGGTTAGAGGAGGTGAGTTTTCTTGGGCATGTAATTTCCAAGAATGGAATTGCCGTGGATCCTACGAAGGTAGAGGCGGTGTCTCAGTGGGAAGCGCCGAAGAATGCTTCTGAGATCCGTAGTTTCTGGGTCTTGCAGGTTACTACCGGAAGTTTATCGAAGGATTTTCCAAACTAGCGTTGCCATTGACTAAGTTGACCAGGAAGGGTCAGATATTTGTTTGGGATGTTGAATGTGAGAAATGATTTCAAGAGCTGAAGAGGAGGTTGACAAGTGCTCCGATCTTGATTTTTCCAGATCCGACTAAGTCCTTTGTGGTGTATTGTGACGCATCATTAATGGGATTAGGTGGTGTGTTGATGCAAGATAAGCAGGTTGTGGCTTATGCTTCAAGACAATTGAAGGTGCATGAAAGGAATTATCCGACTCATGATTTGGAGTTGGCAGCTGTTGTATTTGTTTTGAAACTATGGAGACATTATTTATATGGTTCTAGGTTTGAGGTATTCAGTGATCACAAGAGTCTGAAGTATCTCTTCGATCAGAAAGAGCTGAACATGAGGCAGAGAAGATGGTTAGAATTCTTAAAGGATTATGATTTCGGTTTGAATTACCATCCTGGTAAGGCAAACGTTGTTGCAGATGCTTTGAGTAGGAAGTTCTTGCATATGTCGATGCTGATGGTCCGTGAGTTAGAATTGGTTGAGCAGTTCAGAGATCTGAGTTTGGTTTGTGAAACTACTCCGAATAGTGTGAAATTGGGTATGTTGAAGCTGACCATTGGTATTCTGGAAGAGATTAGAAATGGACAGAAATCCGATGTTGGTTTAGTTGATAAGTTGACATTGATCAACCAAGGTCAAGGAGGCGGGTTCCGAATTGACGAGAATGGTGTTATGAGATTTGGTGATCGGGTGTGTGTTCCGGATGTTGCCGAGATTCGGAAGAGTATTTTAGAAGAAGGGCATCGTAGCGGGTTGAGTATTCACCTCGGTGCTACTAAAATGTACCATGATTTGAAGAAGTTGTTTTGGTGGCCGAGAATGAAAAAGGAAATTGCTGAGTTTGTGTATGCTTGTTTGGTTTGTCAGAAGTCGAAAATCGAACATCAGAAACCGTCAGGATTGATGGAGCCGTTATTTGTTCCAGAATGAAAGTGGGATGGAATCTCTATGGATTTTGTGTCTGGTTTGCCAAGAACAGCAAAGAATTGTGATTCTATCTGGGTGATTGTGGATAGGTTGACAAAATCTGCTCATTTTGTTCCGATAAGAATGGATTATCCGATGGAGAGGTTGGCAGAATTATATGTCGAGAAGGTTGTAAGTTTGCATGGTATTCTGTCTAGCATTGTGTCGGATCGGGATCCGAGGTTTACTTCTAAGTTCTGGACAGGATTGCAAGAAGCTTTGGGTACTAAGTTGAGATTGAGTTCCGCTTACCATCCACAGACAGATGGTCAGACGGAAAGAACGATTCAGTCGTTGGAAGATTTGTTGAGAGCTTGTGTGTTAGAGAAGGGTGGAGCTTGGGATAGTTATCTGCCGTTGATTGAGTTTACCTACAACAATAGCTTTCACTCGAGTATTGGTATGGCTCCGTTTGAGGAATTGTATGGTAGGAGGTGTCGGACACCATTGTGTTGGTATGAAACTGGAGAGAGTGGAGTGATTGGACCGGAAATTGTTCAACAAACTTCGGAAAATATTAAGATGATTCAGGAGAAGATGAGGACTTCTCAGAGTCGTCAGAAAAGTTATCATGATAAGAGGAGGAAAGACCTTGAGTTTAGTGAAGGAGAACATGTGTTTATGCGAGTTACTCGATGGTGGTATTGGTCGAGCTTTGAAGTCAAAGAAGTTGACTCCACGATTTATTGGTCCTTTTGATTACCAAGAGAGTTGGGAAGGTTGCATATCAGTTGCTGCGCCGTCACTTGCGAATGCATGATGTTTTCATGTATCTCGAGGAAGTACATTCTTGATCCGTCTCATGAGATTCGGGTAGATGATATACTGGTGAGAGAATTTGGTGTGGGCGGTACTGTAGAATTGAGGATCGGAAGTTGAAGCAGTTGCGATGCAAAGAGATTGCATTGGTAAGAGTGGCTTGGGAGGACCGGTGTGGAAATGTCACTTGGGAGCGGAGAGTCGGATGAAGGACTCGTATCCCGAACTATTCGAGGCATGTTTTCGAGGACAAAAACTCTTTTAAGTTGGGGGGAGTTGTGACACCCCAAAATAATTCAGTAATTAAATAATTATGATTTTTAATTATTAAATTAATTGAGAACATAATTTATTTAATATATTGAATTATTAGGATTAATGATGGAATTAATTGAGGTGTGAGAAGTAATATTTATTTTATTTATGTTATAAGGAATAAAAAGGAATAAAATAAGGAAAGAAGGAAAATAGAATCATTTTTTTTTGGAGAAAACAAGATACGTGAAGTGAGAAGAGGAGAAAAGAAGGAAGAAAACCTAGAAGCGTCAGAATTCGAAGAACCCACAAGGTAAGGGGTGATTTCGATTGATTATTGCTTATTATAGGTTTTGATTTTGATATTATAGATCATGGCATGTTAGGAAATCTTAGTTTGTAATTTTTAGGTTTCCATGGATGCATCCCTATGGGTGTCAGATTGTGTCAGATGGTAGGTCTGAATTGATTAGGGTGTCAGATACCAATTATGACTGATAGGAAGATGATAATTGATGTGATAAATGATGCAAATTGATGTATTTTGGTGTTTCCAATGATGGAATTCGTATGGGTATGTGTGGATTGAGTTAGAATGGAAGAATCTGTCAAAATGCGAAAATGACTTTTTAGTGCGTGGGAACCGGTTCCCAGTGGGAGGAACAGGTTCCACTTTGAAAACTTTGGCGAAAATTTGTACTCGGAATTGGTTCTGTGTGGGAGGAACCGGGTTCCACGTGATTTTTCGAAAATGGGATTTTATTTAAGGAACGGTTCCTACGGAGGAACCGGGTTCCCCATACATTTTCGGGCGTTGTTTTTGAATTGTGGAACCGGTTACTCGAGGAGGCGGGTTCCATGAAATATTTTGAAAATTTTAAAACTTCAAAATTCATAACTTTCAAACTGTAAGTCCGTTTTGGCGCCGTTTTGGACGTTATTTCCTAAATTTAATGCTCTACCTTATGAAATAAAATATTTTGGAAAACTTGAAATTATTTTGAAAAGGGTCAATTTCAAACTAAATGATTATTAAGCGACACATAATGATGTATGTGTAGTAGAGGAACTTTGGTGATGAGGACAGTAACGTGTAGATGTAATAGCATGTTTATCTGATGTTAGATGTATGCATGATTGGTTGATATATCATGTTGGTTGGGTTGCATGTTTATCTTGATGTTAGATGTATGCATGATTGGTTGATATATCATGTTGATTGTTGTGATTCGATTATGTTAAATGAATGTATACATAGGTGATTGATGTTGCATGCTAGTGATGTGCGTGCTTTGCATTGTTTGGTGAAGTTAATTCCCATTGTGCGGAATTTGACTTGGATTGCCGATAACCGATACCCGAGTGAGGATGGGTGGTTAGGCTGGATTCGTGTCCGGGTGGTTATGGGCGAATCGATGGTTACTGTATCCGGTTGATGATGGATCAGTGTTGGGTGACTTGGTCACGAGTCGGTACCGCATGCATTGAGTCTGCATTGTAGTTGTATGAAGTGGTAACATGTTAGGATGCATTCCAGTGTTACTCTTCTTTTGATTGTTATGATTATGCATGATGAAGGTGGTTGTGTGTGTGAATCTGAATTTATGTTAAGTGGGTGAAATAATATGCTTGTGATATATTATTGATTGAAAGACTTATAATATGCTTTAATTATGAGAAGTCTCACCCTTACTTTACCATTTGACAAGGTTAGCGGTGAAGAGTCGGTGAGGATGGCTCTAGAGCTTATCGTTTAGTCCGCGTGTCAGTGTCATGCTCTGATTAGATTGTAACACTGGGGAACCTTAGATGAGGAATTAGACATTGGTTTATTGTTTAATTAAAATTTTGTGGGAATACAATGATTGAATTATTCCGTTTTTGGTGATGATATTTTCCGCTGTGTAAGACATGGTCTTAATTTGACTGAATTATTGAAAATGTTGAACCTCAGTGTAGCATGGCTACTGTTTGAATGAAGTTTTATTTATTTACTAATTGTGACACCCCTCATTATACCGTGTTAACTCTGATTACGTTTGATTTTGATATTAATTTAATTGATATATTCGGGGTATTTAGTTGGGGTGTTACAATAGTGGTATCAGAGCATAGTCGGTCTTGTCCTGTGTCGTTATCCCTTTAGTATGCGACTAGTGTGAAGTGACACTGTCGATACTTGTGTGCTGATGTAGATTTTTGTCTTGTTCGGAACAATGGCGGAAGAGTAGCGGAAGGAATGATGATGCCATTCTTTGAGGCTTTAGGAATGTTGGTGGAGTGCTCGGAGGAACCAGCGGCTGCGATTGGTCTTGACCGAAAATTGGGGAATTTTCAGAGGAATAATCCTCCATTGTTCAAGGGTGCACATGATCCCGAAGGTGCTCAGAAGTGGTTGAAGGAGATCGAGAGGATCTTCAGAGTGATTGAGTAGGGGTGAAGGTGAGATATGGAACTCACATGTTGGCGAGGAAGTTGATGGTGGTGGGTTGCTACAGGAGGCTGGAAGAAGATGGTGTTGCACTGACTTGGGCTGTGTTCAGAAGAGTTTTTCTGAGGAGGTATTTTCCTGAGGACGTCAGAGGTAAGAAGGAGATTGAGTTTCTGGAACTCAAGCAGGGCAACAAGACTGTCAGTGAGTATGCTTCGAAGTTTTCGGAATTAGCGAAGTATTATGCTCATTACCATAGGATCAATCTAGTCGATCCTGCAAGTTACCAGAGGAATTGAATAACAATCATAAAGTTTATTCGATAGTTTGGAGGACTAGCGGTTGTTTCACCAGAAATCACTGTGAACAAATTGGCACACCCGGTAGGACCGTCATTGGTCATTACAAATTAAAATAAAATAAGGATTATAAGACATAATTATTATAAAAGTTCTCTCTGAGTAAACAAAGTTCGTTGGTATATGAACCTTAGGAGTGGTAGAATAACTAAGAGTAACCAACCCTTACCCAGAAGAAAACAAAATAATAGGATGTCTAATCCAAACAATCAACAAGGGGAACAAAATGCCCCACATGGAACAGGCACTAATGCGTCTGTTTCGACGGGAACGTCCAGCACGATCCCTTCAAATGCACAGTCAGTTGCATCTTCAACTAGTAATATGGCCACGAACGGAACAAGTGGCATGTCAACAAACAATTCGATCCTAGGAAATACAGGGACGACTGGTTATCTTGGGGGATCTATCCCACAAAGTGGGGCACAAACCCATTTCGCTACCCCACCACAAACTAGACCACCCAGTTTCGATAGTAATAGACCCAAAAATCCCCCTTATGGGATGCCAACATCTTTTATGGCAGGTTTACAAACTTCGACTTTGAACACGTCACCACAATTAGGGTCCGGTTCTGGGGCTAATCAATTCATGACAAATAACCAAGGGTCAGTAGGTTATAGTGCATTGCCTATCCTAACCACAAAAAATCATATAGCTTTTAGGCAGTTAATGGATGATAGTAACCATAACATGATAGGAGTGTTAGCGCAAACTATGCAAGAAATCTTTGCCCCAATAGTACAAAATGTAACTGTGACAAACACAGAGAAAACGCAGATAATATGAGTCGAATAACAGATTTCTTCGCTCCGCCAGAGAGGCGTAGGCAGAACCAGGCATTGGTTCGAGCGAACATACCTATCATCGAACAAGTTGCTGATGATCCACCTTATAGGCCAGTCAGAGAGGGGGTTAATTTGGGGGCAAGGGTACAAAGGGTAGATGCTCCAGTGATTCGAGAAGAACCACAAAGGGGATTGATAGAGCCACTAGCAAGGGTCGAAAGATTAGATGCCCCAGTGATTCGAGAGGAACCACAAAGGGGAATGATGGAACCAGGGGCAAGGGTCGAAAGATTAGAAGCTCCAGTGTTTCGAGAAGAACAACCTAGAGGAGTTGTCATGGTGGGTCGAAACCAAGATGCTGATGCAGTTGTCCATAGAATTCGAAATGACAATATCTTGGCAGAAAATAACCTAACCGCCATGATAGAGAGGATTATGGCCCAAAACGGTGTTAATACAGGGATTAGAAGGCCAAATTATGCCTCTCCTATAGCAGATTATGTAATGCATACTGATTTGCCAAGGGGATATAAGATCCCTAAGTTTACAAAGTTTGCTAGAGATACCAATGAATCAACAGTCGAACACATAGCCAGGTATTTGACTGAAGCAGGAGGCATAGCAAATAATGAGAACCTTAGGATTAAATATTTCCCAAGTTCCCTCACTAAAAATGCTTTCACATGGTTCACCACTTTGCCTCCTGGATCAATAGACACCTGGACCCTCTTGGAAAGGTTATTCCATGAACAATTCTATATGGGACAATCCAAGATAAGTCTAAAGGAACTAGCAAGTGTTAAGAGGAAGTTTATTGAACCCATATATGAGTACTTAAATAGGTTTAGACTCTTGAAATCTAGATGTTTCACAGTAGTTCCTGAACATGAGTTAGTCGAAATGGCCGCTGGTGGCCTGAACTATTCTATTCGAAAGAAGTTAGACACACAATACTTGAGGGATATGGCTCAGTTAGCAGATAGGGTTCGACAAGTCGAAAGACTAAAGGCCGAAAAGGCCAGGGCTTTCAAAAGTAATAAGAAAGAAAGAATTTCCTATGTCGAAACTGAGGAAGTCGAAGACTATCCTGAATTCGAAGAGGTCGAAATAGATCTCGCTGAATTAAAAGCAGCTCCACCCTCCTGTAAACTATTAGTTCCCACAAAGGGAAAGAAATTGTTGAAAATGAGAAAAGTGATAAATTCCCAAAGAAGGTATATACCTTGATGTGACAAAGTGTGATGAGATTTTCGATTTGCTTGTCAAAGATGGCCGATTAATTGTGCCATCAAATGTCAAAATACCTCCTCTAGATCAAAGAAAAAGAGGGTTTTGTAAATATCATAGTTTTCTAGGCCACAAAACCTCACAGTGTTTTCTTTTCAGGGATTTGATTCAAAATGCAATTAAGGATGGCAGATTGAAATTTGCTGACAAACAAAAATGAAAGTAGATGAAGACCCTCTAGATGTGGCAGACACCAACTACTCCGAGCCTTCGTGCATTGGAGAAATCAATATGGTCGGCGGACCAGAGGCCACTCCATTGGGAGAAGCGAAAGTGAAAGGCGGTTAGTCGAAGTCAACAATGGAGTCACGGGGCGATCCACAAACAACTAGAGGCTTCGACCGAAACAATGCCATCTGGTGTTTCGAAAGAGATCCAGGCTGCTGAGGACCAGGAAGACCAGAAGCGAAATTTGACACAGGCCACTGAAGGCCTAAGGCTGAAATTGGAGAGAGTAAAGATCACGAAACCAGCATCCCCCTCAAAAAGAAATCTGGGACACCTTGGGAAAACCCAGTGGGAAGTTTGATTATCTGGTAAAATATTCTGCTCCAGAGAGTTCGAAGATCCCAATCGAAGATGTGAAGCCCACAGGATAGGGAGATGATGATACAAAAGGGGAAGATGGAGATGGTAGCATTCCTCAGAAGAAAGTCTGGGATACCTTAGGGGAACCCAGTGGAAAATTTGATTACCTGGTAAAGTACTCCGCCCCAGAGAGTTCAAAGATTCAAATCAAAGATGTCAAACCATCAGGATGGGGAGACGATGACGAAAAAAGGGAAGATGTAGATGTCAATATGGTAGATATGGAAAGACCTTGTTCTGAGATGCAGGAGATGGAAAGATATCTTGAAAAAGAAAAATACAAAATGGAGGATGGCTATGCTGCAGATACCAGCCTCAAGGATTATCTCATGCTGTGCCACAAGGGAAACGCTGAAATGATGCTATGTCCCAGATGCAGCATCATCTGCAACCAGAGGATTGTTGCAGAGTTCGAGAGGAAACAAAGGGCTCGAACTGGAGTCAATTGGCGCCAAGACAACCAATTATTCAGATGCTACCCTAGAGCTGGGGAGAGTTTGCTGGAGTTCGTAGTTCGCTGTCACAAAGGGGCAACCAAGTGCATGATTTGCCCAAGGTGCCCAGCAGCATATGACCAAAACATGGCTGGAGCATTCGAAACCATTCCCTTCGCCCCATGCTGGAATCACAAGGAGGTTGGTCAGATGAGTCAACACTTCGAGGGTAATCATACTCAACGAAAGCCTGATAGCCCCTACCCAAAAGGTGCTCGAAGGGTGACGTTCAAAATCCCTGCTGAAGTACCAACAGACAAATGGCTGCAAGTCAAAACCAATAAGGGGAAGGATAAATGGAGAGGTAACGAACGAAATGCGCGTCACGACATGGTATATAGGAGGAAATTCAACACTGCGAAGAGGGAGGAATTGAGACTAGAAAACTACAAAGGTAAAAATCCTATGTCTAGATCACAATGGCGAAGGCAACAGCGAATTCGAAAGGCTGATAGGGAAGCTTTGGCAGACAAAAGAGAAGCTTCGGCCAGCAACAAAGAAGCGTCAAGCACCAACAAGCCAATAACAACAAACAATCAACCTGAAGATAAACCTCCAGTTAGTCGAAGACTCTTCTCCGAAACACAACCAGATGAATCGAAAGACTACACTCCAAGTCCAGAAGAAGACGAGGACATGCTGACAGATAACTTCGAATCAGAGGGAGAGTCCTCACTCAATTTAAACTGCAATGTGGTATCTGTACTACCTTCTGAGTTTGGACAGGAGACCGAAATCGAAGAGCATGAGGAAGAAGATACCATAGATCTGATGAAACATAGACCAGTTTGCTACTATGTAATGGATATAGCGGTCGAAGAGCAGAACGCGTTCTTCGAACATCCAGGGCCAACAATGAAGAATCATTTGAAGCCATTGTTCATTCGAGCAAAGGCTGGAGCCCATAGGGTGAACAAGGTCTTAGTGGATGGAGGCGCTGCAGTTAATTTAATGCCTCAATTCATGCTGAAAAAGTTAGGAATTCAAAAGGGTGATGTCAAACCACACAACATGGTCCTATCCAATTATGAAGGGAAAGTAGGTCAAACGTTGGGGGTGGTGCAAGTGGATTTAACCGTCGGATCGAGTTGCAGGCCCACCATGTTCATGGTGATCGAAGCTAAGGCCAATTATAACTTGCTGCTGGGAAGAGAGTGGATTCATGGCGTAGGGGCAGTTCCTTCGTCAATGCACCAAAGGTTAGTCCTATGGAGAGAAGATGGTATAGTGGAGAATATCGAAGCGGACCAGAGTTACTTCATGACAACAGTCAATTTGGTCAACAAAAGGAATTATGACAAGTACCTGGCAAGAATAGCCCCTTGTACCCCAAGTGACGAAGTGAATGAAACAAAGGATGCACACTACTATATGACCCTTCGCCATGATGGCATGTACTGGGACAGAAAAATAATTGAGGGGACGAAGAAAGGCACTTCAAAAGCGGCCACCAGTGGGAGTTCGATAATCCTACTCATGGAGTCCTCCTTCTTGAAAGTTTCGGCCTATATGGTGAGAATGAATGGAAAGCGGAGGGTGAAATACATAATATAGTTGAAGTAAATGAAATGAAGGAATGGTTGAAAGATTCACCCTGAAGAAAGCGAAATAGATCAAGGCTTGATGCCATCTATGACAAAGAACCCTTGGGCTTGAGAAAGATCCTACAAACTCGGTGCCAAAATGTTAGCAGGATCCGCTCGAAGAGGTGAATTTGGGGATGATAACACAAAAGAATAACCTACATAAGCACAAAACTCATTAAGTTTCAAGCAAGAGGTGATCAAGTCCTCAAGAAAAACAAAGATTGCTTTCGTGAGACTATGTGAAATGCTGGTTTGAAAAGAGAGCTAGTGGAGCAGACTTCCAATTAAGGATGGCAAGAAGCCCATCAAGCAAACTCCCGGAGATTCGCGCATGCTCACAAAGATCAAAGGCGAGGTCGAAGGTTCTGCGTTGCAAATTCATCGAACAACAAGGTATGTCGAATGGTTAGCAAATATAGTACTGTTATTAAGAAAATGGTTCTCGAGAATATGCATAGACTTTAGGGATTTAAATACGCAACCCCAAAGATCAATACTCTATGCGTGGCGAAATGTTAATAGATTCTGCTGCAGGATTCGAATACCTAAGTATGCTAGATGGATATTCTGGTTATAATCAGATTTTTATTGCTGAAGAAGATGTTGCTAAGACAGCATTTCGTTGCCCAGGAGCCTTAGGCACCTATGAATGAGTAGTGATGCCTTTTGGTCTAAAAAATGCTGGGGCAACTTACCAAAGAGCAATGAATTCCATTTTCCATGATTTTATTGAGACATTTATGCAGGTGTATATTGATGATATAGTCATCAAATCTATATCTGTAGAAACCCATTTGCATCATTTGAGCCAATCATTCGTAAGAATGAGAAATCATGGCTTAAAAATGAACCCCCTTAAATGTGCATTTTTTGTGCAGGCTGGAGATTTCCTGGGCTTTGTGGTTCATAAGAAAGGAATAGAAATCAACCAGAATAAGACCAAAGCCATCTTGGAAACTAAAGCACCCACTTCGAAAAGGGAGCTGCAATCTCTGCTGGGGAAGATTAACTTTCTCAGAAGGTTCATTTCGAATCTAAGTGGAAGGACTCAAGCTTTCTCTCCACTACTTCGCTTAAAGCAAGGCCAAGCCTTCGATTGGAACGAAGCACATCAGGAGGCCTTTGACAAGATTAAAGGATATCTTTCTCAGCCTCCTATCTTGTCTCCACCTTCATGGGGAAAGCCTATGAGACTGTACATATCTGCTTATGAATTTACTATAGGTAGTATGTTAACACAAGAAGATAGTAATGGCATCGAAAGAGCCATATATTATTTAAGTAGGGTGTTGAATGATGCAGAAACTAGATATAGCAACATAGAAAAGTTATGTCTTTGTTTATACTTTTCTTGTATGAAACTTAAGTATTATATAAAGCCTGTTGATGTTTATGTTTCGTCTCATTTTGATGTTATCAAACACATGCTTTCAAAACCAATAATGCATAGCAGAGTTGGTAAATGGGCTCTAGCCTTGACAGAGTATTCTTTGACTTTCATGCCTTTAAGAGCTGTGAAAGGTCAAGTAATTTCTGATTTCATTGTGGACCACTCACTGGTCGAAAAGCCTGTCATGGGTTACGTCGAAATGCAACCTTGGAAATTATACTTTGATGGTTCGACCCATAAGGAGGGTAGCGGTGTTGGAGTTCTCATAATTTCTCCTGAAGGAATTCCAACAAAATTCAAGTATAAGTTAGATGGCCCTCGTTGATCGAACAACGAAGCTGAATACGAAGCTCTCATTGTTGGACTTGAAGCTTTGTTGGAATTGGGGGCAACTAGAGTCGAAATTAAAGGTGATTCAGAGTTAGTGGTCAAGCAGATAACAAAGGAATATAAATGCATCAAGGAAAATCTGATGACATACTTTGTCATAGTTAATAGGCTACTCAAGAAGTTCGAATACATGGATATTCAACATATATCCAGAATAGAAAATCAAGAAGCAAATGATTTAGCACAATTGGCTTCAGGGTATAAAGTTTCTGCCAAAAACTTTGAGGATTTAGTCGAAATAAGAGGAAGGGTTATGGCTACTAGACTCATACCATCAGATTTAGAAAATATTAAATTAGGTTGTGGTGATAAAGATGGATTCGAAGTATTAGCCATAAATACCTTATCAGATACAGATTGGCGAAGTCCATTAATAGCATACTTAGAAAATCCAACATCAAATGTTGACAGAAAAATAAAATATAAAGCATTATCATATGTCCTTATGGGAAATGAATTGTTCAAAAAGACCCAAGAAGACGTATTACTTAAATGCTTAGGAGAAAGTGAGGCATATTTAGCATTATCAGAAGTCCACAATAGGGCGTGTGGGGCACATCAAGCAGGCCATAAAATGAAATGGTTGCTATTTCGATATGGGATGTACTGGCCCAGTATGCTCAAAGATTGTGTAGATTTTGCTAAAGGGTGTGAAGAATGCCATAAACATGCAGGGATTCAACATGCTCCTGCAAGTGAGTTGCATTCGATCATTAAACCGTGGCCCTTCAGAGGATGGGCATTAGATTTAATAGGAGAAATCAATCCTGCTTCATCTAAAGGTCAGAAATACATCTTGGTGGGAATAGACTACTTTACCAAGTGGATCGAAGCAATACCGTTAATAGCTGTAGATCAAGAGGCTATTATTGAATTCATACAGAAACAAATTATCTATAGGTTCGGATTGCCAGAGAGCATCACCACAGACCAAGGTTCTGTGTTTACCGGTAAAAAGATGCAAGAATTTGCCCAAGAAATGGGGTTTAAATTGCTAACATCAACACCATATTATGCTCAGGCAAATGGTCAGGTCGAAGCAGCCAATAAAGTAATAATAGGTTTGATTAAAAAACATGTTGGTAAAAAGCCAAAGAATTGGCACAAGACTCTAGACCAAGTACTATGGGCCTGTAGAACATCTCCTAAAGAAGCTACTAACACCACACCTTTCCAACTAACATTCGGTCATGATGCAGTCTTACCAATTGAAATTCATCTACAATCAGTTCGAATTCAAAGGCAAAATGAAATCCCATCTTCTTTATATTGGGAAATGATGATGAATGAGTTAGTTGAATTGGATGAAGTTAGATTGCATGCATTGGAAATCCTGATGAGGCAAAAGGAAAGAGTAGCCAGGGCATATAACAAAAGGGTGAAAGGTAAAACATTCAGTACTAATGACTTAGTTTGGAAAGTTATATTGCCCATGGACAAGAAGAATAAAGCATTAGGTAAATGGTCACCTCATTGGGAAGGACCTTTTCGAATAGTAAAAACATTTTCAAACAATGCATATGAGATTGAAGA
>CM038796.1:103373351-103429478 GCA_021764765.1 Vicia sativa | reverse complement strand
GCATCAAATTAGAGATACGAGAAGGCTGGGCGACTATGAGATATCGAGTTTGTTGCTTGCAACTTGGTGCTATCATAAGTTAAGCGAGTAGGACTTCTCTTATGAGTGTGATAATGATATAATGTTATTTTCTTCCCTGAGATCTTCTCAAGGCATAGATTCTCTTCTTACATGAACTTCTACATATTTTATTAAAAAATTAGAGAGTAAGAATGTTTTATAAAAATATTTATAGATCGAGAATCGGAACAAAGTTATCATTGAAAAATATTTGTTATCATCAAAACTCTCTCAAAGGATGTAGAATCAAACTATATTCTAACAAGTATGTAAATATATATTAAACATATGAAATATATAACAGAACAATAGCCTTGTGGTAAGGCTTAAGACCATAATTCCCAAATAAGCATAAGACATGTATATTCATTCAAAGAATATGGTAGGGGTAAATTATATTAATCAAAAAAAAATCCTATGTATTTGTGATAACTAGTTTTTTCAAAATTGGTTATTTTAAAACAATGAAGTCGCCACCTAATTTTATTTGTTCCAAAGGAGCGAGAAAATATAGATAAAACCATGAAGAAGGATAAGGCGGTCTATGATACCAAAAGATATGGATTCGGAATCGGTTATACAAGGGAAGGTATTAGCACCTCTCACATCCATCGTACTCAATGAGAGCTATTTAGTTCGTGTGTGTTTAAGTGTAAATTGTGATCTTATAAGAGAGGAAGAAGAAGCGAGTTTGATTTATTATTATTTTGAGTTTGTATGCGGTTTCAAAACTTGTGCCTCGTATTCCCTCGTACAATGGAAAAGTCAAAACTCGTAATTTTCTTGAAAATATTTAAGTTGGTTGTGAAATCTGAAGATTTTAAAATAATTGAAATAGATTTGTGTTTACGGAAATAGAAAATGAATGAGTGTATAAAGGCGAATTTAGAATTTATGGTTGTAAGAATCCATACAGATTTAAATTCTAATAAAAATAAAAATAGATTGGACGAGAGATCACCCTATATATTTGAAAGGTCTGTTTTCTTTATTCATCAAATTCTATTACTTTTCTATTTCAAAATTAATAAATCATTATTGTCTCGAGTGGCACTCCCTTTTTACTTATAATTTTTTAAAAATTATATGTAATTATAATATTATTTCCATATCTCAAATTTCTACACTTTTGTTGTCATTATATATTTTTATATGTTCCAAATGTAACTCTTTTGCATCGTAAGATTTATGTTCCAAAATGTAATTCACACAATATCTTCATTCCAAAAAATAGATTCATAGAAACACACAAGTAATATCATTATTGTATACAGCAGTTACTTAGGTTGATTAATATAGTTACTGCATACATTGATTATCTAGGCTGATTAAACAACTATCAATTAATGTATTTTTTGTTTTTTCATAAACGGGAAAATGTCTAATGTTGATACAATTAGTTTTATAAATGAAAATCAGACACATATATTTTATAAATAAAAAGTGGTTAATATAATTATTTTTATAAGCGAGAATAAATTATAAATATTTTAATAATAAAAAATATAATGTTGATACAATTATTTTTAAATACAGCAAGGCGTTTCAAATATTTTTATAAACGTAAAGTCTATTATTGATATAATTATTTTAATAAAATATCTATTTTGGTCCATTAATTATACCATTAGTTTCATTGATCCCTTAACTTTTTATTGTCATTTTGGTCTCTTAACTTTTAAAAGTTTCATTTTAATCCCTTTGTCTAGTTAATAACGGAAAACTTTAAAATCCGTCACTAAATTCAACACTAATGAGATAAAAGGACTAAAATAAAATATTTTAAAATTAATGAATCAAAATGACAAAAAAGTTAAAGACCAATGTAATTCAATAGTATAATTAAAACAAAATGAATATTTTATCAATTATTTTATAAAGAGGAAAAAGTTATAAATATTTGTATAAACGAAATAATCAACTATTTATAAAATTATTTTTATAAACGAGAGTAACTAACAAATATTTCTATATCCTAATTTTTACATCATAATTTTAATTTGAATCTTAATTTTGTTATTTTGTAGAGTAGGTTTATGTACATCATTATGTTATATTTATTCATCATTTATAACAATATTATGCGACTCATATGTGTATTTGGAGATAATCAATTATATATATATATATATATATATATATATATATATATATATATATATATATATATATATATATATATATATATATATATATATATATATATATAACATAAATTTTATATCAAAGCATTTTTAATTGATTTTTAAAATTTAAATTTCATAATTTACCTTCACTCCTCTGTTATGTTTGGATTCACTTGGGCAACAAGTGAAATCAGATATAAGTTTAATTATAAGACTAATTGTCTCATGATGTAGAAATGACTTTGAGTAATTCATTAAATAGACCATATTGTTCAATAAATAAGAACGTGTATAATGAATTTTGGAAAACATCCAAGATATGAAAAGTCATTTTATTCACATTGATAATCATATGAGAACTCTTGGTAAAGTTTTTAAAATGAGAATTAATTTTAAAAGTTCTTAAAACATGTCTTATGGATTTGACTATCTTGTTTGAAAATTGATGGAACATGAAATAGAACTAAAAAATACTTGGTTGAATCTATTAGAAATTTTTCATAATCGATTAGGCATCGTAAAAATTCCTTAATTGATTAAAAACACTTATTAATCAATGCCACACATGGTTTGATAGGTTTCCAATATATATTGAGAGATAAGAAAGATTTTGAAGTTACTTTGGTGCGTGTATCTTTGGAGTTATACACTGATCACTCAGACATAATACCATGCAAAATTTCACACTTTATTCCTTTCACAATCATGAAGCATCAAGTTCCCCTACTTGATTTATCAATGATTTGACACTTCATTTAGAACTCAACTCTTCTATTGATGAGGATTGATACAACTTCTTTGATAGATATCATCATTAAAGATTGTTGGAGTAGAGATCATTAGGGACTCCACCTAATGTCCTTTGACATTAGGTGTTATCATAATCTAAACTATCGTAAACATCTGTAGATGGTTGTACTAAACGTGAATCAACAACCTTTATTCATTTATATGAATAATTCAAAATGTTCAATTTGTTTTTCCCATAATTTATTTTAGCCTTTATGTATCTCATGCTTGAGAGGTTGAAAATAATTTAATCATTACATAAAGTATATTGTCCTTATATGTCTCGTTCTTGAGAAATTATGTACAATTTGGTCTTTCTTCATAAAGCATTTCTCCTTTCGGATCTCATTCTTGAGAGATTGTGTATAATCATATCTTTTCCCATAAAACATCTCTTGCTTACAAACCTCATGCTTAAAAAGTGTGTACAATCGATAGTTTGAGCTGAAACTAAATCAAACTCAAAAGAACTCACCTATTTTTAACTTGTCCAATATGGCGTGACCAATATTGGCCAATTAATGTGCCATGTCAATTGGGCGGTCCATTAAGATCTATCAAAATGAAATAATCATTTAAATAGCTTTTATGGATCTTAAATGAAATAGGTCATGTGATAAAAAATGAAATAGGTCAAAACCGCTATGTAAAGGATCTATATCTATATATAATATATTAAAATTGAAGTTATAATATCGACCGTCATATGTCACACTCAATATTTGTCACATCATCTAAATTCATATGTGGTAATCCTTCAAAATTCTTCTCTTTTCAAAAAAAAAAAAAAAACACATGCTTATTTTTTATGAAAGGTCATTAGTTCGAATTCCAAAAAAGACAAAAATGTAATATTTTCAAGAATATTAACTATATTTGTCTCACAATCATTTCTTTTTTATGAAACTAAAATAATTATATATCGGTCGGTGTATCAATTATTATATATAATAAAATTTAAAATTTTATTTCAACAATTTCTAAATTTAACAACTAAAAATATAAAAGTATTGCACATCATATAATATATATGATGGTCAATGTATCAATTACTCATATATCATTAAAACAATTAGGGTTATTATCATTTTATCCCCCTACAATATATGTCATTTCTGGTTTACCTCCTTGTAAAAAAAATTCTTTCAAAAACAACCTTGCCATTTTAAAAAACTAACAATTTAGTCCCTAAAGTCAAAATCTGCAGGTAAATCCGAAAGAAATTTCGCATGAAACACAGAATTTACTCCAGTTTTGATTTTAAGGACTAAATTGTTAGTGTTAAATAATGACATATTTTGAAAAAAAAATTTTACGGTTAAACCATAAATAACTTATATGGCGGAGGTAAAATGGAAATAACCCAAAAATATAAATTCTCACTACAATACTTTTATTATAGTTCTATATAATAAAATTTAAAATTTTACTTTATAAATCCCACTATAACATTTTGCACATCATACATGTTAACTAAACAGAAGATTTATGCAATAAAAACCACCACAACTCTTTCTTCAATGAATCTAGAATGCCAAATAAGAGAAACAATTTGGAAAATTTATGGAGATTCTAATGAAATCTATATCTATATCTATATAATGTAATAAATCGAGCAACAAATTATATCATGACCGATACTAATTTTTCTAATTCATTTGTGTCACATTCATTGTTGTATGTGACCCTCTCAAATTCATTTTCAAAAGGTGAAATGCAATAATTATATTAGATGTCACGAGTTCGACTCTTTACAAAAACAAAACAAAAATGAAATATTTTTCTCTATCAGAAATCACAAGTTCAACTTCTCACAAAGACAAATATTTGTGAATCTAAACTCTAAATTAAAACTTTATTTTATTTCAAATGATTCAAAAAAACTATTATAATATCAAAACGAGTTACAAACTATTTGAATATATCTAAATCATTGTCCACTTAATAGAGTCTATCTATGAATTAATTACAATTATTTTATAACAAACAAATTTAAAATCTATATTTATAATACTATTTCAAAAAATTCATCTCAGCTCTGATATCTAAGTCTATCTATGAATCGATTTAAATTATTTTATAATAAATAAATTTAAAATCTAAATTTATAATATTATTTCAAAAATTCATCTGTCAGCGCAAATATGTCAGCGCAAATCTGTTTCTAATTCAATAATAAATGAAAGGATATTCATATTTTCTACTATAACTAAAAGTGACTTTTGCAATTTAGTATTAGTAGAACTATCCATTGATGTATTCACTTTGTTAAAAAAAATATATATTAAACTTCGTACTCAATATTTTTTAGTGAGTTTAAAGAACTCGAAAACAGTTTTTAATTAAAATTTCAGAATAACTTGTAATTGTTATAATTGAATATTGTGCACCTACACATGTATTGTATCTGTCATTTGCTACTATTGCAAAAGCTTTTACAAATATTGAGTAATAGTAAACAATTATTTGTACTAGTAGATGAATCTCAAAAGCAACATGTAAGGGTGTATAGTTCGTACGCTATTAAGTTACAACTCACTGATGTATGAATGACCATTCGTACACCAAGTTGAAGTCACTGACTATTTTTTTTCATGTACTATTGTTCAGCTAAATTTAAGGAACAACAGTTAGTTTATGGCGGGGTCAGCTAGAACAGTTACGTATCTTATGTTATATTTTGTTCAACTTTTCTGTGCATGCAGTTTGCTTTTTCCATTAAATAATACCAAATTTTATGTATTTTCGTTAACTTCTAAAGCATGTTACATGAAAATAATCGAAACTTATGCTTTTGGAGATTCAATATTAAAACGTTATGCGAATTATATTCACGGCATATATTACTTCCTCGTTAGCAGTTTCTTTTTCTAATCACCAAAAATAATAAGAGATTTCCATAACTAAAAAATATATATCAAAAGCAGTTTCTTCCTAGGTTTCTATGTTGGACTCAAGTTTCAATCGGAATATCCCCAATAATTTTGTAATTAATTCTATCACTTAAAAGATGATTATTTATTTGGTTGACTCTACTTCTTATGAATCGTTTCATATTTTAGAGATTATGAGTAAGTTAGCATCGTTTAAAATAAAAATAAATATAAACTCTACTTAATTCGATTTAACTCATCATATATATTATGAGATTCTATTTATTTATAATTTAACCTTGACAAAATTAAGATTTTGTGTAAAAGTCTATCTCACACGTTCTTAAAGGCAGGTTTACTTATCATATTCAAGGCTAATTTCTTGTCGTCTTTTACCGTTAGAACTTGACTCTTCTATTTATTTTAATTGGACTTTTCTAAAGTATTGGCTATCTCATAGAAGCTTTTTCAACGTATACTCCATTTTAGAAGCTTTTTTAGTATTTCTTTTCTTTGGTTATCGAGTCAAATTATGTGTGATTTTATTATGATCTAGTATGATATAGTCTAAATTGTTTTGGAGAACCGTAATAATATCATATTTAATGGTGTTTTAAATATTCGAAAGATAGACGTGGCGAAAATAATATTCTTTTTAGTTTAGAAATGATCTCTAGTTAGATTATGGGTGAACTCATATACTTTATCTATCACATGTCTTAACCAATAGCTAATTGATTGTCTGCATTAGCTTTGATGAATGTTTTATATATTTGCGATTTTATTTCTCTTTTGATGAATTCTGATTTCTGGATGGTGGTTCTAAAGGTGTGAACTATACTATAATCCTTGATTTTTAGTTGTTTGAGAGCTTTTCAAGGTCTACTTTGTTTGTTTTGTTTATTTGGAGGTTGTTGTTTTTCTTTTGGAATCTTATTGTATCTTTGATAGTACATTGAACACTTCTTGACTTTTTAGAATTATTTATACTATGTTGTTTATCATCTTTTTATTAATATTATTTTGCCATTAATAAAAATATAAATTTTAACTATAAATAATTTGATTAAATATGTTTAAACTTCGTTTTGAATTTTGTTTTATCTCTCTAAAATATATCTTTAGAGAATCATTTTTCTAAAGTTAAAATTTTTAATTTTGATGTCTTCGCTAATGTAGTCACTAAATAATAAATCGCTAAAAATTATTATTAAATCGCTAAATTAAAAAGTAGTTGCTAACTTATAAGAATTTCAAAAATTAAAATTCCTAATTTTAGAAGGACAGTTCTTTAACGAATATTTTTAAAAGGCGGAAAGTGAAAATGTCAAATTTTAAAATGATTTTAAACATATTTAATTCCATAATTTAAACTGTTGTGTAATCATAAATTAAAATCTTTAAAATGTGTTTGAGGTTTGGGGTATGGTGTGGCATTTTGAATTGGTAGGAAGTATTAGCTAGTGTTCTTCCTATTAATTATAGGCGTCCTTCTTCTATTTTCGTGGCCTCATTTTATAAAGAGGAGATATTTGCAAAGAACTTCAAATTATTCGAGTGTTTGAATTTTATGAAAGGAATTTGCTAAGAAAAAGTAAGATTTCAAATTTTAAATCATGTTAAAATTATGGTGTAATTGTAATTTAGGTATAAAAAAATGTAGAACTTTTGATATGACTTAAATTATCCTTTTAAATTTTTTTTTCTGAAAATGAAGATTTCAAAAATAACAAAAGTTTTAATGATTGGTAAGCATCACAGCTAGAAAGAAAACAATTTAATAAATCATTGATATTTAAAATAACATATAGAACATATTTTGTGTTGATTAAAAGAACTTTTATGTTATAATATAGTAAGTAGTCGTAAATAAAAGTTGCATAAACATTTATTTTATTAAAACATAAATTCGAATTTTTAATGTTCATATTCTTTAAAAATATGTATGATGTTGGTTGGTGCACAAGAATTAAAGATGATCGAATAATGAGAGAATGACGGTTATCAAAAGAGTGAAAAATCGGGATTGTTGTTATAAATGACATCTACTACTAGTCTATTTATACAATGAGAAAATTGTCACATAGGCCCTAATAGAATAAACTTAATGATCAAGATAAAAGGTACATACATAGAAAATACTAAATTATCCTTCAATATCATCCCTTAATTTATATTTCTAACTAAAACTAACAACACCAATTCCACCCCTTAAGAGGAGAAATTGATCTGTCTTGATTGTCTTCGTCAGAACATCTGCCAACTGCTTCTGGGTGCTACAGTGCACAACTTCTAATGTTCCGTTCTAGACTTGCCTTCTCAAAAAATGATACTTAGTCTCAATATGCTTGCTTCTTCCGTGCAACACTGAATTTCTTGCAAGATTGATTGCAGACTTGTTATCAATCATCAGCTTCAGAGGCTTCTTTATTTTAATCTTCAGATCTTGCAATAAATTCAGAAGCCACATATCTTGACATGCAGCTACAACGCCTGCAATATACTCAACTTCACATGTTGATAGAGCAACAACAACTTGCTTCTTAGAACTCCAAGAAATAGGACCTCCCAAAATCTTAAATAAGTATCTAAAATTACTTCTTCTATCAACTCTATCTCCACATCAATCAGAGTTAGAGTAGCTCATCAACTTTGATTCTGCCTTTCTTCCAGAAGGAAATAATACTCCAAACTTCAGAGTTCCCTTGATATACCTCAGAATTCTGGCAACAGCTTGATAATGGGACCGCTTAGGTTTACTTATGAACCTACTAACCAATCCAATTGCATAGCAAATATCGGTCGATATTACACAAATACCTCGGAGAATCAACGGTTGTTTGAAGACCATAGCATCCACATCTCCACCCTCAGTCGAGTCAATTTATGATTGGTTTTGACGGTGTAACATCAACCTTACAATTCTCCATCTTAAACTTCTTGAAGTTCTAGTTCATACTTGAGTTGATGTAAAATAATACCCTCCTCCAGTACAAAATCTCCATTCCTAGAAGATATACCATATTTCCCGGATCGGTCATCTCAAATTCATTCATCAACGATGTCTTGAACTTGATTATATATTCGAAAGCTCCTGTAAGTAATATATCATCAACATAAAGACACACAGAATCATATTGCTTCGAGTCTGCGTAAACTCCATATTCCATCTCACACTTGAAACCCTTGCTTCTTGAAAATGAATCAATCTTCAAATTCCAAGCTCGGTGTTTGCTTGACCCATCTGAGCTTTGTGTAACTGTACACCATCCTTCGATTCTTTTACGAATCCGGAGGTTGTGACACATATAAATCTTCTTGTAATGGACCATTCAAAATGAAGACTTCACATTCAAATGCATCGAGGCCAATTTCTATTTGCAACTAAAGCAATCACCAGTGACCCATCGGCTTAAGCTTCACCTTGAAAACCCATCGGCGCTTATGGCTTTCTTCTTCTTGAGCTTAGTCAACTCCAAGTTTTGTTTCTTTCTATAGCCTCAAGTTCTTCTTTCATGGCATTCAGCCAGAATTTCTTCTTGAGTGATTCTTCAATACCCAATGGTTCAGAATCTACTAACATGGCACACTGAATGACTTCTCCCTCTGAGTCAACTTTGATGTCTTACAACATGTCAAAATCTGCAAACCTTCTAGGTATGGTTATGATTCTTTGTGGCCTCTCAACTTGTTTTGAATATTCTCTAGAATTTGGAACAACATTAGCCTCTGGACCTTGTCTAGAAACCATATCTTTAGAATTACCACCTTCAGAAACATGATCTTCTCCAGAAACTTGTCATTCAGAACCTACGTCTTCAAATTTTTCCCTTCCAGAAGCATGATCACCACTAGATTCTGGATCATCATCAGAAATTGGATCAGAATCAGATTCATCATCATCGAGTCTTGGAATCATCTTGACTCGACTCTTCTTGAACTTTCAACTTGACTCTTCTTGAACTTTCAACCGACTCATCTTGAAGTTATCTCTACACAAAAATGGGTTGAGACTTTCTCCAATCCCAAGCTTCCGACTCTTTCATAATAATGTCTCTGTTGACTTCAAATTTGTTAGTTTTTGGACAATAGAGCCTGTATGCACCTATACTGTGATACCCCACCAATAACATCACTTTGCTTATCATCCGACCTTCCTTCGGCTTCGGGCGTGTTTGTAACACACGGAACCAAAACCTTCAAATGATTAACATTTTCTTCTCTCGGTCCACTTATCTAAAGGAGCAGTCTCATTCGACATCGTTAGACACCTATTGAGCACATACTGCGGTAGCAATAGCTTCTCCCCATAAGTTGTGAGGAAGATTCTTCTATTTTAGCATACTTCTCGTCATATCAAGCAAAGTACGATTTCTTTGTTCAACAAGATCATTGTGTTGAGGAGTATAAAGAGAAGTAACCTCATGCTCAATTCTATTATCATCATAGAACTTCTGGAATTCTGTAGAGTTATACTCACCTCCACCATCCGTTAAAGAATCATTAACCCGACCACTTTGATTCTCAACCTTCACCTTGAATTTATGGAATTCAATAAACACCTCATTCTTATACTTGATAAGTGTTACCCACATCATTCTTGTGAACTCGTGCACAAAAGACACAAAATACCTATTTCCTCCAAGTGAAGGTTCTGAAAATGGTCCACATACGTCAGAATATACTACTCCCAGAGCATGTTTTGCTCTTGGGACTACTTCTGATACAAATGGAAATGTGGGTTGCTTTCCTTTCATGCATACCTCACATGACTTCCCAGGCTTCACAATCTTCGGAATGCCACGTACGAGCTTCTTAGAACTTAGATGCCCTAAGCTTCTATAGTTCAGATGCCCTAATCTCTTATGCCACGGGTTACTATCTCCTTTAGAGCCTTATGTACTAAGATACTCTATTTCAGCTGTTTCTACATTCACCTTGAATGTTTTGTTGCTTCCCTATTCAGATTGCATAATCAACTTCTGATTGAAATCATACAACTTCAAGAGATTGTTCTTCATAAAAACTGAGAAACCTTTCTCAATGAGCTGACCCATACTCATCAGATTGATTTTCATTTCAGGAACATACCAAACATCCTTGATTAGAACATTCTTCCCATTCTTCACTTTAAATTTGACATTTCCCATACCTTCTACATTAAGGTACTTATCATCGGCATATGATCTTTGCCCTCATCGGAATCAAAATCTATCGACCATTGTTTGTTTCTAGTTAAGTGATTTGAGCCGGTGTCCATATACCATCAATCGCCAAACATCTTCCATCAGACTCAGAAGCCATCAATAACACAGGTTCATTATCTGAATCGGCTCTGGCTATGTTTGCTTCTTCTGATTTCCTTCCCTTGTTTGACCAACAATCTCTAGCAAAATGGCCAAGCGCTATGATAACATTGAAATTTCTTCTTGTCAAACTTTTATTTTCCTTCTTATGTTCCTTCTTGACAAAGAAGCTTTCGAGACCTCAACTTCCTCTCGGAAGTTCTTTCGATCAGACGCAACTCATGCGCTTCTAGACTACTTCTGACTCTCTATTCTCACGGTTTCTAGATCTTTAGAATGTTCAATTGCTACAACAATGTAATCAAATTGAGGTAAGTGACCTCAATACCTTCTCTATTGTTACTTGTTCAGAAAGAGTTTCTCCACAAGCCTTCATCTCATTAGTGATTAGAATCACTCTAGAGATATACTTTGAAACCTTCTCATTGTTCTTCGTGTTGAGATTCTCATATTGCTTTCTCAAGGGTGAAGGTTTACCTTCTTCAGCGATCGTCACCACCGTAACATCGACCAATGTGTCCCACGCCTCCTTTGACGTCATCGAATCAGTAATTTTCTCAAACACGTTCACAATCACACACTGATGGATGAAAGAACAATGCCTTCTGATCTTTCTTCCTCTTGTTTCTCTGCGCATCTATCTCTTCTTACATCGCATCTTCTACAATCGAATATACCTATCGATAAGCTCAAGAACATCTTAAGCCCCAAATAACGCGCATTTGAATCATCCATCTATTCCAATTTTGCCATCAAAAACTAGAAGTTTGGTACTCATATTTCCGTTTCGTTCATCTTCAACCTTATACGGTACCTCGGATCTTCACTTTCACTCACGGTGTTTCCCAAACCAGAATCGAGAAAATGTGATTCTGTTACAATTTGTTCAAAGATTCGGCACGAACCTAGAAACAAAATCAATCACACAACACAAACTCGCGTTCTCTCGTTTTCCCTGCATTTCTAACCGGAGCTCTAGATACCAATTTGTTGGTGTACAAAAATTAAAGATGATAGAAAAAATGAGAGAATGACGGCTACCAAAAGATTGAAAGAAATAAAGATTGTTGTTATAAATGACATCTACCACTAGTCTATTTATACAAGGAGAAAATTACCACATAAACCCTAATAGAATAAACTTAATGACCAAAATAAAAAGTACAAACATAAAAAATACTAAATTATCCTTCAATAACTTTTGCCCTAATATAATATTTTGCCTACTATAATACTTTATTTATAAAAAAAAAAGACTTGAATACAATAAGATAATACAGTTTCTTAAAATATATACAAGTGTTTGCAAATTCTAATTCAGCTAATATGTATTATAAGAAAAAAAATTTGGTTACAATATAATATCAAAATTTGAACCTTAAGACCTACGGTTATAGATGAATCTTTAATAGTTATTACAACTTCATCGATTAAAAGAAATATAAGAATAAACTGTAACTCTTTTTGTTTGAACTCAATCTTAGTTATGTAGTAATATTGGATATTACTAGTACTGTTTATAGTAGTTTTCTTAATTAATTTGTATAATTGGGTGTAGATTAGGACGGTTCATAGTACAATTTTGTTAATATACCGAACAAAATCGTATCAAATAATTATATAAGATTATCCGAACTAAACTGAACCGTTATATTTTTTTTAGAATCAAATTAAACAAAAAATTTTGGTTTGTTATAACGGTTCGCAGTCTCATACTGTATCAAACAATTATAAGATAATTTTTCTTCAAAACCGAACTATTTGTTAAATAACATGATTTTGTTAAATTTTTTTTTTAAAATCAGCTTTTGTTTTATTTTTTTCGCCAAAAATTGACTTTTTTATTTTTTGAAAATATAAACTTTTCATTTTTGCCAATAAAACAACCATTTTTTTATTTTCACCAAAAATTAACTTTTTTCCAAAAACAAAATTGACTATTCTAATTTTTGGAGAATATTGTTTTTTTTTGTTTTCTGAAAAAATTGACTTTTTTTATCAGAAAAAATTGACTTTTTTATTTACGACAAAATAGTACATTTTTTTGAAAAAAATTGACTATTTTAAATTTTTGGAAAAAATTGATTTTTTTTAATTTGTGAAAAATACTGATTTTTTTTATTTAAACAAAAATCGACTTTTATTTTTGAAAAAAATTGACTTTATTGTTTTCCAAAAAAATATCAATTTTTAAATTATAAAAAATAAAACCAATTTTTTCATTTTTCAAAAAAATTGACTTTTATATATTTTTGGAAAAAAAATGACTTTTTCATTTTAGAAAAAAATTGATTTTTTTTACTTTTGAAAAAATTGATATTTTTTAATTTCGAAAAAAATCAATTTTTTTTTATTTTTGGAAAAAGTTGACTTTTATTTATTTTTTAAAAAAAATCAGCATTTTTTAATTTTTCGGAAAAAGCTGACATTTTATTTTCAAAAAATTTGATTATCTTTTTTAGGAAAAAAATGAATTTTTTTATTTTCGAAAAAATAATTTTCTTTCGCATGAAAATATTGATTTTTTTTATTTTGAAAAAAAATATTTTTTAAAAAGTCAATATTTTTATAAAATAATGATTTTTTTTTAATTTTATAAAATAGAAAATAATTGTTATTTAAAATAACAATAATTCGGTTCAAAATTACTTTGAAATTTAATTGCTTATGTTTAGTTCTAAAATCATTATCAAAATATAAATTCTTTCACTAATATTAATAATGGTTCGATTATTTTCAACAGTTCAATATAATTTTATAATGTTTTTGAAAATTATACGATATCAAATCAAATCTATAATAACAAAAACTCAAACTCTTTTCGATTCATTGTAATATTTATAATCAATAGTTCAAAGCATCATGGAAAGATCCAAGACAATATACCTTAACTAGGTTAATCAAACTCATAATCTAACAAATAAACTATAATACAATTTGGCATTGACACGTACGATTCATGACCCAATAATATGATATTCAATTAAGCAATCATCTATCCATAGTCTTCTTATTTAATTTTCCACTAATGATTTAACATCGTATAATAAAATATAATAGAAAGAAGTTTTCCTAGAAGCTAGGTGTTGGCGGTGACAACAATGCTAAGGTATATAAATTGATTGATTTATGTCTATTATATATTAAATTATCCAAATAGCATTGAAGTGGACACCCCAATTGTTTTGGAATATTAATTAAGAAATTGCCACGGCTCTCTCATGCTTAAATTTGATTAGGGTTTGGGTGATTTTTTAAAAGTTTGGTTTAGAATGTTTAATTAGCTGGATAAAGCTAAAAGCATGAACTTTACAAACTCTATGGAGGCGTATGAAATTAGAACTACATGATTTTAATTGCTAGGAGTTGGTAATCAAGCAATTAATTAATTGTCCTACACGATCTTTAGAATACTAGGCATTATAAATAATTTTGAATACAAAGATAAATAGAATTTTCACGATAAAATAATTTGAAAAATGTTTTATTACAACTAATTAAGAAATTATAAGATTGAGTCATGTATTAAGTTTGTGTTTGAATTGACACTTAATAGAATTGATTCAACATAATTGAGATTGGTAGAATTAATTATATCATAATTGAGTTTATGATAAATGATTTATATTTGAATACATTATTATTATTATTATTATTACGACTAGACTAAAAATTGATCACCTATACTAAATAACGAGCAACTATATTTATTTGACGCTTAACAAATTCTACCTCAAAGTTTAGTGAAACTAATAATAACAATTTAAGAGATCTCATAATAAGACTAAATTCGGAATTTCCAACGCATTCAGAGTGAATTACATGAGAAACTTGTTGAGAATCACTAACAAACATCACATGGTCAAGACGTAACTCTATAACTCTTTGGATAGCCTCTTTCAAAGCCAACGTCTCTACTTCTAAGATAGATAAAGTTCCAACATTCCAAGCAACACCAACAATAACAAAATTACCCAAATTGTCCCGAAGATACCACCCTCTATTAGTTGATCCTCTATATATGTTGAAACACGCGTCAATATTACATTTGAGTCAACCATGCGGGGGTGGGTTCCAACGCGTAAGGTTGGGAGTATTTTCTTCAACACCATGAGAATTTTAATCCAATAACCATTCCTGCCATTTATGAAACGCTAACCAACCAAGCTTATTCGCATCATCCCCCTCATATTCCAAATAAATCCATTCATATTCTTCCACATAATCTCAATCACGATCACAAATCGCCTGGACACCCTCCAATCTTTCTTACTAAACAAATAAAGAATAAGAGATTTAGGATCAATCGAAGATTGTAAACGAGATTCAATGAATTCATACAAACCTGATGTCCTCCAACTTGAGTTAGTTTTCGGACAACCAAAGAAAACATGCCAATCATCCTCTTCATTCTCTCCATAGGACATGATATTGGCAGAGTCGAATTCTAGATGACAGATAGTCCTTGCAAATTCTCCAAAGAAGATGTTTGACTTGAGGATGAGCTTTAATACTCCACATATCTCTTTTTCTTCTCTTCCATCGATAACTTTCGAGCAGGCGTTATAGATTTCAATGTAAAAATAATTTCGATGTAAAATCACTTAGAAACAATTCTGGAGGTAGAAGCTACAAATTCTAACTTCAAGTAGAATCAATTTTACTTTTAATAAACCAAACATCTCAAAATCGCTTAGAATCAATTATACATCTCTAAAATTGATTTTTGATCTTTCAAATTGTACATTGTATTGATATCCTACTCTATTGTAAGAATTGATCTCGATCTAATGTCTCAAATTTAGTGCGAACTCTCAAATACAATATTGAGACCATTTGAATCCTTAAAACAAATTTCTCTTTGAAAAAGTTATTTCACGAGAAAATAATTTTACAAAAGCAACTTTTTTTCAAAGAGACAATATTTTGAGAACTACAAAAATAATTGTAAAATTCAACGAGCAAAAAAGAGTTTGAATATATGATTAACCAAAAAGGAAAAGAAGAGAAAAAGCTAAAAATTAGTATAAATAGAGAGTTGATGGAGGCACTTTATTTATAACAAATTTTTTATGATCGATTCGTAAATACACAATTCAGAACATTTGGAACGAAAAACTTAATAAATAGATACGGATAAAAAATAGTGAAAAGTTAAAGACTTAGACAAACATGTGGCAAGCAGAGAAAGGCGTGTGTCAAATACACGTTGATCTACGAGAAAATTGATGAAGTGAAAATAATAATTATATTTTAATAAAAATATAATTTTTTAATATGAAAAAATATATTAAACACTAAACTAAAGCTTTAAATTTGGCCGTATGTAAGATTTTTTTAATTTAATATTCGATTTTGATCGACTAATTTAAATTAAAAAAACTCAATTAGTTGTTTACATGCGAGGCGAGGAGTCATATTCCATATAAACTAATCTCAAGCTTTTATTAATAAACTAACACTTAAAAATTACAAAATATTTCAAGTTAAATTTATATATATATATATATATATATATATATATATATATATATATATATATATATATATATATGTATTAAAGGGGATTTCAGTGGGCCACAGTCGATCCTAAAAAATTAATTTTTTTTAATTATATAAATTTAATATTATATTAACTCAAAAAAATTATTATATGAAAATAAAATCTTTTGGTTTTCTGTTTCTCTTTCTCTCTCTTTTTTATAGGTATCGTAAAAATACTTATTTTATCACTATTAGCTTCTTCTCTTCTCTCTTACCGGCAACCACAGCTTTAAAACACGAAGCGTCGAAATCTCCGCTCTGGCTCTGTGAAATACGACACCATCATCCCCTTCCTCTTGTTATTAATACACTTCTGCGCGACAATCGACGATGAGTCCTTTTTCCTTCCGACTCTTCGTAGTAACTTTCCCTCGATTTTAAAAGGTAATCTCTCTCCTCTATTCATCCCATTGTTGATTGTTAATTTTATATGAATGATTTTGTTATTGGAAATTTTGTGAAATATTGTGAAGCAATTTTAAAATATGCAATTTGATATTGAGAAACACATTTGAGGTTAAATTGATTACAATTTGTGAAAAATATTGTTCTTTAAGAATTGATTGTTGTTGATATCGTTCTTATAATTTTGTTGATTATTGTTCTTAAAAATCGAGATTAAAACTTGTGCTCACTGACATTGTTTTTGATTGTGATTCTTACTTATTAACTTGTAAAGTGTTTTTTTCGGTTTATTATAACTTATAACAACAATTTTGATTATGATTATTGTTGTCTTGTGCTTTTATTGTTATAACAACAATTTTTCTGATTTGGTTATTAATTTGTGCTTTTAAGGTGTCCGTCTTGTTGATGTCCGTATATCATCAGATTTGAAGAATTTATCAACCATTCAGAAATTATGTTCTTGTTTGGTTGCAACTAACAAGAATAAAATTTACTTTTTGATTGATAGACTACTCCGTCTTATCCCGACTCTTCCAGTTTCTACTGCCACGGCTGAGAGATCTTTTTCGGCAATGAAAATTATCAAGACTAAGTTGCGAAACAAGATCAAATGTCGGTTTCTAACATAGCATGTCTGTTTACATTGAAAGAGAAATTAATACATATATTAGTTCAGATTCTATTATTGATGATTTCAAGTCACTCAATACACGTAGAGTCTTATTTTAAGATATGTAATTTGTTTTTTTAATAATTAACTTTGTGCTTATTTAGCCTTTATTTTCTATATGCAATATAAATTTCGTATTTAGTTTAAATATTTTATTGGCACACGCATTTTTATCCTGGTTCATACACACATATATATATATATATATATATATATATATATATATATATATATATATATATATATATATATATATATATATATATATATATATATATTATAAAACAAACCATGATAACTAGCTAGTTGAATTATAAATATGTTAGTTAGGTGGAAGAGTGTTTTGAAGAACAATTTTGGCTGGAGATTGGGGAGAATGGATTATTGAATATTGAAAAAAATGTCGACATCCGTACAACATGTCTATGTTGACATATTGTGTATTTTTCCCTTGTAAAGCTGTCTTGTCCTTCAATTTAGTCTTCGTTTGAATTAGTTTATTTTTTATATTATAATTAAAATAATATATTACAGCTTGGAAGGAAATATCTATAATTGTTTTAAGTCCACACACATGCTATTTTATTTTTTTTGTAGTGAAGAATTAATTGAGCTTGATATGATAGTGAAAGAAGAGAATGGGTATAGTAAGATATGATATAAGATACTGAGTACTGAGTAGTAAAGTGTGTATATATGATATAGGAGTAAAAGCAATGAATAAATGAATGAGAACAACAATGGATGGGGTTCATGTGGCTTCTCCCCTCATCATAGTCGCATCACAAACCTCCCCACGTGTCAGACATACTAACCTGAGTTTTACTGCTCCACGTTAATTTGTCTTTCTTTTTCCTATGCATGCACGCATATCCTTAACCACAAACCCACGTCTCCAAATTCTTAACTACGTAAAACAAAGGAATAAATAAATTGCTATTTTGATGAATAACGAATGCATTTTCTTTACACTTATGGAATATGTTGACATTGTATTTTTTAAGTGTCTCGTTAGTTGATTATGCCAAGTGATGTTGAAATTTTGAAGTTTTTGTTCTATTAAGAAAAATTATACATATACATAGATAATGAAGTGATGAAATAGAGCACATAGGGAGATTCATATTGGATTAAAAGCCACATTAAGAGCAACATATAAGTAAAAAAAAAACATTAAATATTAATCATAAATTTTAAGATGATAAGTGTATCAATCTTTTCGCTTATAAATTGTTCAATATTAATTTTTTTAATTAATATGAGACTTCCAACTTACATTTGTACACAATAATCTCGCTCTCATTCTAGCACCACTCTGATGAAAAATTAAGGCACAATAACATACCAATATACATCAAATATAAAATTTCTCAAACTTGTAAGAACCTATTAGGATTAACAACAAATATATGGTCGTAAATCAAACAAATAAAAGAACAAAAGAACATCAATATTTTAACGTGAAAAATCCTTTAATATGAGAGTAAAAATCACGAGTCATACATACCAAAGAAATAACTCTACTATAATCAAATAAAGATACAAAAGAGTCTTAAAGTGAGTCATAAACTAATGTTATCAACCGCAAATCACAAAACAAACTAACTTACAAATAAGAATAAATAAGATGAAAAGTTATTTAAATATACAACTTCAGTACGAAGCAATTATCTCTCAGCTCGGACTTTATTTTAAAGATATCAATAGTCCAAAAGAAGATACAAGTGTTTCGAACATGCCCTATAAATTTGAGGTCGATCAAATGGTTAAAGAATCCAGAATTAATGATTTAGTCAGATTGGTTGCAAAAAAATGGGAATAAGGTTCTCTTATGTTTTCTCTATTTTGAATCCTTATTTTCTCTCTACTACTCTCAACCCTAAATTGACTATCTCCACTTAAATAAGTTAGACAAAATGGCTAATCATAATTGGGTCTTTATTCACATAGGAAGAGAGTCCAAACCCAACAAATTTCCCCATCACAACTATGAGGAGGAAATCACCAAACTAAAGATATCACAACAAGCTTTAAATTTCTCTCTTGGTATCATTTTAGTCATCATATCGGAACTATTATCATTTGTATGAACTTTAGGTAACTCCAACAAACTATCCAAAACATCATGTATTCAATGATATTTCACATCAACGTGTTGAACCTATTATGAAAAGCCAAATTCTTACCAAGATGAATAACACTTTGACTATATCAACAAATAACACATATTTTTCTTGAACAAAACCAAGCTCATGTAAAAATTTCTCCAACCACAATAACCCTTTTACATGCTTTGGTAATGATAATAAACTCAACATCTATAATAGACAATGTTACACACTTTTGCATTTTGGAATGTCAAGCCACAACTCCCCTTATAAATTAATCATGTATCTCGAAGTAGAATTTATGGAATCAATGTCTCTATCCATATTAGTGTCAGAGTGCCCCACTAGAGTATGTTTATCTTCTCCAAATCAAAGCCTTGCAGAAGTAGTACCGCGAAGATACATAAAAATCCATTTTCCAACATTCCAATGCCCTCTACTTGGATTTGACAAAAATCTACTAACAGTACCAACAACATGTGTTATATCTAGTCTTGTACACACCATTGCATATAATAAAGTATCCATGTTAGATGCATCTGGAACACATTTCATATTAAACGATTCATCTTCACTTCAAGGATTTTGATTAGAACTTAACTTGAAATGAGTAGCAAGAGGAGAGCTTACCGTCTTAGAATTTTCCATTTGAAATCTTTGCAGAACTCTTTCGATATAATGCTCTTGTGACATCCAAAGTTTAATCTCCTACATACACATGATTCTAATGCCGAGAATGTGTGTAGTTTCTCCCATGTTTTCATGGCAAATGACTCACCCAACTGTTTCTTTAACATGTCAATGTTAGAAATATTTTTCCTTACAATAAGCATATCATTAACATATAAAAATAGGATAATAAAGTCATCATCAGAAAATTTAATAACAAAGACACACTGATTTGAAGTAGTCTTATGATATCATTGCACACATAACAAACTCAAACTTCTTGTACCACAATCTTGGAGCTTTCTTAAACCCATATAAACTCTTTCTTAATCTACATACATGATCGTCTTTACCTTTAACTTGAAAACTGTAACGCCCTGTTTTATTTAATATTATATTATATTAATATTTTGAGTTACCGTTTGTGATTGTTTTAATGACGAGAATATTTATATTAATCGATATATCTATTAATATATTTGGTGACGTTACATTTGGTCCGATTTTATTACATTCGGTTCGATAAAATATTATTGGACCGATATTTAATCCGAAATTATTTTAATTAATTGAGTTAATAATATTATTAGATATTATTAAGGTGTTAATTAATAAAATAAATTAGGGTGTGAGGACTAATTGCTTAGGATTGGGTGTACACCTTGGCAAGTAAGAATACTTTATAAAACACTTTTCATCATTTTCTTTCCATAACAACACCAAAAGCCAAACATAGAAGCTTAGAAACATAGAGGGTTTTGGAAGAAGAAGAAGAAGAAGAGCAAGAGCAAGAGCAAGGTTTGGATTTTGTTGGAGCATCTTGCAATCATCCAAGCACTTGAGGTAAGGGTTTGATTTTCCTTTCCATATAGTTAGGGTTTGATAGATATGTTGTAGATTTAGGAAAAATTGATAGGTTGATTCATGAGTTTTGGTTGGTTGATTGTTGAAATAACTTAGAAAAGGTTGAGTTAGGAGTATGGATTGTGGGTGTTTTATTGCCAAGATTGTAGGAACTAGAAGTGTTAAAATGGAAATGTATAAAGCGTTAAAAACCGGAAAATACAAGGTCATTCTTGAAGCCATGGAAGGAGAAGGAGGATGATGAGGGCGCCCACCTGCAAGGGGTGCGCCTCAAGCCTTCATGGGACGTTCGTCCCTTCCTCTTGTCGAGGTGGAGAATTGTGTTCATTGCATAATTTACTTTGCTAGTTGTTATTCAGGTTAATTGGACTTTCCATTTAATTTGGAACCCGATTAAATTTAACCCGATTAATTCCGATTTCCGATTAATTTGGCCAGACAAGTACTCAATTCAACGAAAAATTGCGTGCTAGCTAAGTTCGACGTGTAGAATGTAGTGGTGAGGTTATTTTTCAAAATTATGAGTTTTTGAAATGACCGAAATAGGCCAAATTACGGTTAAATTGAATCGGATTGCGTTTTAGTCGATTTAAGACACGTATGGACAATCCGATTGTGATATTGACGATTATGATTAATGCGGTTATTAAGAATGACTTTTACGCGATTATTGGTGTTTTGAATATTTTTCCGTATTTAGAATTTGGTGAATTAATTGATAATGATGTGGTGTGATTAAACATGATGTTTGCGACGATGTATTTATTAACGAATACTTGATGATATGCGATGCGATGATATGTTTATCTTGATGTGGATAAATATGGCGACGTGGACTTTATGTCAATTTTGATGAGCGATGATGATGTTTTGTTGTGTTGTTTTTATTGTCGAGTCACATACATTGCATTGGCGACGAGGGCTTTTATGCCAAGCGACGATGGGCTTTATGCCAAATGTTCCTAATTATGGACAAAGCGACGGGTACCACATGCATAACATAGTCGTGTCTCATGGAGTCGGTTATGTTTATGTTTGAGTTGTTTGGCATTGGGTTTTAATTGATGGATGATGTTGAATTGCGATGATATATGATACTTTTGTTGATACAAGTATAATGATTATGTGACGAAGTTAAAGTGTTAATTTTATACACTAAATGCTAATTTTAAGTATGTGAGGTTTTGATATATGTTGACATACTCTTAATAACTTATATCATTTATAATTCCAAAACTATTTATATATTTTATCATGCCTTTAATTATATGTTTTGGAGTATCTCACCCTTTACTTGTTTCGCTGTTGCCTTTATATTGGTAACGTGCAGGTGATCCACGAGGATGATGAGGATTAGCTCGAGTCTCTTTATTTTGAGTCGCTCTGCTCTGATCGTAGTAACACTCGGGTTTTGGGCGACGTTATTATTTTGATAGGATAGTTTATGTATACTATCTTATGATGTTATAACTTTATGCATTGATGATAACATGATGATATGCATATTTTGTAAACACATCCGCTGTGCTGTGAATAGTCATATGTTTATATGATGAATTATAATATGAATCGGTATATCTGACTTTTGATTTTTGTGATGTGCATTATAATGCAAAGTGATGAAAACACGAATATGTGATGCCTCAATTTTGTTGGATGAAATTTTGTAACTCTGATTTTATTATTAATTACGAGGGGTAGAATTGGGGTGTTACATTAGTGGTATCAGAGCAGGTCGGTCTGTCCGACCAAGTTGTTGAGTTTGTTGTTATCTAACAATCAAGTATTGTTATTTGTTGATTCTAATCCTTGTTTTGTTGTGAGCAGAAGTTGTTATGGCTGGAAGAAATGCTGGTAGGAATGATGAGGCTCTTGTTGATGCTATGCAATAGCTCGAGCTTTCCAACACCTTGAATCTTGGCGAAGCTGGGTCTCGTAGTTTGGCAACCTTCCAAAGACAGAATCCCCCTACTTTCCAAGGAAAGTATGATCCTGAAGGTGCTTTAACGTGGTCGAAGGAGATTGAAAGAATCTTCCGTGTGATGGATTACACTCCTGTGCAAAAGATCCGTTATGGTACTCATAAGTTAAGTGATGAGGTTGATGATTGTGGGTTGACACCGTTAGAGGCTTGAAGTTTTGGTGAGGAAGTGACGTGGGGAGTTTTTCGTAGGGAATTCATGAGGAAGTATTACCCGGAGGATGTTCGGGGAAAGAAGGAGATTGAGTTCCTTGAGCTGAATCAAGGGAATATGTCAATCACTAATTATGCTTCAAAGTTTACCGAGCTGGCTAAGTTCTATCCTCGCTATGATGGAGTGAATACCGAGTTTTCTAAGTGCATTAAATTTGAGAATGGCTTGCGTCCTAAGATTAAGAAAGCGATTGGATATCAGAAAATTCGTGTCTTTGCGGATTTGATTGATAGTTGTAGAATCTTTGAGGAAGATAGTAATGCACACTATAAGATTATGTCTGATAAGAGAAACAAGGGTCAACAGAGCCGTGGGAAACCTTATGATACTCCAGTGGTAAAGGAAATAGAAAGCATTTCAAGAAGGATTAGTGGGGAGATGCTCCGCTAGTATTGTTTGTTACAAGTGTGGGAAACCTGGCCACAAAAGTAATGCTTGTCGAAGTGATGTGAGGGCTAAGGAGAATGAGGTGAGATGTTTCCGATGTGGAGAAGTGGGTCATGTGACTCGTGATTGCAAGCAGTTTTAATTATGGAGAGGGAGGTCACATTAGTTCTCAATGTAAGAAGCCTAAGAGAACTCAAGGAGCGGGGAAGGTGTTTGCTTTGTCGGGTGCTCCGGCAAGCAGATGGTCTTGTTCGGTACTAGTTTCATTAATAGCATTCCTCTTATTACTATTATTGATACTGGTGCTACTCATTATTTTATTGCTGCTAATTATGTTAAGAGATTGGGTCTCACTTTGTCATCTCTAGATAGAGATATGGTGGTGGAAGTTCGAGCTAAGGGAATGGTTACTACTTCTTTTGTGTGTGCAAGTTGTCCTTTATCAATCTTTGATAGAGACTTTGTGGTGGATCTTGTTTGTTTACCGCTTGCTGGGTTGGACGTGGTTCGGGTATGGATTGGTTGAAAGCTAATTATGTCCATATCAATTGCTATGACAACATGAGGTTTTCTTCCTTAGTGGAAGAAGATCAAACTATGTTGATGTGGACGAAACAATTGAATGAGTTCATGAAAGATGAAGCATTGGTTTTCTTGTTGATGGCGACTCTTTCGTGGAAGTCAATCTGTGATTGCAAATTTTCGGTGGTGTGCGATTTTCCAAGTATTCCACGATGAGATTCCTAGTGCACCTCTAGAAAGAGAAGTTGAATTTTACGAATCTTGTCCCTAGTACCGGACCTATCTCTATCGCACCATACAGGGATGTCGCATCGAGTTAGCAAAATTGAAGAGCTAATTAGAAGATTTACTCGAGAAGAAGTTTGTTAGACCAAGTGTGTCCTTGTGGGGAGCTCTGTGTTATTGGTGAAGAAGAAAGCGGTAGCATGAGACTTTGTATTGATTATCGTCAGTTGAATAAAGTGACTATCAAGAATAGGTATCAACTTTCTAGAATTGATGATTTGATGGACCGATTGGTTGGCGCTCGCATGTTTAGCAAGATTGATTTGAGATCGGGTTACCATCAAATAAGGGTGAAAGAAGAAGATGTTCAGAAAACTGCTTTTAGGATGAGGTATGGACATTACGAGTATTCGGTGATGCCTTTCGGTGTCACTAATGCACCGGGAGTATTCATGGAGTACATGAATCGTATTTTCCATACTTACTTGGATCGTTTCGTGGTTGTTTTCATTGATGATATTCTGGTTTATTCTAAATCGAAAGAAGAACATGCAGAACATTTGCGCATTGTGTTAGGAGTCCTGAAAGAAAAGAAGCTTTATGCTAAGTTGTCAAAGTGCGAGTTCTGGTTAAGTGAAGTGAGCTTTTTGGGGCATGTCATTTCTGGTGATGGCATTGCGGTTGATCCTTCTAAGGTCGATGCTGTGTGAAGATGGGAAACTCCTAAGTATGTTACTGAGATTAGAAGTTTCTTATGTTTGGATCGTTACTATAGAAGGTTCATTGAAGGTTTTTCTAAGTTGGCACTTCCTTTGACAAAGTTGACTTGTAAAGGAGCTGCTTTTGTGTGGGATGTCAAGTGTGAAGAAAGTTTTGTTGAATTGAAGAAAAGGTTAACAACGGCTCCGATCTTGATTCTACCTAATCCCGAAGAACCGTTTCTTGTTTATTGTGATGCTTCTAAGATGGGCTTAGGTGGCGTGCTTATGCAAAATGGCAAGGTGGTTGCTTATGCTTCTAGGCAATTGAAGATTCATGAGAAGAACTATCCTACTTATGATTTGGAACTTGCAGCGGTTGTTTTTGTGCTTAAGATTTGGAGACATTATCTTTATGGTTCTAGATTTGAAGTATTTAGTGACCATAAAAGCTTGAAGTACTTGTTCGATCAAAAAGAGCTTAATATGAGGCAAAGGCGGTGGCTTGAATTGTTGAAAGATTATGATTTCGGATTGAATTACCATCCTGGTAAAGTTAATGTGGTGGCCGGTGCTTTAAGTCGAAAGACTTTGCATATGTCACTTTTGATGATGAAAGAGTTGGAAATGATTGAACAATTTAGAGATATGAGTCTTGTGATAGAAGTGGCGAAGAGTGTTATCTTGGGAATGTTGAAAATCAATAATGATTTCCTTGATAGCATTAGAAGCTCGAAGCTTGATGTGAAACTTGTTGATTTGTTGGTTGGTATTGGACAAACTGAAAGTGAAGATTTCAAGTTGGATGCTCAGGGTGTTTTGAGGTTCCGAGATAGGATTTGTATTCCCGTTGATGTGAATTTAAAGAGAATGATCTTGGAAGAAAGTCATAGAAGCAATTTGAGTATTCATCCCGGAGCGACCAAAATGTATCAAGATTTAAGGAAACTATTTTGGTGGTCGGGTATGAAAAGAGAGGTGGCCCAGTTTGTTTATGCTTGTTTGACTTGTCAGAAGTCTAAAGTGGAGAATCAGAAACCTGCAGGGTTGATGCAACCGTTAGAGATCCCAGAATGGAAATGGGATAACATTTCTATGGATTTCGTAACGGGGTTACCGAATACACCAAGAGGACACGATGCGATTTGGGTGATTGTTGATATGCTTACAAAGTCGACTCACTTTATTCCTATTAATATCACTTATCCCATATCGAAGTTGGTGGAGATTTATATGCATGTGATTGTTATATTTCATGGAATTCCTTTGTGTATTGTTTCGGATAGAGATCCGAGGTTCACGTCTGAATTTTGGAAAAGCTTGCAAGATGCTTTGGGTTCTAAGTTGAGGTTGAGTTCGACTTATCATCCTCAAACTGATGGTCAGACAGAAAGGATGATTCAATCGTTGGAAGACTTATTACGAGCATGTATTCTTGAACATGGTGGTTCATGGGATACATATATTCCTTTGATTGAGTTTACTTATAACAACAGTTTTCATGCTAGTATTGGAATGACACCGTTTGAGGCTTTGTATGGTCGGAGGTGTAGAACTCCTTTGTGTTGGCACGAGTCGGGCGAAAGTGTGGTGCTTGGACCCGAATTGGTTAGAGAGACTACTGAGGCGGTGAAGATGATTAGAGAAAAGATGATAATTTCTCAAAGTCGACAAAAGAGTTATCATGATAAAAGGAGAAAAGACTTGGAATTTCAAGATGGTGATCATGTATTTTTGAGAGTTACCCCTACAACCGGCGTTGGGCGAGCATTGAAGTCGAAGAAGTTAATTCCTCGCTTTATTGGTCCTTACCAAATTACTAGTAAAGTAGGAAAAGTGGCTTATAGGGTGGCGTTACCGCCAAATCTTTCAAATTTGCGATGTATTCCATGTGTCGCAACCGGAGTATGTTCGGATCCTTCATATGATTGAGATGGATGATATTCAAGTCAGAAAATCTTAAGGTGGAAACGATGCCTTTGAGGATTGAGGATCGTGAGATAAAGTCTCTTCGTGACAAAGAGATTTCCTTGGTCAAAGTTGTTTGGTGAAAGCGCGACGTGGGAGTTGGAAAGTAAGATCCGGGATTCCTATCCCGAGCTTTTAGTCGGTAATTTCGAGGACGGAACTTTTAAGTGGGGAGAGTTATGCGCGTTTTATTTAATATTATATTATATTAATATTTTGAGTTACCGTTTGTGATTATTTTGCGACGAGAATATTTATATTAATCGATATATTTATTAATATATTTGGTGACATTTCGTTCGGTCCGATTTTATTCCGTTCGATTCGGTAAAATATTATTCGGACCGATATTTAATTCCTAAAATTATTTTAATTAATTGAGTTAATAATATTATTAGATATTATTAAGGTGCTAATTAATAAAATAAATTAGGGTGTGAGGACTAATTGCTTAGGATTGGGTGTACACCTTGGCTAGTAAGAATACTTTATAAAACACTTTTCATTATTTTCTTTCCATTACAACACCAAAAGCCAAACATAGAAGCTTAGAAACATAGAGGATTTTGGAAGAAGAAGAAGAGAAAGAGCGAGCAAGAGCAAGAGCAAAGCAAGAGCAAGCAAGAGCAAGAGCAAGGTTTGGATTTTGTTGGAGCATCTTGCAATCATCCAAGCACTTGAGGTAAGGGGTTTGATTTTCCTTTCCATATAGTTAGGGTTTGATAGATATGTTGTGGATTTAGGAAAAATTGATAGGTTGATTCATGAGTTTTGGTTGGTTGATTGTTGAAATAACTTAGAAAAGGTTGAGTTAGGAGTATGGATTGTGGGTGTTTTATTGCCAAGCTTGTAGGAACTAGAAGTGTTAAAAATGGAAATGTATAAACTGTTAAAAAACCAGAAAATACAAGGTCTGTTTACTGAAGCCATGGAAGGAGAAAAAATGGAGGATGATGCAAGGGGGAGGCGCCCACCTCAGCTTGAGGGGCAGCCTTCCCCCTCCCTAGGCGCCCGCCTTAAGCCTGAAAACACCATGGGACGTTCGTCCCTTACTCTTGTGGAAGGTGGAATGGAATTGTGTTTTTCTGTCATTTTTTATGTTTACTGCATAATTGTGTTTTCTGCATAATTATGCAGTTTGTTTCTGTTTCATTCCATTTACTTAATTCCACATACTACTAGTTGGTATTAATAAAATATAATTAGGACATAAGTTAGCCGATTAAATTTGGAACCCGATTATGTTCCGATTTTCTGATTTTGGTAATTTCGGTGATGGAGCAAGTTGCTCCGAATTCAACGAAAATTGACGTGCTAGCTAAGTTCGACGTGTAGAACGTAGTGGTGAGGTTATTTTTTCAAAATTACGAGTTTTTACGAAATGACCCGAAATAGGCCAAATTACGGTTAAATTGAATCGGATTGCGTTTTAGTCGATTTAAGACACGTATGGACAATCCGATTGTGATATTGACGATTATGATTAATGCTGGTTATTAAGAATGACATTTGCGCGATTATTGGTGTTTGACTATTTTTCGTATTTAGAATTTGGTGAATTAATTGATAATGATGTGGTGTGATTAAACATGATGTTTGCGATGTATTTATTAACGAATACTTGATGATATGCATGCGATGATATGTTTATCTTGATGTGGATAAATATGGCGACATGGACTTTATGTGAATTTTGATGGCGATGATGATGTTTTATTGTGTTGTTTTATTGTCGAGTCACATACATTGCATTGCGCGAGGGCTTTTATGCTGCTGACGATGGGCTTTATGCCAAATGTTCCTAATTATGGACAAAGCGACGGGTACCACATTTCTCATAACATAGTCGTGTCTCATGGAGTCAGTTATGTTTATGTTTGAGTTGTTTGGCGTTGGGTTTTAATTGATGGATGATGTTGAATTGCTATGATATATGATACTTGTGTTTATACGAGTATAATGATTATGTGACGATGTTATAGTGTTAATTTTATACACTAAATGCTAATTTTAAGTATGTGAGGTTTTGATATATGTTGACATACTCTTAATAAATCATATCATTTATAATTCCAAAACTATTTATATATTTTATCATGCCTTTAATTATATGTTTTGGAGTATCTCACCCTTTACTTGTTTTGTCGTTGCCTTTATATTGGTAACGTGGCAGGTGATCCACGAGGATGATGAGGATTAGCTCGAGTCTCTTTATTTTGAGTCGCTCTGCTCTGATCGTAGTAACACTCGGGTTTTGGGCGACGTTATTATTTTGATAGGATAGTTTATGTATACTATCTTATGATGTTATAAATTTATGTATTGATGATAACATGATGATATGTATATTTTGTAAACACATCCGCTGTGCTGTGAATAGTCATATATTTATATGATGAATTATGATATGAATCGGTATATCCGACTTTTGATTTTTGTGATGTGCATTATAATGCAAAGTGATGAAAACACGAATATGTGATGCCTCAATTTTGTTGGATGAAATTTTTCGAACTTTGATTTTATTATTAATTACGAGGGGTAGAATTGGGGTGTTACAAAAACCATTGGGTTGTTTCATGTAGATCTCTTCCTCTGAATCACCATGAAAGAAAGTAGTTTTCATATCAATTTATTCAACCTCTAAATCAAGAGTAGTATCCAAAATCAATATAGTTTTAATTGATGACATCTTTATAAAAGGCGAAAAATATTATTAAAACTAACAATCTTTCTTTGATGGAAACCTTTCAGCACTAATCTGGCTTTATTCCTTGGATACTTATAGTTTCTCTCATGTTTAACTCTATAAATCCACTTTTTTCCAAATCCCTTTTCCATTAGGAAACTCACTAAATCATAAGTGCGATTATCATGCAATGATTTCATATGATCATGCATTGTATCAACCACTTTTGTTGTCATCACTTTTCATGGCCTCTTGAAAACACTTAGGTTCACCCTTATCAATAAAGGTCACATGCTCATTAGAAGTATACATTGTAGAAGGTTGTCTCTTCCTGTTAGACCTCTTAAGTTGAACTTTAGATAAATATGTAGCTTCACCAAAATTATTATCATGTAACATATCTTTATTCCTTTTATCATCATCAATTGGAATATTTACCTCATATTCAATTTGTTGATCATCAACATAATTATATGGCTTACTATTCTGATCATTACCACTAATAACATATAAATTATGACTAGGTAACCAAACTATATCAATATTAGACAAACTGATATCATTCTTGGGTGTAGACTTCTCTACCTTATCAATGTCTTCAATAGTTTTGTCTTCCATGAATACTACATCGCGGCTTCAGATAAGCTTCTTCCCTACAGGATCATACAACATGTAATCAAACTCATATTGCCTATAGCCAATGAAGATATTTTTTTGAATTTGAATCCAAATTAGATCTTGCATCAAAATCCTTACAATCAAATACTTGCAAATTATCATACTTTATATTCTTTCTGAACCAAATTTTGTCTAGAACTTCATTGTTTGAAGCAACATTAGGAGTGAGAGTAAGAATATGCACCGCTGTGTGTAAAGTTTCTCATCCCAATCATGATTAGGCAACGTAACTTCATAGAGCATACACCTTACTCTCTCCATTAGTGTTTGATTCATCCTCTCTACTAAACCATTCAATTGAGGAGTTTTAGGAGGAGTATTTTCATGTGCAATACCATGCTGCTTGCAATAGGCATCAAATGATCCACAATACTCACCATAATTATCAGAACAAACATATTTCAACTTCTCGCATGTAGTCCTCTCTACCAAAGCATCGAATTCTTTAAAATTCTCCAACACTTGGTCTTTTGTCATCAAGGAATAACCCCATAGTTTTCTATAACAATCATTCATAAAGGTAACAAAATAAAGTGCATCACTAAAGGATTTTGCCTTTAATTAACCATAAACATCGTAATGTACCAATTGAAGCAATTTTGACTTCCCTGAGGCAGGATGTCTCTTGAAATATACTCTAGTATGTTTACCATTCATCCAATGAGAATACTACTCCAAATATGAGTTCCTTAATCTTGTAAGAACATCCCTTTTTGTCAAAATATTCATCCTCTTTTTCACTAATATGACTAAGTCTTCGGTGCCATAAATATGCTTCCATGTCGATAGCATTCACACTATCCCTAGAAACCAAAGCTTTTGTCTAATACAATTTAGAAAGATTCTCCCCTCTAGCCACCACTAAGTTACCTCTATTGAGTTTCAACTTTCCATAACCAAAGTAATTTTCATAACCATAATCATCAAGCATATGAACAAATATCAAATTAAAGAGAACATTTGGAGCATGTTTGACAACTCTAAGAAACAATTGCATTCCCATGTTTGTTTGCAAGCAAACATCACTAACACCAATTACCTTAGATACACCATCATTACCCATCTTCAACTCTCCAAAGTCACCAGAAATATAACATGTGAATAAATACTTCCTTGGTGTAACAAGCAATGTATAACCACTGTCAACTATCCATATGCTCTCGTCTAATACGAGATTAACAAACTCATGATCACGCAGAATAACAAGATTATTATAAGTAGTAGTGGTAACACGATCATCATCATGATATCTTTCTTAGACTTACTTTTATTTCCTTGTTATCCCTTTTTCACTGATAACAATACTTATGTACGTGTTTTGTTTTGTGACAATAATGACACTCTAGATTCTTGTATCTTGGCCTGGACTTTCTTTATCTATTCTCTCTACCACTATTTGATTCCGTTTTCCTGACTTTTCCTTTTATTTTTAATGACAACTACCTCATATTGAGATGAAGAACCATGTTCCTTCCTTCTCATATCCTCATTAAGAATACCATGTGTAGTTATTTCTAAACTAGCATCGCCTTTAGCATTAGAACTTGAGACGAAACCCAAACATCTCCCAAAACATGGTAAAGATAGCAATAAAATTGTCATAAAGTTCATCATCAAATTTAATACTCATTCGTGACATCTCATTAAGGAGCTCTTGAAATTCATCTAGTGATCGAAATAGAAGTCCCTGTAACATCCGAAAATTGTATTAGCGATTACGGTGGAAATAACGGATGCACGGTTTATGGATATGAGTAGAAAAAGTTCAGCCCAACCGGTATGGACGTCCGATTATCCTTTCCTATAGCGTGACGATCTTTCTATCCAATCTTCATTAGTAGGAATCTTGTATTTCACACCCTCGCCATGATTGAAGTGAAGTATCTGACTCAGAGTTTCTTGATTCATAGAAGGTAAGACAAGAAGGCAATCACATGGGGATGTTTGCAACGGTCGGTATGCATGTAGTGTGTTTCAGCACCCTTTATTCCTTCCTTGACCGTGCATGTGATGCTTTTCTCATTTCATGTCGATAGGAAAATAAGATTGACTACACAATGAGACATTGAAATGACAAGCGGGATAGTGCCACACTCGACCTATTACGACTACCTACTAACAAGTAGTATATATATTTATAATTTCTATGAGCACAACAATATCAATGCGGTAGAAGTATAAGCATATCAGAAAGCAACAAAATACAAATAATGAGAAACGTAGAACACAAATAGTGGAAAATAAATACTGATATTAAAATTAAAAATACTTAATGAAAGAAAAGAAATACCATAATTCAAATAAATGACTAAAAGAAACAAATACTACTAGAATTAACTCTTAATCTAGAAATAAAAATGCTACAGAAAAAAGGAAATCCTAATTAAACACCCTTCCCTATACTTAGAAAACAATACCCTCAATGTTTAAAAGTAAAAATTAGCCACGTCTGGAATTATAGTGCTAGAAGAGATGATCTAAATTCCCCGTCACTAAATCCATGAAACTATAAAAATCTTTGCGGAGCGCGGTAACATCAGTACAAAAAGTAGCAACCTTCATCGTGAGAGCATCAATAGCACAACACCATGATCAATCTGAGGAGCGCGGAAAGCAGTGGCAATAGGGAGAGTAGGTGGGTCCCAGTCTGGATGGTAATCAAATAGAGGCGGTGTCAAAGGACAGTTTTCTTCCATCTCAGGGTCATACTCTTCCAATCCTACTGGAGGGTCATAATAATGGGGTGGTGTCAAGGGATTAAACTCTTCTTCTTTAAGATCATTCTCAGCCACTCCTTCTAAATCATAAATCCAATTCTTCTTATCATGCACACTAGTTCTTGCAATGTCAGGTAAAGTGCAATGGTAGATCGGCTTGTGGTGTACCAACAACTGAAATTGATTTGGCTCAAAATTCCTGATCATGCCAATATTTAGACAAAGGGAAAGGTCAAGTGGGATAAAATCACCAGAAGGGTTCAGGCGGAACAATGGTTCTCTAAAAAATAAAGCATTAGTGAAATCACTCGGCTGAACATCGACTGATAGAAATATATCAATGGAGTCGCCATCGAATGTTTTTTATCTCACGAAGGAGAAAGGAAAACATCGAGTAAACCTGAGGGGGAAGAAATCACGGTCTCACGGTAGAGATCTCGATGAGGAGTTTGTTACGAAGGAAAGGGATTAGCACCACACGCGGTACTCTCGGTATCCACTTCTATTTTCTAACTAAAGTGTGTGTTATATATCTATCACCTAACCACTACAATGCATGCAAAGAAAAGGAAAAATAAAAACTAAAGGGAAAGAAGGAAGTTTTTACAAGTTGTGATCGGTCGAGCCCGTGACAAGATGCCTCGTATTTCCTCGTGCTATGGGAAAGTCGAGCACCGTAGTTTAGCTCACTTATTTTGGTGGGTGTTGTGTTTTTACTTATGAAAAGGTTTTAAACACAAAGGAAAATGCACCCATAGGCGAAAAAAAGTTTGTCTTGGTTGGTTGCTTTAACCTTTAAGAAAGGATTTTTGAACCATTATTAAGTGTTTTAGTTTTCAAAAGAAAAAGAAAGCAAGTTTTAGTTTTAATACATGTAAGGATGCAAAAAAACAAGCAAAACAAAGGGAGACTAACTAGTACTAGCCATAATGTTTTCATGCAAAGATTGGACCTAAGGTTGAGGATGTAAGGAATATCTACCTATGTTAACACGTCAAGGATGTAAATCCAAATGTCTAGGCAGAAACTACCTAACTGGCGTTCCTAAGGGAAAACTATGCTATCTCCGTCTTGGTTGTATAGCCAAGGTATGCAAAGGAAAGAAACAAACAAGTGCTTTGGCAGAAGCACACAAGCAACACACAAGTCCTATGGGGAACATGCAAAGGTCCAAAGTCGTTTGCTCTCGATTCGTCGAGTGACACATTAACCATCAACATAAAGCAATAACATCCTAAGGGGAACATGCAAAGGGCCAAAGTCGTTTGCTCTCGGTTCTAAACCGAGTGACACATTAGCCATCAATATAAAGCAATAACATCCTAAGGGGAACATGTAAAGGGCCAAAGTCGTTTGCTCTCGGTTCTAAATCGAGTGACCCATTAGCCATCAACATAAAACAATAACATCCTAAAGAGAACAAGCAAAGGGCTAAAGTCGTTTTCTCTTGATTATAAACTGAGTGACACATTAGCCATCAACCAAAACAAGCAAACAGAAACAGAATTAGCAAGTAAATATAGAATTCCTGCCACAAGTCTTTAAACAACGACTTTGAGCCCAACGCTCCTATCCTAAGCATGACAAGGAAAAGCAATAGAAGGGATATAGATTGTACCACACAGATAACTATCCGTAAGCTACTGAAAGCTAAAGAAATACTCTATTAAACTTCAAGTACTGCAGCCACGCAATAAAGAAACCGTGAGTAATGCACTGAGGCATTAAAGCATATCCGGAATACGCGTTCGTACGCATCCGAAACAATAAACCTGCAAAAGATAATGATCCAGATAAAGCAGACAAAGTATTGCACGTTCGTACGCAAAACATGTATCAAATTATGCGTTCATACATAATTGATACACAAACACCTTCAAGAAAGGAGTAAAACCTAAAAAGCAGACAATAGAAAGTTCACGTATGTGTACAAGTGGTAGAATGCGCATTCGTACGTATTCCAGGGGATTAGAATGTGCGTTCGTAGACATTCCAACCAAAAGCACCGGCAAGAAAAAACCATAATAACCTGACAATAGAATGTACACGTATGTGTACAAGTGGTAGAATGAGCGTTCGTACACATTCAAACAAAAGTACGTGCAAGAATAGAGTAAAACCAAACAAGCAGACAATAGAATATACACGCATGTGTACAAGCAATAGGATGCGCATTCATACGCATACAAGCATTAGATTGCGCGTTCGTACGCATTCAAGATTGGATAACCTATAAGGTGTCAATCCAAGCAAAAAAATAATAGAATGCACATGTATATGTGAAAGCGCAAGAATAAGGAAGCTAGAAGTCCATATCTCATGTGAAAGAGGTCAAAGTACCTTGCACATGAAATAAAGTGTCAAAATTAACAAAGCAAGTGCTAGAAATAAAGCATCTAATGCAAAATCGATTACAAATATGATTATAATCTAGTTTGAGCATGTAAGAAGTTAAATAAAATCACAAAAATTGGAATGGAAAGGAGGTTTTCCGAAATTGGAGCAAAAAAGTCAACTTCTCGGAATCGACTAAGAATCGCACGGTTGCTTGCAAAAGCGTCAACAAATTCAAAAACATGAGCGATTTTAATTAATTTCGAGTGAAAGTGGCATTTTTCGGACCTTAAAGTGACGGGGAAGCCACTCCATTTTGGCACGTTGCACTTGAAATTTGGTTTCGCAACCACTAAAATCGGTTCCAGAACGTGCCAAAATGTAGGGAACATGTATCATTACTTCAGACTTTCAAGGAAAAGTGAGTTTCGACACATAAAAACGCTAAAAATGCTTATGGAATTGTAAAATTCATGTTTTGAATTAAATTCCATTCGATTTTTGTTTGTTTTTGAAATGTGAGGTAAATCAGATTTTAATTCGGTACATGTAATCAAAAAGCCAAAACAAAATGCAACACAAGTTATATACAAGTTTTATTGAAATTAAAACTCAAAAAGTGTGCAAAAGTACATGTTTATGCATGTTTCATGTACATATTATGGTGTATGAATGAATGAAATGCAAACAAGTGAGATGTCATGTGAAAATAATATGTATTCAACGTAAATTAATACTAAATGCAATGCATGTCATGAATTATGTCATATAGATTCAAATTTGTGATGTGTGTTGGTGTTGTGCAATCATACATGTGAAATAAGTGAGTGAAAGTGAAGTTTCGACACACTTTAATGTCACGAAAATTGGACACCGACACATAAACTTGATTCTTTTATTCTATATGCAAATGTATGAACATATAAGGGTGTAAATTGTATCATGAGTGCGTGTTTAGGTGCATGTATATATGTTATGTACAATGCAAATGCACCTAAGAGTTAAAGTGTTATGAATGCTACATTTTGACACAACTAAGGATGCAAATTAGCCTTAATTCACATGTTTCAATGCAATTTAATCAATCTATATGCTTCCTAATACATGAGCATGTGATAGATGATTTAAATTGCTCTAGTTAGTAGCCTAAATGCAAAGGAAAACAATTACACAAGTTTATGTGTGTGTTATGTACAATTTTCCTTCACACCGACACACTTTAACGTCACAAAAATGAAATCAAATCAAAGAATTCAGAAAAAAATTTAAGAATCAGAATCCAGATGGAAAATGCAATCAATTCGACTATTCAATTTTAAGAAAAGCTAAAAGTAAAAATAGCTTAAAATAAGTGCTTAATTGAATTAATCACTTACTTGAACTTGAAGTTTGAGTCAAATTGAAGAGGAATTCCTTTTGCTCTTCCAAGAAAATACCAAATCCGCTTTCAATTGATGAGAATAATCGAAATCGGAATAGAAATCAGAGGAATCAAGTCTTGATTCTTGAGTAATTGGAAGAAAATGGAAGAAGAAGAAGAACTACCTTCAATGGAGGAAGGGTGGTCCGAGCACTTGAGAGAAGGAGAAGGTCGGTTTGGCCTTGAAAAATGGACAAGGAAGAGCTCCGGTGAAGGAGCCGTCCGAAAAAGAGGAAGGTAAGCGAGCAGGCGAGGCGGGCGTTGTAGAGGTGCTGTGTCGGGAAGGATCGCCGAGCGGGAGTTGACTTTGTCGGGCGGAAGGCGGTAGGCCGGTGGTGGAGGACAATTCCGGAGGCTGGTCGATGCAGTGTCAGGGCGTTGGGGAAGGGTTGTTCGACGAGGAAGCTTGGAGGGAAGCTTGTTTGTTTGAATTTTGTTCTTAGTTCTTGATTTTGCTTTGAGAGAGTTTAGAGAGAGCAAACTGAGATTTGAGAGAGGAATTTGAGAAAATGTTTGCGTGTCCTTGAATTGTGAAGGCAAAAATTTATTTATAGTGTGAAAATTTGGGCCTTAGAGTGCCTTGGATCCACAATGAAGCCCAAATCGCGATTATCGAGATAATTTTTGTAATTTATTCAAAACAGCCCAATCCGTCGAGAATTTGAAGTCGAATATAACCAAAAATGTCAAAAAGCGGTTTTGCTGAGTGAGTCAAACTTTAAACTCGGTCGGATGAGCAGTCTAGGCAATCTGATTTTTGAAGTTTCGCACAGTTTTCAAGTGTCTAACACATGCAGAATTTCATTTGCGCACTTCGGAGAAATTGCCTCGAACGAGGGTCTTCTGATCAAAATTTGAAATTGAGTATCTCTGAGACAAATGAAGCCAACAAAATTTGTTAACTTTTGGCACTAGTTCTACCTCGTTTCGATTAAAATCGAGCGAGATATGATTTTTCGAAGTTCGCATATTAGATGAAAATTGCTTGGTTCAGCTCAAAATCAAGTCCGAAGAATAAAAAACTAGTCTTAAATGGTAAGGATTTTGCTCTGGACTTGCAAATTAAAGTCAGAGAGAATTTTGATACGGAATTTTAGGCACCGGCCTCGCTCAGTTTCGATTTTCTAGCTGGGAATTATGAAGGTTTCAGTGCACTGAGCGCACGGTACAACACTAAAATTCAGTTTAATCCACTTGAGAAATCAATTTCTTTTGGGACCTTATTCACATAGTTTGCTTCCGGATTTCAAATGAAAGTTATAGATAATAATGAGAGGGAATTGTTTTGTCAAATATCATCAAAAAATACCCGACGAGTTGAGAGATACGCCTCGCAGAGTGCCCGAAACACACTAAAAATTCAAAATTCACTTTATTGAGAGAAATAAGCAAATTAATTATTTTTCTTGACGAAATGGCTTCCGATCTGAATAGATAGACTGGAGAATAAATTGATATGATCCCAATTCTTAGAGAACCAAACCAAAATAGCTTTGTGACCAGAATATGTTACTTCAAGCGTACGAATCGAAGAATATCGATATCGGACTTAAAATTATCTGAGATAGTTGCAACGCACATTTTCTTCCATAATTTGAGATACTTTGGAACAGGTAACCATATGATGAATGATATGCATGTATATGCATGTATGTTTATGATAATGCAATTATAAGTCAGAGACTTCAAAATGAAGAGGGTAAATTTTGGGGTACAGCAGCTGCCCCTATTCAATCATCCTCTAACTTGGGAGTGAGGTTGGCGCCTGCCTTCCAAGCAACAAGGTAAGAGGTGATTGAATACCAAAATGGACTCAAAAATTTACGCTCTGAATCCCAAAAGCTGTATCAATAGATAAATGTGAACTTCAGATGTCAAATTGAAAGACGCGAGAGAGAAATTTTAATTAATTCCAATGAGCCCCATTGGAGAAGGGAATATGTTGTGCCGCGGAATGAGTGAATAAAAAAAAAGCATTGAACAAAGTTGAATTATAGTAATATAGGCACAAGTGTAAACCTGAACCAAAGAATTGGTCTCGAACTAATTCGACCGTGTTATGCTAGAACGTGAACATATCACACGGAGTAAAGACTAGATATCTTGACTAGACTAACCACATTCGCCAAGGAACAAATGAGCAATTAGTGGAGTAAAGAATAGAAAATGTTGATTAGACTTCGAATCGAGCGTTGTACTCTAAGGAGAGAAATAAAGGCGAAACTTGTTCTCGAAAGGCACATGGGAAGGACACATCATAAGGATGTTATACCGGGGTAAGGGCGGTAGTGCAACAAAGCGAAGACTAGAAAACCGACCAAACTCCACACATAGTGCATGGATAGCCTACACTATCGTGTATAGGAAGGGCGTGATACTCGAACTGTTCAAGAATTGGTAGCGACTCAACTCTTGTGCAAAGGAATTCTCTCGAATATATGCTATATCACGAGGGAGAAAACAAGTGTCGGGCTTGCTTTCAAAAAGGTATAGGGATAGCGACCGAAGGTGTTGTACCGAGGATAGCTTGGTAGTGCAACAATCAAGGAAGAAAGCGGACATATTCGCGGGGAATAACTGGAAGCATACGCATTCAAAGGATATAAACATATCAAAAATTCATCCTTGTTGGGATTTTCAAAGAATTGCAAGGCGTCATTGGGGACAAAGATTATGTTCACGACTTATAAATCTATGAAATGTATGAATTTGCTATAGAGTAATGCAATAAGATGATGCATGTTTGCGAAAGATAAAAAATTTGTAACCGGTGACTATCAGTCACATAACGGTCGGGCTCATATTAGGAATTTCCTCCGGGGAAGAACACATGAGAGCGCTGTTGAGGTAAGAATACCATCAATTATTCGATGATCACTGAGGAACTTTAGTAACAGACTTCCAAGGGATAAAATTTTCTGAGAAAATTGACCATTATAAAATGACCACGCTGGGGAAATGACTTCATAGGGAGCCATCTGCTGAACAACAATCTGCTGGGGAATGATTAGAGACACTTGAAGAAGGACTTTCAACATTACTCAACATAGCTTCAACTAGGGATGAAAACAACTGCCTACTGTCATACCCCAAAATTTGCCCTCCATCTTCTCAAGACATCTCATACATCCATACTCAAGGATTCCTCAAGAGTTGACCAGACAAACTCTCTCTTAGACAATCAACCCAAACTAGGGTTTGGTATCTCTCAAACCAAGATGGACTTCCAACACCTCCAATGTTCATCATGCCTCCTCATATGCTTCAAAGATTCTCCATGTCAAGTTTCAAGCCTTACAAGTCAAGATTGCTCAAACAATTGCTCAGATGGTTGAAAATCAGTTGTATTGGACAAAAAGTCAACTGTGGTCAACATACAGTCAAACTTCATAATTTTTGGTCAACATCCTCATTTTGAAGTTACATTCATCATTTGATCAAGGGTTGATCATGATTCATCAAGAAAACTCAAGATTTGCTCAAAAATCCGTGACACACAAGCAAAGTGCAGCCCTAGTTCCAGCCGTTTTCAATCGATTTTGAGTGGGAAGATTGCAAGCTTTCTGGGCACTTCGATTAAGTTTCCATGGCCGGAAACACGTATCACCATTGTTAGGGTTTCCTGTGCCGTTTTAGGGTTTCACAAAATAGGAAAAATTGGACCACGAGACTATGTCCATTGCGTTCGGAATGATGCCTGGAATCGAACCATGTCTTTAGATGTTATTTATATTATGTATGCTTGATTTTCCACTTAGCCAGGGCCTGTAGCGTCGAAGAAAGACCGACGCAAGCTTTTGAAAATTCAAAACGAAGAAGACGATGGTTGGCGCGAAGACGAGGCAGTCAGGGAGCGACACCTGTTGTAATCCACTCACTCCGATTCCCAGACATGCTTGCACACTTGGCTCAGTTGGTTAAGGCGCTTCCTGTTCATAGATGCTCTCCCAGGTCCCCAGTTCGAATCTCCCCAGGACCGGTTTTGCATTCCTTTTTTACAAACTTCACTTTTCATATTATTTTTCTATTTTCTTTTTGTTTAATATTTTGAATATATTTTAATTAGTTTCATAATTTTATTTCATGCATTAAAAATCATCAAAATATTTTTTCCTTTTGCATTTATTTTCAGAAAATACTTATTTAATTTATAAAATTAAAAAATATCATTTTGCATGCATATTTAATTTTATTCATAATTTAGCATTAAAATCACTTTTAATTAGTTTTAAATTATTAAATTGCATCCAAAAAATCCCAAAAAATTATTTTAGCATATTCATGTTATTTCCAGCATGTCATATTTTTCTCATTCAAAAATTTGCCTTTTTACTAACATTTTCCTCTTATTCGATTTCTCTCGTATTTTCCGATTTCTCATCTTTTTACAGGTCATCCCGTTTCAGACGATTTTTCTTCTATCGTTTTATTTTTCCTATAAGGTAACTGCTCATGGGATGTAATAGTTTAAATTAGGCTTTTTATTTTCCGCAAGTTTAAATTATGTATCTGCCCCAAAGCCATGTAATAGCGTAGGACATTTATCTTTCCGCACTTTACATTTCCGCTATTTACTTTCCGCACCCTATAAACTGCTAGTAATTAGGCGTGTATGGCAAGATAAAATTGAACATAGCCCATTAATTTTCAAGATAAAATATCGAAATCAACACACTCTTTTCACATGCACCCTTAGGGTAATTCTCTCGTTGCCTTCTGAATTCAAAATGGTCATGTCCCTCGAGCGTAGAGGTATTCTATGTTGCCTTCCAAACAAATCATCATAGTCCCTTCGATACAAAGATCATAAGACCCACGATGTCGCCTCCGAAAACATGATCTTGACCCTCGATTGTTGCCTACGAAAAATGATGATAGTCCCCGAATGTGCTAGGATACTTCCTACAAGTTGCCTTCTATGACCATCCGATGTCCTTCGAGCGTCCGCTTACATCCAATGAATGGAGTTACCTACCAACTAATGGTATGGATAGCACTATTCTAAAGGAGCGTAAAATAACACGACCAATTCTTAGTAGGTAATAAAACTTTTAGTTGCTTGCTCTATCAAAATACTTTTTGCACCACACACTTTTGTCAAAGTTCAAACTCTTTTCAAAAACGAAACATTTCCAAACACTTTGTATACATTCCTACATGAATCATTACAAAGTCAAAGCGAAATGCCTTTTCAAAACATTTTTGTCAAACACATAGAAAGCACAATTTTAAAGTGATCTAAGAGCAACTAAGAGCCCGTAGATAACTACGGATGGAAAGGGGTGCTAATACCTTCCCTTTTCATAGCCTTCTCCCTTACTCAGAATCTAACGAAGGTCTTTTCCTGTTCTTTTCACCTTCCCTTAATTGGATAAAAGAAAAGTCGGTGGCGACTCTTGCTATCCGCACATTTGCGATACAAAAACACTAAAGAGTCAGTTCACCGTATTACACCTACCTCAATCTTCCGAAAAGCGTAAGGTACGGACTTTGTCGCCTGACAATTCCATGGGGAATTCCACTTACATGCTTCGACTGGGGGAAATAAGATAAAATGCAACCTCACCGAGGATAACAAGAGCAATTCACTCCGATTTCTACTGAGGAATAAACAGAATAAACTGGTACTCATACATTGGGGATATCATGAGGTACAAAATCACTGGGGATAAGCATCCTCGATCAATGGTTTGAATGCCGCCTTCACAGGGGATAATAGTTGCAACCTTCTATCTAAGCATTTTGAAACTCCAATGAGTATTCACTTGGGAATTCTAACTGAAATAGGCACTAACAACCTGCACTGGGGATTTGTGCAATGCTCTTCAATAATTCTTTGACAATGATAACACTTGCTGGAGAAATTCATCAAGGATACCATGCTGACGATAAACATTGCATATGATCCTTTGGGGAAAACATCTTCACTTGGATATCTCTCATTCACGCTCGTTGGGGAGAGATGCTATTGACTTTGCATCGATTACTGAATACCTATAAATAGACAAAGGTTCTGCAACACTTGTTAGTGGGATGCCCTAGGTGTACTATGACAACTTTGCGCCACCGGGCCCGCAAATTTCAAAGTAAATTTAGAATTTTCGATCATGGTAAAACCAACAATGTTTTATATGAAAAATTGTATCACAAAATTCTGAACGCTTTTTGCAATCAAACTAGTAAATGCAAGAAATTAATTGACAAGCAAAAAAATAATTTTATTGATTGGAAATTGGCATGTAAATAGGTGAGTACAATAGGAAGCGATTTCTGAAATGAGGCAATTATAAATGTAAAATAAGAGGAAAACTAAAACGCATGGCAATGCGATAATGGATCCTCTTCGGGTTTCAACCCTGCCATCACTTTTATAACTCAGACTATCTCATCACTTCACTTTTCCCAAAAAAGATGATTGGACTGATCACTTCCCTTCGGAGTAGCTAGAGATATAGACATGAGGTGCGACTATTGATCCGACACGGGATGTAGCCGCTTGCTCTTATTTCCTTTCTCGACTTGGACAAGTCTACACATAGTATTTCTTGACTACATCCGCATTTACGAGTAGTGGGAAATCTTCTCCGTCCATTGTTATAAGCATCATGGCGCCACCAGAGAAAACTTTCTTTACAACAAATGGTCCTTCGTAATTCAGCGTCCACTTCCCCTGAGGATCACCTTGAGGAAGAATTATCCTTTTCAACACGAGGTCACCAGGCTTGTAATTTTGAGGTTTCACCCTCTTGTTATACGCTTTTCTCATCCTCTACTAATAAACCTGCCCGTGACAAACAACCGCTAATCTTTTCTCGTCAATGAGGCACAACTGGTCTAGTCGATTTTGGCCTCATTCGTCTTTATCAAGCTCTGCTTCTTTCATGATTCTCAATGAAGGGATCTCAACTTCAATGGGAAGTACTGCCTCCATTCCATAAACTAGAGAAAACGGGGTTGCCCCAGTCAAAGTACGCGTTGTAGTTCGATAACCATGCAAAGTAAAAGGCAACATCTCGTGTCAATCTCGATAGGTCACTACCATTTTCTGCACGATATTCTTTATGTTCTTATTTGCCGCTTCTACAACACTATTCATCTTTGGGCGATACGGAGACGAGTTATGATGTTTGATCTTGAAGGACTCACAAAGCTCCTTCATCATCTTGTTGTTAAGATTCGACCCATTATTAGTGATGATCTTATCGGGAACCCTGTAATGGCAGATGATATTGTGCTTGATAAATCTCGCAACCACACCGGTGGCGTTTTCATAGGATGCAACTTCAACCCCTTTGGTGAAGTAGTCTATGGCAACTAGAATAAATCGGTGTCCGTTAGGCTGTTGGCTCAATATTTCCAATCATGACAATGCCCCACATAGCAAATGGCCAAGGAGAAGTCAAAACATTCAAAGGTGATGGTGGCACATGCACCTTGTCAGCATACACTTGGCACTTATAACATATTCGGGCCTAATTAAAGCAATCAACCTCCATGGTAGACCAGTAATACCCTCATAAGATCTTTTTAGCCATAGTATGCCCTCTGGAATGAGTTGCAAATCAGCCCTCATGCATCTCCTTGATGATATTTGCGACTTCATCTTTGTCAACACATATGAGCAACAACCCGTCTTGATGTCTATGGTATATCACACTGTTAATGAGGAAGAATTTTACTGAGAATCTTCTCAAGAACTTCTTATCCGTTACAGAAGCTTTGTTAGGATACTCTTGAGTTTTAAGGTATCGCTTAACGTCATGGAACCATGGTTTACTGTCTTTTTCCGCTTCAACCTCAAAGCAAAAGGCTGGCTCATCCAATCTCTGAATGGTGATTAAGGGCGCTTCGTTAGCCCACTTGACTTTAAACATTGATGTCAGGGTAGCTAAAGCATCAACCAGGTGTTCTCTTCTCGTGAGATGAGATAAAAAGTGATCCCTCGAAGTAAGGAACCAATTTCATCACATGCTCTCGATAAGGAATCGAATTTGGGTGATGAGTCTCCCAATCACCATTGATCTGGCTTATCACAAGTGCGAAGTCTCCATACACTTTCAAATGCTTAATTCTCAAGTCAATCTCCGCTTTGATACCAAATATGCAAGTCTCGTATTCAACGTTGTTGGTGCAATAAAGATTCGGATTTAAGCGGGATATGAAAACACACGGTGAAGTGATTCTTGACACCATTGCCCAAAGCATTAAAGGCACCGTTGAACACCAATGACCATTTCGATCTGGTTGGGTCCTTCATACGGGTCGGGAATGTTACAATCCACGATGTACATGATGTCCTCGTCGGAAATTCAAATCTCATAGGTGATAATCCTCCACGGGCTAATGGGTAACATAATCCGCCAATACACTACTCTTGATAACTTTCTGAGTAGTATACTAGATGTCATACTCTATCAAAATCACTTGCCATCTAGAAATCCGACCTTTCAAAGCTGGATTTTCAAAGATGTACTTGATCAGATCCATCTTGGATATCAACAAGGTAGTATGAGTCAACATATGTTGTCGTGGTCGTGACATTGACCAAAACACAACAAGTTTTCTCGAGCAATGAGTAGTTTTTCTCACAGTCGGTAAAATTTTTGCTAAGGTAGTATATTGAATACTCTTTTCGACCAGACTCGTCATGCTGTCCCAATACACACCCCATCGAACATTCAAGCACTGTTAAGTACATCATCAATGGCCTGCCCTCCACAGGAGACATGAGGATTAGAGGTTCCTGTAGATACTCCTTTATCTTATCGAATGCGCCTTAATCATCGTCATTCCACCTGACCACTTGATCTTTTCGCAATAGTTTGAATATTGGTTCACACGTGGCACTCATGTTAGAGACGAATCTAGAGATGTAGTTTAACCTCCATAGAAATCCACGAACCTCCTTTTTAGTTCTTGGTTAAGGCATTTCTTGAATTGCTTTTACTTTAGCAGGATCAACCTCAATGCCTCTTTCGTTTACAACAAAGCCTAGCAGTTTTCTAGATCGTACCCCGAATGTACACTTGTTTGGATTCAGCCTCAACCTAAATTTCTGCAATCTATCAAACAACTTTTGCAGATGCACTAGTGTCATACCCCAATTTTTGACCAAATATACCACCTTACATTTGCATCATTTGCATAACTAACAGCTCAGACAGCATTAATTGGGTGTAGCTTTCACAGGTCAAAATTAGGGTTACATCAGATTTTCATCTGATTCAAGAGGCAACCAATTAGGGTTTGAGTTTTACTCACCTCATTTGATCTATCTTGATCAAATCATTAGCCTTCAATCCTCAGATATCCATTTTTCTCATTGATCAATCGAGGATCGACCAATTAGGGTTTTGATCGGGCATGAGTATTCTCTGACTTTTTGAGCAAGAAATGACTTTTTTGGATAGATATTGGTTATCATATCTTAGATACAACATCTTGACCTAATTTCTGGTTCAAAACATCACAGAAGCTCACAGACTTCATCAGTCAATTTCAGAAACATCTGATGAAAATTCATCTGCACAGAAAAGTCAAACTTTGACTTTTGGTCAAATTTTTCAAAACAAAACTTTTTCAATCATCAAAATACTTCAAATGATCCATCATGATCATAAAAAATCAAAGAATTTGAAAAAGTCAACAAAAAGTCAAAAGTTTCAACACTTAGAAAAATTTCCAAGTGTTAAAATTTCTTATTTTTTCCAAACTTCATGCCATTTTTTCACCTAGTTCCATTTTGAATTGGAAAAAACTCAAAACATGAAAGTTGTAGCTCTTGAAACAAGATTTCCAAAATGTCCAAGAACTCACAAATCCATGGAGTCTATCTATACTTTTGAAATTGAAACATAAGGCTCCATGAACATGATTTTCAAAGTTCAAAACATCACATTATAGGTCATTTTGAGATTTCTTCATCTAGAAGCATTGCCACCTTGCCAATTCAAGCTTAGAGCTGATAAATATCAGATAGATATAATTGAGATGAGATAAGATCAATTGGAAGATTTTCACACATGGTAAAAAGAGGAAACTTCCTTTTTACTTTTGAAAAGTCATTCTTACCCCTTAAGGCAACCTTGAATTTCCAATTGCCATGTACTCTTGCCTAACATTTTCAGAACCATTGGCCTATAAATAGATCACCATTTCAAGTTCAAATCACACCAAAGTAATGCCAAGACATACTTTCTTTCCACTTTCTCCAATTTCTCAAATCATAGTTCAAATGAGAGGAAACTTGCAATTTTGAGAATTAGTAAAAACTAGGGAAAGTTTTGGTGTCAAACACATTCCATGATCAATATCAAACTTGTTCAAAACTTAAGATCAACATGAACTAAGCTGAAAATCAGAAATCACATGCCATGAACACATGCTTGTACAAACTGCCATAACTTTTGAATTCTATCTTAAGTTTGATTAATTTGTGTTGTAATCATTCAAACACCTTCCATATACCTCATATACATGATCGGATCAATAACTAACAACTATAACTCCATTAACCCGATTTGAGTTTCATGTTAAGCATTGCAGGTTGACTTGAGTGGAAGGATTGAAGCAAGCTCGAGGCAGCGGACCATCCATATAGCTTATATGGGCCGATGATGTTGTAGCAATTGAAAAACAAGTTGGAAGCAGCAATCATCATCTTGATCTCAACTTGAACAAGTTAGAACATGAACTTGGATATCATGATTCTTTGAACTTAAATGCAAAAACTCTTGGCCAATCTCTTTCTGCACTCATTACGATCATAAGCCCTCAAACAAGTTGAAAAATCATCAACTATGCATCATTTAATTTGAAATCTTAGTTTCTAGGGTTCTTCGTGATTCCAGAAATTCAAATATAATAGACTAAAAATAAATGCAATTAACATACACCATCGTATTCCTTGTTCAAAACCGAGCAATTTTCATGTTTATTTCATCAAATTTCATTGAGAAAGCGAAGATTATAGCTTGGTTTGAAGAATCTAAGAATCAAAGCGAAGAACAAACTGTGCGTGTTCTTGAGTTTTTAAATTCAAATTTTCCAATACTTTGTTTACGTGTTTCTAATTCCTAAACACAAACACGCGTTTGTCAGTGGTAGTTAGCTTGCCTTTAGTCCTCTTTGCACCAATGGTCATGGGTTCGACTCTCCACATGACCATTTTTTCAAACTTTTCATATTTTCTTCATTTTTACAAAACCTTCACATTTTTTAACCAATCAAAACTCCTCATTTTGAGATGATTTTTGTACACTTGTCAACAAATACATCTATTTTATGATAGTGCAAAAATTTTCAGAAAAAACTTTCATCGATTATATTTTAATAAAGCCGAAAGCAGCGTTACGAGCACTTTTCAAAACACTTTAAAAGGTGAATTTTTCAAGTTTTCGACTTCGATTCTTTCAAAACTTCTCATAAATGAACCTCACATTTTCAAAACACTTTCAAAATCATTTTCAAAACTTTTATCAAAACTTGCATCTTTTGCCATGATCGATCCGATTTAAGCGATAAAATCAAATTCATTTCTCTCGAATTTCTCAATCGATCATGGGCCTCCCTTACGGTGTAAGTCCCAATCCTTTTATGTACATATTCAATTTTTCTCGTACATACTCAAATCATCATTGTTAATATTCAAACATAAACAAATTTCTTTCGTTTGTTTTCATTCGTTTGTTTATACACCGAATCCATTGGTTCTAGGAGAAGAATTATTCCCGATGAAACTTCTTTTAAACCAATAGGCCTCCCTCACGGTGTAAGTCCCATAACGTTCTTTTTATGTACATAATATTTCTTTGTACATATCAAACTTTCTTCAAATACATACAAATTTTTATTTGTACATAACACAGATATTTTTTATACTCAAGTACAGACAAACTTCGATCGTTTGTTTTCACTTCACTTGTGTATACACAAATCAAACATTCTTTTATGTACATACATATTTTCTTTGTACATATCAAATTCTTTTAATATACATACAAATCTTTATGCATACATAATACAAATACTTTTCACGGATAAACTTGATCGTTTGTTTTCCGTTTCATCATATATACTGAATACCATTGATATTAAAGGAGCATTATTCCTGAAGCGCTTTTAAATCAATGGGCCACCCTATGGTGTAAGTCCCACCCTCATATGTACATCCACATATCTCGTACATAAATACTCGTTCGTGTACATATTTACTTCCTTGTACACAATTCAAACTTGTAAATAATCAAGTTCGCTCGTTTTAAGCGTTAGTTTCACGACACTTGTTTATATTTCCTTCATAAACTCTTGTAAATAAACATCATGCATCTGTTTATATTTCCTTCATAAACTCCTGTGAATACATATCACACACACACACTTGTTTATACAACTTTCTAATTATAACATAACAATTAGTCTAACCAATAGGTTCCCCACAGTTGTAGCCTCCGCTTGGGCTTTATACAAGATAATTCATCCCCTGCATGAATTTAGCCTCCGCTTGGGCTTTATACAAGATAACTCTCCCCACAGAGTTTAGCCTCCTCTTAGGCTTCATATAAGAAAACTCATTCATCTGAGTTTAGCCTCCGCTTAGGCTTCATATAAGACAACAGTCCCCTGATGAGTCAGCCTCCTCTTGGGCTTCGTTCAAAAGAACTCCTCATTGAGTTTAGCCTTCTCTTGGGAATCATACAATGAAAGAGACCATAAAATCTCTTATGACCTCCTATTGGGCTTCAATACAAAGAATCACCAGCTAAGATAGAACCACGAGTATAATTTCCGGTGAAATTGCTCTTCATTCAAAAGGATGGTTTCTCGGTGAAATCCCTTTTAAGACAAAGCCGACCATACCCTATAGCTTCCTCTTGAGCTTCATACAAGGACCCTCGATGACCCTCGATGACCCTCGGAATGCCTCCTCTTGGGCTAACAATACAAGGACCCATGGGCTTCTTAAAAGCATCCTTTTAATCAATCGATTTCTCCTTGAGATTTAGACATCTATCATCTCTATGGAAGGAGTATCTCATCTATCACATCACATCTGATCAAAACTTTTCAAACTCTTTTCAAACGTTTTCAAACAAAACATCTCTTAATTGTAAGTGGTAGCGCTTGTACACTCAAGCAAAACACCCAATGCTTATAGTTAAAAGATTCAATCATCTTTTCAAAACATCTTTCTTAAACATGTAAGTGGTAGCAGCTTGTACACTCAAGCAAAACACCGATAGCTTATAATGAAAGATTTTAATCAATCAAACTTTTCAAAATGTATGTGATGAAATAGATTAGATACATTTTCAATAAGATGACATTTGCTGTCTCTTACTAACATCCGTTGCTTTCCACTAGCATAAGTGGGACTACGATTGCTCGACTTTCTCAACATCCTTTGAGAATACGTGAGCCTGAGGTCTCATCCTTGCCGAGCAAATTTCTTTCTCCCTCGGACCAAACAAACCATAGATCACTGTAGATCCGAGCTACAAATGCTCGATTCCCACTAGGGATATGTATGCGAGAAGATCCACGGATCTTTGCGAGCACAATAATAACAAACAATAGGATCCCACATAATCTATCCTTCTTAAAATCCCAAAGGAGAAACTTTCCCAATCATAGAAATAGCAATTAAAACACACAAACATATCAAACATATTCATATATAAAGCTATAGAAAACTATATATATATTTAGGGTGCTCCATCTATTCCCTTTATATAACAATCCCCTTACTGGAATCTCCCCAATGAGTTGCGTCTAGTTTGCGCTAGTCGTTACGCATATCAATACCAATTGAGGGTATTAACAGCTTTCCCTTTTTCATAATCATTAAATCATCTTTCTTGTGTTGAAAATAATAAAGCTTGATGCTCATGAGAATCTTTATAAACAAATCAAAAGTAAATCGTTTGAGCGGAGAATCGAATTCATATTCGAATCCTCTAGCGTCACCTTTAACGGAAAAAATGGCGTCTGTGGGAGTCTGTTGAAACTTTGATTTTCAAAAATGTGACTCTGCTCAAGAGCTCCAAGCTTTTTGTTTTCAAAAAAGAAAAGGGATAAGCTTTCATATTATGCATATATACATTTTCTTTATTGTGTGTTTCGCGATTTCATCGATGGAAAGAAATCTAACCGGTTTAGAAATATTTTAAGATCTAGGTAGAGGTATTGTCGTGAGAAGTCTCAATGCTTACGAAGTTAATATCTCTCTCTCGGTGGAGGTTGTCTTGGGGGTATTAGTGTTTAGCAAGTATTTGCGAAGACATTTTTCTTTCAAGGGAACTTCACAGTGGTGGCTGTAGAACACATAACCCATCACGGCCATTTAGGATGTAGTGCGAGATTATTCGGTGTAAGCCTAGAGTAATTGTCATGCGAGACTACGATCAGCGAGTTTCTCTTGAAAAATATTATTGGACCATCGGTATTCAACAAATCCGATAATATTTCAAAGAGAGTGTTGAGCTGTATTATCGATGAACCCGTTTCACGGATGAATAAGCCCTTAGAACTTAACCACGTTGATTCTTATCGTTGGCTTCATGCTCGTGACTTGAGCAGCTTGACCATGTGAATAACTACTAACCATGTTTGCGCATTCATGCATTCATTCATTAAAAAAAACAACTTCATTTCTCTTCCCATTTCCAAGAATTTAGATTTTTCTTTGTAAAATATTTTAGGTTAGAGTGATGGACGTCAGAGGAAGATTCACCAAGAGGTACAGTTTTAGAATTCCTGATGTAGGAAAGTTGAAAGAGTTAGCATCCTTGGTAGAAGATCCCTCGGATTTCAGAAAACGCTATGGAACTCTTTTAACTCTTACGAACACTAACGTTGATAAAGGACTTCTCAAAACTTTCGTTCGGTTTTACGATCCGATCTATCATTGTTTCACTTTCACGATTATCAATTGATGCCTACTTTGGAAAATGCGCGCATATCCTAGGTATCTCGATATCAGACAAAGTGCCTTTCAATGGTTTGGAAACCATTCCCAAGTCACCAGTCATTGCAACAATGACTCACTTAAAGAAATCTGAGATAGACAAAAACCTAACTACCAGAGGAAAACTCTTAGGACTAACTTCAAAGTTCCTAATGGAGAAGGCTCTCAAATTCTTTGAAGCCGGTAATATGGTAGCCTTTGAAGCTATTTTAGCTTTACTCGTCTATGGATTGGTGTTGTTTCCCAACGTCCCAAATTTCGTTGATATTAACGCCATAAGGATCTTTCTGATTGGAAATCCCGTTCCCACTCTACTCGGTGACACGTACGTCTCCATTCATCATAGGAATCGTCAAGGAGACGAAACTATCGTGTGTTGTGTACCTCTGTTTTTCAAAATGGATTACCTCACACTTGCCTAAATCTCCTATATTCCGCGAAAACAAAGACGAGTGGCATTGGTCAAGAAGACTCATGTCTCTTACAAGCAGCGATATCCATTGGTATACCTTGGCGGACAATGAGATGGAAATCATTGAGAGCTGTGGAGAATTTGCCAGCGTACCTCTCATCGGTACAAAGGAGGAATTAACTACAACCCATTCTTGACAAGGCGTCAACTCGGATATTCAAGGCTCATGGAAAAAGATGAGAAATTTATCGAAAGTATAGCGCGATCAAGAAATTCATCAAAGAAAGAAAAGGCGTTTGAAGAATTGATGAATGATCCTCTTGCTCCCAACAGTGGAAGAAAGTCATTAGCAAGCTAAAAGCGAGAAAGGCTGAGCGAAAGCTCACTATGGGAAAGAAATCCTGAAGTTGAAGCTGCATCAAGCCTTTGGATCTTCATCCGACGAAGACATTTAATTAGTTTAATTTAGTTTGTAATTTTATCATTTATTTTATCATTTGTGTGAGCAATGCTCCAAAAAAAAAACAATATTGTTGTAATCTTCTTCCATTAATCAATAAATTCGTGTGATTTTCCATCCAAATATTTGCCAGAAATATCTCTTTTTAGCATAAATTCTTTGGAAATTCCTTTTCTTTACAATCATATTCATGCATCATACTTTGCATTTAAGTCTGTTGTCTAGAGTCTGATACTTGAACAGTTTGAACAGTTTGAACATATAGGAAAAGATCGCCAAGGCGGCGTCTTAGAGTTTCTCGACGCGTCCTGACCAACTCGAACATACGATACAAGAGCAAAAGAAGAAAAGTCATGGAAGGTTTTGAACAAGAGAACGTTGAACTCCGTAGCGGTAACAACACTACAAGAAGTGGAGAGACTCACATCTTTGGTCAACTCATTTGCCTAGCATAAAGTCAACAAGCGACATGGGCGGTCAAAACCAGCGGCAACTTGAGAGGATACTACTACTCCGGTTTCAATTGTCGCGATCGGTAGTTCACCTTCGGTATGCGAAGGCTATCCATAGGGCATGCCTTTCAACTTTGGCATCGGTTTCGCCAACCGATTTCTCAAACAACCTCGCTTGAAATACCTACTGCGCAAAACTCTACATTTACTCCAACATGGGTAACTCTTCCTAGTAACAATGCGATTTCTCAACCGATCATGACAAACTCGACTTCCATAGTGCACACTACCATGGGCGAAGATGTTCACCATACTCCGGCAATAACACAATTCACGTGGCTCGATGGAGAATCTCGAAACGACTCCACAAAATCGACTTGAGATAAAAATAATTGGAAAAGAATTGTTTGGGAAGCGAGATCTTTGCTTAGTTCCTCGCGTAAGGATACTGCAAAATTCAAAGTCCTTGACTTTGAAAATCTGAAGAAACTCACATCCACAAAGTCATCTCGGTTGCTAATCCACTACTTCAAGGCAGTCTTCGGTGCCGCCTTGAAGTGGTTCATGGGATTAGATAGCAGTATCAAACATTCAACGACTTAGGTGAAGCCTTTGTACAACAATACAAGTTCAACTTGGATATGGCTCGATAGGGATCAACTCCGCTCCATGTCTCGAGAAAGAAGAGAGACATTCAAAAGTATGCTGTGATGGAAATTGCTGCCCAGTCAACCGCCCTTGGAAGAAAGAGATGACTAAGGTATTCTTGAATACTCTTGGCTCATTCTACTCTGACGAATGATCGCTAGCGCTCGGAGATTTCAGAGATGGTGAGCATGGGAATGCGATTAGAAGAAGGGTTGAGCGGGCGCCTAACCAAGAGCGAGGATCTTCTAGTGGAACTAAAAGATTGGAACCGTTTTCCAAGGAAAAAGAACATGACATAGGAATGGTATCCAGAAACAGCGTGAAATGTCATTCAACAACGACGGTGCCATAGCACCCGCGTCAACACAAATCCAAACACGAGGTGCTCCGCAATTCCAACAAAATCAACAAACTTAACGACCTCGTCAGCGGGCTCAGGTTTAACAATCAAACGTGCGCTCGGGTCCATGATTCGACCCAATTCAATAACGTCGCGAGAACTTTACCTGCGCTAATAGAAAAGAATCGTCTGAGACAAGGTCACCATGTCCGGTTCGAAAAATTGCCATGGTGGTACAAAGCAGGCGTATCTTGCCCTTTTCACCAAGGGGCACGAGCCATGACCTTGAGCATTGCATAGCATTAAAGCGGCGAGATTAGTGAGATCTAATCTTCTTTCCTTGAAATACAAGTCGAGCGTGCAAGCCAATCCGCTTCCGATCACGGTGGACACTCGGTGAGTTTGATCTTGAAATACAGACGGTACCTTATTAGGCGTAAACTGATCGGAGGAACTTGGTGCATCTCCATGAAGCATACTGATTCAATGAGCACCTTCACTAAGCACGATTATGCTTGCCATATCACTCCAAGGATATTCAGGATGTCCCACCATAAGCGAACATTCGATTGTTAGATATCGGTGACTTACGGATCTACGAAGCGAGATGACCATGGCGTAAATCTGATGGGGCATTTTCCGCGAGCTTTTAGTCTCGAATATCAACTCGGAAAACCCGAAGTAAGCTATCATCCCTTGTTTCAACATACCCAAACATGTGGAGATTGAATGCGGTTCCGGCACGAGTCTCCTTTGGTGATTTGCTTACGGTCTGTTCCATACGGTTCTACCAAAGCAATTTCTTACCAATACAATGCAACCACGATAGAGGATGGGAAGGAGAAACCCATGCCTACTCTTCCACTAATGTCAATATAACAAAATCGGACGAGTAACACGAAGTGGGCAGTACACACTCGTTACCATCAAGACCGCTGCGGTTCACATTGTTAGACAAAATCCGGTTAACATATCTTGAGAATCACTGCAACAACGCCGGTTGTTAACCCAACACAAATGTTGGTCCTCGATAGAGCCAGCGTCAGCGTGAACTTTGATGAGATCTTGAAGTTAATCAAAAAGCGAATCTGAGTCGTGGATCGGTGATGCGAGACTCCTTCCAAGATTTCAATCTTGTCTCTACTCCTCAACTCCGAAGCTCATCGAGAAGCTTTAATGAAGGTACTAGACCAAGTCTATGTAGACCATGATGTAACTTCTGACCGGTTTGGAGGTATTGTCGCCAACATAACGACTTGTAATAATCTAAGTTTCGATGACGAGGAACCTCGGAGGAAGGAAAGATCACAATTTGGCCTTACACATCTCGATGATTTGCCAATCGATTCACATCCAATGTCTTGGTGAATCTGGTTCATCTTTGAGCGTAATTCCGAAGACGACACTCGCTCGTTTGGCTTACAAAGGGACACCAATGAAGTTCAATGACATAGTAGTAAGAGCTTTCGATGGATCAAGGAAGTCAGTTATTGGGGAAGTAGATATCCCAATGACAATTGGTCCGCACTCTTTCCAAATTACTTTCCAAGTCATGGACGTACCAGCTGCTTACAGTTGTCTACTAGGAAGACCTTGGATC